>JAJLYZ010000014.1:0-312376 GCA_030571835.1 Yamadazyma dushanensis
AAGGTAGAATCGATAGGGCTCTTACGGTTGATCCTGCTGTTGTTGGTTTAGAGGGTTCAGTTTTATTTTATACTGTAGCCCCAATTGAATCCTTTCACCGTGAACTTAACAGAAGGCTAGTATCCGATTGATTTATTCTTAGACTGAACTCATGTCCAAAAGTCATGAACTCATGTCCAAAAGTCCTTTTCAATACTTGCTTCGAAACTGCTTCTGTGGGTTACGGCCAAATATTTTTCTGAGTGTGACATTTCTTGTAAATGGTATCTACTACATCAAATGAACAGGACCCTTAAAAGAATCCTGGATAAATGGGTGCCAATCGGAAGACCTGGGATAACGTAGGCTTAAAACAACTCACTGCCAATTCAGTCATGATACGAAAAAGTCAGCTCCAGAAGCTGAAACAACTGTGAGTGCAGCAATTGAACTGAGAGGATTTCTGGAGTCATTAACTGTTACCACGACTAAAACAGAAGTTGCTGTTGCGATAATTCCTTGAGAAGTAACAATCTCAGAAGTGTAGGTAGAACAGCCATCACAGACATCCCTAGTACAAGTGCGTGTCACAGTTTCACCAATATTATCTGTAGTAACTTCTATTTGGCATGGAACACCTTCTACCACGGTAACGACAGTTGATGCATAAGAAGAACAAAGATTGCAAGCATTGGTTTCAGTACCTGTAGCAACTTCAGTGATTGTTGCTGGAATACTCCCTCGCACACAGATGGGAGACACGCTTTCGCTGTTTATTATGTAACTCTCTGTGATGAGTTTGCCATCTGAGTTTGTAGTCACAATGACCTCAACCTCTCCAGCAACAACAGATCCATCAAACTCAGTGGCTGTGTAACCAGTAGTATTGGTTGGCGCAGTCTGGACAAACTCCAAAAGTTTCGCCGTTGGTGAAGTGAGTTGGTTGTCGCTATGACTTTCCCAGTACCTCTAGAAAATGGACTATCGGATAATGTTTTAGTAAATGTAGTAGTGTGATCAGTAATAAAATTCTTGATACCTTTGTGTGTACCAACCAACATTCCAATTTCGTCGTTGTGAACCAATATGAGTGCCAAGAATCGGAAGCAACAGGAGACGGTGTTCCTTGAGAGACAAAACAACTTGGTAAATGTAGTGTAATACTCCAAAAATGAAAGACTGGTTCTACCTCGCCACTCAACGTTGCTCTGGATGAGTCAAGAAGGTGCATCTTGTTGGATACGATCTTCCACCTAATACCAGAATCCTTAGTTTACCTTCCAGTCAAGATTAGCCTCCTATCCAATGTAATCACAGAAGCCCTCAATTTGAACATAGATCACTTTCTATCTATGAACATTTTGGATAACCCAAATTTGAATAAGTTCACCCGGAGAATATATGCAATAAAGAAATCAGCGATGCCTTCATCTTTTGAGAAGGCGAGTCTTCAATATTTCCTCACTTCAACGTGGCTTTGAAAGACTCAAAACCTCGACACTGAAGGGCTCTATTTCCAAGTTTCGGCCTTGTACAGGCTCTAATTCCTTAGAATGCGAGAAGAAGTCAACTCGCTATTACTCCCTTCCTGCATGGACCAACCACAGATACAATCTGGACTGACTGATACCCCAAAATTGCATTATCAACAGTTTGCTTTCCTTATGTGTCTGATATTTGGCAGAACAGTTTTCGAAGGTCTGGTAAGTTTTAACCATTGAATTGGATTTTTAGGCGTATCTATGGTTTTGAGCACGTGATTATGCACAGAACTTTATGCACAGAACTGCCCTTCTTGGCATTGGATCATCTATCAGCGCCCGATATCTATGGGGATAGATTTTGCCTTGAAAAATAGTATTTACTATGCGAAGCTTGCAAGACATACTATGTCCTGAACGTAAAAATGACTAATATTATTGAACAATAAATGACAAAAACGAAATAAGTTGAAAGAACGAAAATTTAAAATGACTCAAAACACAATAGAACCAACAGTGCTTGGCTGTTGAATGCGTAAAGGCGAGGTCATACGAAAATGAGTGAAAACAAACCAGCTAATCCCATAAAAATGGACGAGGACTTCATGTTTGAAGCTAAACCTTCTAGCTCTTGCACTGATGTACTGGCAGTTGGAACAGGAGCAGCAGAAGAACTCACTGGAGGAATAAATGTACTCTCGGTTACGACAGTGGCAGGGGCAACTGTGACCGGTTCAATACTAGTAACTGGTTCAATACTAGTTACTGGGCTTCCCGAACCGTCTACCGTCACCACGACTTGAACTGTGGTAGTTGACGTTTCGTCGCCTTCAGTTCCCACAATTTCAGAAGTGTAAGTAGAGCACACTTCACAGACAGTCTTGGTGTGAGTGTAAGTAACCACATTGCCAACAGAGTCTGTAGTGACTTCAACTTCACAAGGAACCGTGACGGTGACTTCATCAACAATAGTAACAACATTGGTCTCATAAGCTGAGCACACAGAACAATGTTTTGTTTCAGTGGTAATGGAACCTTTGGTTATGGTAAATGGAACACATGATCCTTTGACGCAGATAGAAGACACCGTAACTTCATGAAGAGTAGAACTTTCCGTGAAAAGAATTCCATCTTCGTCAGTTACAACATTTACCTCGACTTCTCCAGTTACAACTGAACCATCCGAGTTGGTAGTGATAAAACCGGTGGTGTAATCAGTACATTCAGGACAGTCACCAAAGATATCAGTTGTTGTAGTAAGTTCACCAGCTGAATTGGTAGTAACAATAACTTCACCAGTACCAGTTGAAACAGAACCGTCAGCATTAGTAGTAATGAATGTAGTGGTGTAATCAGTACATTCAGGACAATTACTGCTGATGGTAAAAGTTTCGCTTAGTGATGCAGTTGGATTAAGCGTTGGATTAAGCGTCAGATAAGTTGAAGTCATGATTGTTGTTGATGAAGACGCTTCAATCAAGGTCAATGATTCACTAGACGTGAAGGAAGAAAGGGGTGGTATTTGACTGGAAGAAGCAGTTCTTGAGGATGTCCAACTCAATGAAGTGACAGTGAAAGCAGAACTACTAGGAACAGTAGAGCTGCTTGGAGATTCAATCGAGGAACTTGTACCTGGAATGTCAGGAAATTCCTTACATTGTATACAACTTGGCGGTCTAGGATCAGGTGAATCCGCATCATAGGTAATGGCATTATTCTGTGCAGATGGTATATCACTGGCAAAGCTATGGGTTGTTATTCTGAACAAACTAGAATCATACCTTGAACCAAGAATGATCCTTATTTGTATTACGCCTGCATAGATAGTCAACACATTGCCATCGTAACTTTGAGAATTTATAGAAGATAAGATACCGATCACATTGTTCCCAAGCCCGTTCATTGTGAACGTAAAAGTACGACCCTGGGACCCATCAGTGGCAACTTCGATTAGAATAGCAGACAGGGTGTCACTCAAATAAAAAGTTTGAGCCTGATCCACACCCTGAGAAAAGGGTCTCAACCGAGCTAATGAGTTCACCCCAACATCCATACATCCATCTCCATTTATTCTGGCCAGTTGTGGGTAGTATTGATTGATGATACATATGGTACCATCATTTTTCAACTGTCCATATGGGTCGGTATTTCCGATGAAGACTCCACCCGGCCCTCTTGCAGTGCTCTCAAAGACCATCAATCCAATATTTGTCCAATCAAGTGCTGTGACATTCATAATTGTGATAGTTCGGCCCATGACCCCACCGACATACATATCCCCACTGTTGTAAAAAATCCCAACCCCTACCCTAAACTGGGGGCTCACGTTACCCAGGTTGAAACCATTGAAGGACACTTGCCCTATGTTTCTGAAAACAGCCAGTCTGTTTGGCATGAGTAGGACACATTGACGATAAGGGATCGTTTGTGAGACGTAAAAATCACCATCATTTATAAGATCAGCCGAGAATTGGAGGGTCAGAATATCGATAACAGACCAATGGACACCGGTATGAATTCTATAGGAGCCAGGAATAAAAGAATATGCTCCTCTGCTAATAGTATCTTCCGTGATTTCAGTTATTCTAGATGAAACCACAGAAACACATAATATTAGGAGATATAGTAGAATCCGCATTTTTGTTCCCTACTAATGTAATGAGAATTCAAAATTCTTTACACTTCTAGAGAGGTGTACTACATTATATTTATAATGTCCCCAATCTGACGTGTTCATCATTTTGAAACATCGGGTGGCCATATGGTCGAATGCGCTTTATTTTATTTTGCGCCTTTAACAGCTGTGCGTATGCGTCCGTAAACTGTTGCCGGGCTCCGAACATTTTCTAAAAAATTGAACAGCGATGACCACATTGAAGGTACAGAATAGTTGACGATACAGGTCAATAGCAGAAAAATTAGCAGCAATTCGAGGTTTGGGTGGAAAGTAGAATCTAACATGACCATGCATCCATCTCAATCGAAACACACCACACCACAAGCGAGTAATAGAAAAATCGAAGATTTAGTTTCTGAGGTTGCATTTGCAGAAGACCTGCATACTGATTTTTGGTGTGATGCACAAAATTCAAAATAGTACTGAATCACCCACAAAAATAGCCATGGATGATTTTGAGATAGCTTACTTAACTCATGATGCACAGGTAGCTCTTTTCCGTTAGGATTGGCCATCTCCATGCTCCATTGAAGGAGTCAGAGATTAAAGCTGAAAGAACCAGTCGCTACGGTACAGCGGAGCATCAGAACAAACAAAGCACGCAATATGCACTACAGTCACCTGTCTGATCAGTCGACGCGAGACGTGTGCATTAGCCTCTTGCATCTATTCGGACGAAGATCGGCGGGTTGCGAGCACCGCGATTTGAGAAAGTTCTAAATCGGAATCCTTGTTCTTTTGAGCCGCGATGAGCAAATCCGATCTTTGACTGTTTCAGGTGTACGACTTCAAGAGTCACACCATTGAAAAAGATACAAAGTTAGCCTAAAATTGAACAATCAAATTTTTTGCGTACAACGCAAGAAATAACCCTTGTTCAAGAACGGTGCAAAAATCAAGCATCATGAAAACATCGGAGAAGGCCGCAACGAGTAATCAAAAAAGTCCTCGTATACGTATACGTATATGCTTGACTTGAAGATGTACCACCAGAACTGTTGCAGTTTGTTCTTCACTCTTAAAGGGCCAAGGACTTTTACTTTAGGCGGAAGTCCCGTAAAGGTTAATTAAAAAGAAATTCTCTTTCAGTATCTGCAGAGAAACGTCGACTACCATTTCAGACGGCATACAAGCCTAAAAATAAAAGCCACCATCCCAATTCATCTAGTTGAGTACCAGCATCAAGCTGACCGTTACCTGAAGTATGTATCAGGTATCAGACGCAATGTTTGGACACAGGATCGACAACCTATCTGTTGAGCCGAAGTTTCTGTCTCGTCGCTATCTAAATATTAGGAATGATGAATCTTCTTCCTAATATGTCTAGCATCGAGAATAGCACGATTCTTCTTGTTCCTGTGAGGGCCACCCGTCATCGAAAGGAATCAAAACACCAAATATTCGCTATCGATGAGTACTTCCATGGCCCGATAGCCACGCGCTAGAATTCTCATTATCGCTTATGAGTCCATCAGATCCTTGGCGCTTTGCTTGTGATATTTGATAATACCTTAATCTGTAACAAAGACACACACATACACAATATATTACCGCTGTTATCGAAGCCTATTTTCTATTGTTGCCAATACATTTGTGTTTAATTGCGGAATACGACGCGACAAGTACTTTGAGAACTGACTAAACTAAATGAGTAAATGCGGCGCTCGCCTCCCTCGAAATACTTTCTTCCCCCATACTCAAGCAATAGAGTATATAATCGTCACCTGATGATGGGTACGTTACCAGTTGGTTTCACAGATACCCTCGTATTTTTCTGAGGTTTTTTCTGATCTTTTGAGCCTTCGTAGTTTAAAAATGCAAATTTCACAAAATGCTTTTTCCTATTCTCTAACTTCGTATATTTAATACAGCTGTGAAGGCTGGGTTTTTGGGTAGGGCTTGAAGAGAAAATGACAATTTAGAGAATCGTCGTTTCTTTATACTTGTTCGAGAAGTGGAGCTGAAACTCTCATTGAAATATATCAGACAACTTGTGCTTTTGATCCTGGTACTAAATTCCCCTCAGCACCTGGAGTCCGTTGGAATTGTCTCTCCATGTTCGCCAACAATTGGAAAATGGTTTAGATCGTTTATGAGTCTACTTGTAAAAAGTCCAACGTTTTGGTTAACATAAAGATGTTTGAATAGGGTGTTTGAATAGGTATTTGTTTGGAAATGGAGTCTTTGGTTCAACCTGTATGGTTATCGTTTTTTGTAGCGTGATCAGAAACATGAGACAATTGGGAAGAGTGACAAAGATGGAAACAAGCTTCTCAGGGATATTCACCACACCGTCCTCAACACCATCCTGCTTTGTTCATCTTTGCAGACACATATTCTTGCAACGGGATACACATAGTTCTTAGAACATGTTATACTGGTTTGGCCATTCTCGGTGTACTTCGTGCAAGGCAGTGAACTGTCCTCCTCATCTCACATGACATTGTCATCATTTAAGCATGAACTTACAATGATGAACAGAGCGGCTAAAGACCATTGAGGTAGTTTCTGGACAAAGACCATCATTCTATAACAGAACAACTGTCTCTTCTTAGAGCAAGAAAGTCTCGTGACATGGATCAAAAACAAAGTCAAGCACAAGAATCACTTTGAAGTTCCAGGACACGACAGGGCAGGTATTGGAATTATTGAAGCATCATTGAAGCATCATTGAAGCATCATTCTATAGATAGTCGAAAGACTATATTACATCAGTTGGTCATAAAGAAATGTAGTTCTGTAAAAGTTTTGAGATTAGTTTTTATTGTGTAATTTTTGCAGTCGGTAACATCACATTTTTAAACAACTCATATTGGCTCCAAAATTGTCGAAAAAAACAATAAAGGCTGCTACATGAAAAACAGCACATTATATGTGGAGTCTTCTCATTAGGTTACAAAACTGCCATTAACAAAGTACTTCGAACCTTAGTATGGTATATGCGTGTACTTACCAATATCCCTTTTCAGGAGGGTGTTCAAAAAGGGAACTCTGTCTTAACTGACGTGTTTTACGTTTGATTGTTGATCACTTGAATGTGTCGGAATACGCTGAAGAAAGGTTTTAGAAGAAGGCTTCCCTCTTCCCTTGAGACAGTTTACTTACTTATGGCATCTACTATTCTCGAAACAGCAAGTTTACTTACTTATGGCATCTACTGTTCTCGAAGCAGCAGGATTACTCACCCATATGCTTTTTAGCCTTATGAAGCTACCAACAATCGGCGTGTTACAATATTTTCCCAAAATAGTAATCCCTATATACTTATGCTGCAGCATTTAGGGAGCCATAAAAAGAAAAAAAATATCACCGCGTTTTTTTCCTTTTGTACCTTACAGCTAGAAGTACAATATGTATTTGAAAACAGTTATTAAGGATGGATATCAACGAAAAACGAGAAATTTGAAATAACTAAAGATAGCCAATGGGTAAGCATAGACATCAACGAAAACTAACAGCCTAGAAAAATAAGGCAATCATAGCGACAACAACTCCAATTGAAGATGTATGTTGGACAGTAGCAGCACCCGCATATGTAGATACAAGTGGTGAGCTTGGAACAGGACCATTGTTGGGGGCAGTACCAGCAGGTTCAGAATCAGCGCCGGGGCCAGATGGTGCAGAGTCACCAGTTGAATCGCTAGGGTTAGGATTGTTTTCTGAACCGTTTGAGTTTGGAGGACTTCCGGAACCGTCAGAAGCAGGAGGAGTGTCAGAACCGCCAGAAGCAGGAGGAGCACTAGAACCACCTGTATTATCTGATGGACTGTTTGGTACAGGCTCATTAGTAGTCGTTGGTTCACTAGGACAAGGGACAACAGAAGTGAGCACAGTGGTGATGATTGCAGTAGTTTCGTGACAACCTTCATCACAAGTTGTAATAACTGAGGTGAAAGTGGCAGTTGTTGTGGTGGTAGAAGGAACCAATTCAGTAGTTTCAACAGTAGGTGGTTGTGTGGTGTTGAAGAAACCGGAGAAAGTAGGGACAACTGGTAGACTTGGGACCTCAACAATCACAGTATCAGTGCCGCCTGGAGGACCAGTTACAGTAGTAGTAGAAGTAATGGAACCGGTCCAGGTCAGGGTGGTGGTAGTCACATGATGAGAACCACTTGAACTTGGGACCTCAACAATGACGGTATCAGTTCCACTTGGAGGACCAGTAATGGTAGTGGAAGACGTAGCCAGGCCAGTCCAGGTCAGGGTGACAGTAGTGGTTGGTTTTGGAACTTCAACAATGACAGTTGTAGATCCACCGGATGTTGCTGGGAGGGTAGTGGTAGAAGTAACGGAACCGGTCCAAGTAGAAGTAGTAGTAGTCACATGATCAGGTTCACTCGAACTTGGGACTTCAACAATGACGGTATCGGTACCACTTGGAGGACCAGTTATAGTGGTGGTAGAAGTAACGGAGCCGGTCCAAGTAGAAGTAGTGGTAGTCACATGATGAGGACCACTTAAACTTGAACTTGAACTTGGAACTTCAACAATAACAGTATCAGTTCCACTTGGAGGTCCGGTAATGGTAGTAGTGGAAGTGATAGAGCCGGTCCAGGTCAGGGTGGTGGTGGTCACGTGGTGAGGACCACTTGAACTTGTGCTAGGAACCTCAACAATAACAGTATCAGTACCACTTGGAGGTCCGGTAATGGTAGTAGTGGAAGTAATAGAACCAGTCCAAGTAGAAGTAGTGGTGGTCACGTGGTGAGGACCACTTGAACTTGAACTTGTGCTTGGAACCTCAACAATAACAGTATCAGTACCACTTGGAGGACCAGTTATAGTGGTGGTAGAAGTGCCAGTGCCGGTCCAAGTAGAAGTAGTGGTAGTCACGTGATGAGACCCGCTTGAACTTGTACTTGGAACTTCAACAATAACAGTATCAGTTCCACTTGGAGGACCAGTAATGGTAGTAGTGGAAGTGATAGAGCCGGTCCAGGTCAGGGTGGTGGTGGTCACGTGGTGAGGACCACTTGAACTTGTACTTGGAACCTCAACAATAACAGTATCAGTTCCACTTGGAGGACCAGTTATAGTAGTAGTGGAAGTAATAGAGCCAGTCCAAGTAGAAGTGGTTGTAGTCACATGATGTGGACCACTTAAACTTGAACTTGAACTTGGAACTTCAACAATAACAGTATCAGTTCCACTTGGAGGTCCGGTAATGGTAGTAGTGGAAGTGATAGAGCCGGTCCAGGTCAGGGTGGTGGTGGTCACGTGGTGAGGACCACTTGAACTTGTGCTAGGAACCTCAACAATAACAGTATCAGTACCACTTGGAGGTCCGGTAATGGTAGTAGTGGAAGTAATAGAACCAGTCCAAGTAGAAGTAGTGGTGGTCACGTGGTGAGGACCACTTGGGCTTGGACTTGGGCTTGGGCTTGGACTTGGGCTTGGGCTTGGGCTTGGACTTGGGCTTGGGCTTGGGCTTGGACTTGGGCTTGGGCTTGGACTTGGGCTTGGGCTTGGGCTTGGAACCTCAATAATAACCGTGTCAGTTCCACCTGGCGGAACGATTACGGTTGTAGTTGAAGTGATCAGATTTGTCCAGGTCAGAGTGACTGTAGTAGTTGGGTTTGGAGTTTCAATGATCACGGTGTTCGTTCCTCCTGGTGGAGCAGTTACTGTAGTGGTGGAGGTGACAGTACCCGTCCATGGCAGTGTGACAGTGGTAGTTGGAATAGGAACATCAATTTCGACTGTCTGTGTGTTCCCAGGTGCACTGGTATATGGTAGAGTAGTTGTTCTTGTGGTTGACCCTGTCCAGGAAGAAGTCGTAATCAAGACCACAAAACCATTTGACTCTATATTCAGCTGGTCAGGTTCTGTCCAGGTTTCCACGTAATTGTGGGTAAAAGTAGTGGTGCTGCCCTGGCAAAGAGCAGTGCTACCATATTCCATGTTGATTCCTGGTCCAATGTTCAAACCATCCATGAAAACACGGTATCCTGGAGGAATATTGGCAAAGTTTATGATAAATTCAGAAGGGGTACAAGTCCCAGTAAATGGGACAGACATAGACGACCCGACGAGAGTAGCGTAATTCAAGTCGTTAGTCATACCAACATGGAATGAGGAACAATTGAGGGGATTGTCTTCGGACGTTAAACGGAGACTTCCAGAAGCAATTCCATTGGGGCATTGATAACTCAAAAAATAATGTTGCACAGCATGGAGAGGAATTACATACCTTGCCAGAAAATAGAACTGGTCTCTGCTCAAATCTCCTCTTATTAAGGGATCAGGGCCCAAGTTGATTATTGTGCCGAACAGCATGACTCCCTCATCAACTGCAACACGATTGGAACCAACACTGAAGCACCTAGAATCAATTTGATCACTTACTGCAGCACCCCATCCTGCATTGAAACGAACGGGGACTCTAAGCGTACCAGTGGCTTTAAGGTTTGATCTCACATTATTTGATGCTACACACCTTATTTGAGAAGATGGAGCCGCCGCTGCTCCACTGCTTAATTGACAAGTGGCGAACGGAACAGACCCGACTAACAAATCGAAGCTCGAAGCAGGTGTAAAGAATTGAAAAACACAGGGAAAATTCCAGGTGAAAGTATCGCCTGGAGCAACTTCTGTTCCATCTATGGCCCAAGATATATCATAAATAAATACCAGGTGGTCTGCCGATGGATTAGCATCAGTGGTCAGGACGTCATTCAAGGCAGTAAGAATACCGGTGACTTCTTTACCTGTAGCGAAAGGTGCTGCAAGCAGAAGAAGCAACAACACAAATGAGCCTAGCAAATTCATCTTGATTTTTGCATATCACCGGCAAGTATTCCTTTTATATTTGTTGGCCAATTCCATTTTGAAACTATGATGGCTTATTACATTAGGTGTAAGTTCTAGACTGATGATGGATCGGATTTGTACTCAAATACTAGAAATTTGCAGTTCTTTTCCTTCACTTAATGTTCTGGATTAGGTCAACGATTCTATATTTGTAACTGCTCCTACCAGATTAAGAGAGAGTTTGTCCCGAAATGGTTCCAAAGTTGAATTAAACATGAAACAGAGGAAGAATGGCTACTGGGAGTATTCACTAACCACACAATCCTTTATGCACGAGCTGTTTTATGCATGCGAGGAAAGGAAGTAGAGAATGAGCTCTCATTCTTATGAACATAAAACTTAAGAGATTCAGAGCGCCTCTGGAAAGGATCTTTGAGGTATACATTCTGGGGAACAATAGTTGGATGACAAAGAAGAAGTGAACACGAAGGGTGAGCTGGTTTATGTTTGATCGAAAAGAAGACATTCCGGGATTCATAACTTGAACATACCGAAGTTTCATCGATATTTCGATTGTTACCATAGTTTCTAGTCACTTAAGTTTGTGGGTGCTAAGAATTCGAGACCACCAAAACACTACGCTATTGCCAAGTTTTGCCCAAACGGTTTTAATCTTCTCTGTATTTGGATTTAAAGAACAATAATGTTCTGTGGAACAGATGCAAGTTTTCGCCCCATGACTTTATCGATATCTACCGATTGGGACAATGGGTTCCTCAATTGGGCCTCCAATGTGAGCCACAAAGAGAAGTGTCAAGAATTAGGACCTTACATTCTTATTTCTGTTTGAACCTAATCTGGCTTTTTTTATGGGACAAAAGTAGAAGCTTAGAACCAAATAAGTTCGGCTTTATAATCTACCTTAATGGTTGGAGGAACATCCTAGCTTAGTGAGATCCACCAATTTTTGCCAAACGTCATTACCTGTGCAAGAAGGTGTTTCAGTAATCGTTTTCAAAAGTATTTGACACTGCTCATTGAATGGAGTTGTTGAAAATACTTTTCATGCCAACTGAGAAAGGTGCATGGATTCATTCACAGGAGAGATAGGCTTTAGACTTCGATCTAGAATTTTTTAATTGGTAAATTTGTATGACTCTGGGACGAGGAGGACTAATTTGAGGACTAATTAGGCAACTGAAAAAACTTGCAGCTACGAATATTTTTCTGTGTAACTAACTTCGCTGGTATAAAAGTTCTAATACAGCCCTGCAGACGAATCAAAATAACGTGGCTCCTTTCACCACTTCGTGCATAAAGTTAGCAATTGCCCCAATTGTTCGAATCCTCCTTCATAGCTATGCTATAAGTTTCTAGTCATTCGGAATGGAGAATCGAGGGAATAATTTGAGGTCTGGTTATCTAGACCAAACGAAGCATTATATGAGACCTTAAGGTAAGAGGCTTAGGCTTACTTAAATGTGTTCTTTTGGAAACTAAAAAAGTGTACAACGTGGAAGTTTCCTCTGACTCTTGTGTATGTGAACAAGAAGGTTTTGAGAGATTCAGTTAGTTCAGAGCAAGTAAAGCCCGCCTCACTGGTCTCTTCGGGCATGGCTCGAACATTAAAGGAGAGAACTTGGGTTCATTGATTGCTTGAAATTCAGAAATGACATGCCTTCAAAGAATACGATAGACGTGGAAGCAACAAAGGAAATTCAGCGTTAATAAACCGGAGTCTCTTCCAAGAAGTACTTTACGTGAAACGACCAAAAGATAAGTAGAGGCCCTTTATGAAGAGAAACACACCAACAGTTCTCAGCAGGTTTGAAATATAGTGGGAAGCTTGAAATAAAAAACCACATCGCAGTCAATGACAGGTTACCGTAGATAGAAGACTATCACACGGTGGAGCTTGTCAAAAGTTAAACGATACGTCCATAAGCTTTTAAATCGTAGGGGAGATACGGGAGATGACTATCCCGCCTGTTACGTTGGCCAATTTCTGAAAATGGAAAAACAAGTGAGACAATCAAAAGCACATATTCAGCGCATATTCAATGCAGCACATAATTAGACATTTTCGGCTTGGAAACATCTAAAATGATTCTAGAACCCTTGATTCTTCCTCACCTTAGAACCGTTTTGGTAAACGCAGGAGTCAATACCGGTAATTCATGCATGGGTTACGAGCCTCAGATTTATCATTACGAATAGGTCTTACCGTCTCAACTTTCCGACTTTAACAACTCGCTTTCGTGCATTAATAGGGGGTATGGGAGAGATGGTCGAAGCAGCAACCCGCCAGGGCAAATGAAATTTCCTAGTTACAACAACTTCTTTCCTTTTTTCACTTATTCTTGCGGAACAACTCCGCACGACTAGCATCTAGTTTGGGCTGTTTACCAAAGCATTTTCCGAAGCTTGATGTTTCATCTGTTCATGATACTCACTTACTTTGAGCCATTTAAGGGGAAGCCCATAATCAAGCTCCAACGATCTTCGTTTCTAGAGTGAATTTCAAGCCTGTACTTAAATTGTGGTTTTGAACGTGCGCTCATGCAAAGAATCGCCCTCCTTGGTATTCGTAATGGTGTCCTTTTGCAAAGGTGTTCGAAATCGATTTTATTGTTGCTGGTGCCCGTGATTATCAGTTATAATGTACTAAGGATCTCCTATGGTAAGGAAATCAACACTTGCACAGTTTCACTTGCTAACATGACTGTCCTAAATGTGTGTGTTCAGACAAAGACTGGTCAACACAACTGTTAACTCTAAGGGGTCATCGTTTAACTCTTAGAGGTTATAAAGATGCTCAAGGATATCCCCTTTATATCCGGCAACATACTGAGCAAAAAGGGCACTGGCATTGGTCAATGTGTTGGAGGCTTGTTGAGATAAACGAAAGTGGAAGCTTAGAGAAGCAGATTGTTTATATGCAAACCAAGGGCTATCAAGAAGCTTTCCACATTACTAATCTCTGTTCAGATCTATTTGTATTTGAGCAGTCAAAACATCCATATGTCGAAGTTTGGAATATACATTATCGAAAACTCCGCTTGGTTTTGACCAGAACCCAGAAACGTAATTATCTCCAGTGAAATCAGACTAGTTGAAGGCTATTTCTATGTGGCATTGTGAACGAGATACCCATTCTTTATGAATTCAAGCTAACAAACTAAAATTACAGGATTGGTACCCAGGAGAAATTGGATGGTATCTGAATGAATAATTGCCTTTACAAGGGATAATTGACATGAAGAGTTAATCCATAAGATTACTTCGGTTTGTGAATCAGTTAATCAGAATGTTGTGTCGTATTGTTTACAGCTTTGCTCAATAATATCAAACCACCTCAAGCAACAAATGCACACATTGCTCCGCTTAATGTAGCTCCAAGTTAAGAAGACAAGCATTTGCAAACATTTGCAACCTTTTGCAAGCATTTGAAACATAACTGATCAATTTCGTGGACTCATACATTAACGAGACAATCAAATCCATGTATCCTTCATATAACGTTGAAGCAGGGCCACAAAATGGGTTGCTTGAGTTACGAAATAATTTCCAAGAACAGTTGGTGTTCACTTGCTTCAGTTTTTCGTAAGTCTAATGACATTAACAACCGAAGAATTGATCTGGTTTCCATCGACAGAGACTTCGTTTAATCTCCTTCTCGCTTCATTCTCCAGTTGGAAGCTCATGGACATATTAGCCAACTCATATTAGCGACCACACAATTTCATTTCCACCAACATTAGTCCCCATCAACATCGACATCAAAGAACACAAAACGAAAAGTCATTGGTTCCCATACCTTGTGTAACAATAAAATCAGATACCTCCCAATTTGTGGCCATCACACTTGGTAGAACTGTAAGGGTGACTAAAAGGCGTGTGTTTACCGATGTTCCATTTCCGTGCAGTAGGCAGCCCCTAATCCTGACCATGGGCCCACAATCCAATAACCCAACCTCCACAATAACATGGAAAAACCCAACAAAAGGTTGCTTATAAATTTGTCCGAACGTCCTGAAGAGCAACTCCTTTTCCGAGAACAAACACTACCCCAAGCGGAATAGGTTTGTCCTATGTCTGAAGAATTGAGTTTACACAATCTTGAGTGGGGCTACAAACATCCGCGGCGGTGGACATACAAAGCCTGAAATTTTCTTGGAGATTGTCAACAGACGTCAAACGTCGTCAGAAAACTTGGCAGAGAGATCCTGAGAACATCTCACATTGCGGACAGCGGCAGTATTACCCTATGAAGCAAAGTTATAACTCATGAGTCAATCAACTGATTGGAAAACCAGTTCCGCTCGTCCCCCACAAAGAAGAAAACAAAGAAGAAGTTCCGAGTGGGGATTGTTTGTTGGAGCCAATTATATGCCAACACTCCGAACACTCGGTGGGGGCTGTCCATTTTAGGAAGGTGTTCTATTGTAATTGAGATCGACATTCCGGAATAATAATATAAGGAGAAACCGAATCCGTTGACAATACGCTATGAGTGACATCATAAACTGGGACGGTGGAAAGAGCCCCTAACTTCGGGTTGTCCGACGAGGAACCTCGACGTCTTCTGACGGCAAGAAAGAGGCCACAGCAGCCGTTTGGTTGAGTGGTTGACTGGTTGAGTGGTTGACTGGTTGAGTGGTTGACTGGTTGAGTGGTTGACTGGTTGGTGGGTAGGACCTCTAGAGCCAACGTACCTGAAACGGCAACATCATGCATTATAATTTCCCAAAGATAGAAACCGTTGGATGTGTCCAATGAAAAAGCAATGTTGAGCTCCAAACAAGTTTCCCCACAACATTAAGATTCGATGTTTGAACAATACATGAATTAAGTGCCCGAGGGACCTGGAGAAAAATCTGGGCATTGACCTCAACAGTCGGAATAAATGTTTGACTGGAAGTTTGGGCTGTGGTTGTCAACAGAGCCCGTACATGCCAACAGAGCCCATAGCTTTGGTTGCTCCACAAACTCAACTACAATGATCATGGTAGGCTCGTTTCCATTTCAAGGCTTATTAATTACCCCACCGGATTTTCGAGATGCGGATTGATGCGATGCAGGAACGCATCCCAAACCGGATTTTCATTAATCACACAATAACCTGTCGTTTTCGTAATACTACACATTGTTCCAGTCACACCACTACCCCGCAGAATTGGTGTATATAAGACTGTTTGTAGCCGTTGGAAAACATTGTGAACAAATGTTAGCGTTCAAACCACTTGTTTTCGCCACTTTGGCGTGGGTTGTTGCGGCTGCAAATACTACGAACTCCACATATGATATCGAAGCTTTGGAGCATTTCTGGTCATATGGAAGAAGCGAAGAGGTGTTACCAAGTCCTCAAGGACAAGGGCTTGGAGAATGGGAGTTGTTCTACGAACAAGCCAAGGAAATGGTGTCCCAATTGACCAATGAAGAAAAGGAACTGTTAACGTCTGGAGTCACTCCTAAGAATGGATGCTCTGGATTTATTAATCCGATCGATTCAATCCAATTTCCTGGTTTATGTTTGCAAGATGCTGGTAACGGTGTTCGTGGTACCGACTTTGTCAATGGGTATGCTGCTGGTGTCCATGTAGGTGCTGCATGGAATAGACAATTGGCCCGTGAAAGAGGTGAACATATGGGTGCTGAGTTCAGAAGGAAGGGAGTATCTGTTGCTTTGGGACCAGTTGCTGGGCCAATTGGTAAGATTGCTCGTGGTGGTAGAAATTGGGAAGGGTTCAGTAACGATCCTTACCTTTCGGGAGCGTTAGTTGTTCCTTCAATCGAAGGTATGCAGGAACACGTCATCGCATGTGTCAAACACTTCATTGGTAACGAACAGGAAACTATGAGAAACCCTCCATCGGCTCCAACTTTCAACCATTCTATTTCTATCAATATCGATGATAAGACCATGCACGAATTGTACCTTTGGCCCTTCCAAGATGCTGTTAAAGCTGGGGTTGGATCTGTGATGCCTAGTTACAATCGTCTTAATAACTCTTATGTTTCACAAAATAGTAAAGTCCTTAATGGTCTTTTGAAGACCGAATTGGGCTTCCAAGGTTTCACCGTCTCTGATTGGGGTGGACAACACACTGGTCTTGCCAGTTGGGATGCAGGTTTGGACATGGCCATGCCAAGGTCCCTTTATGTCGGAAACATCACCTTGGGAATTAACAATGGTACTTTCTCCGAAGATAGATTAGATGACATGGCAACTCGTATTCTTGCTACTTGGTTGAGATATGCTGATTACAATTCAACTGGTCAAGGTATGCCTTTCGCATTGGATCAACCACATGATATTGTGGATGCTAGAGATCCAACTTCTAAAGCAACAATCTTCCAAGGTGCTGTTGAAGGACATGTTCTTGTGAAGAACGAAGGTATATTACCTTTGAACAAACCAAAGTATATTTCTATCTTTGGATACGATGCTGTGGCTGCTGATATCAATAACTACAGACCTGCAATTGGATATCCTTGGAATGGGGGCTATTCTCCAACCTTGATATTTGATAATGGTACTGTTTTAGATCAAAATGCTACCTATGAGATGTTTGGATCAGATGGTGACCCTTACCAAGCTGGTCCTGCTGTTGCTTACAATGGAACTGTCATTGTTGGAGGAGGATCTGGTGCTATTACTCCTGCTTATATTGACAGTCCTCTTGAAGCTCTTTCTCGTCAAGCTTATGAAGATAACACTTACTTGAGTTGGGATATCCAAGCTCAAGATCCAGCTGTTAATCCAGAATCCGATGCTTGTCTTGTTTTCATCAATGCTTTCGCTAGTGAAGGTTGGGACAGACCTAACCTCTACGACGAATACTCTGACGATATTGTTGAAAGTGTTGCTTCTCAATGTGCTAACACTGTTGTGGTTATTCACAATGCTGGTATTAGATTAGTTGACAGATGGTATGATCATGAAAACGTCACCGGTATTATCTACGGTCACTTACCCGGACAAGATTCCGGTAGAGCTTTGGTGGAGATCTTGTACGGTAAACAATCTCCTTCTGGACGTCTTCCATACACTGTTGCCAAGAAGCAAGAAGATTACGGTGATTTGCTCAAACCAACCTTCCCACAAGATGATGCTCCATTCTTCGCTCAAGACAATGATACCCAAGGAATCTATATTGACTACAAGCACTTCATCAAGAACGGCATTGAGCCAAGATTCCCATTCGGATTTGGTCTTACTTACTCCAATTTCAGCTACTCTGACTTGAAAGTTGACGTCTATGGAAGTGACAAGAGTTACAATACTAACGACACTACTTATGTCGAAGGAGGAATTGAACAATTATGGGATATCGTTGCCAGAGTCACCATTACAGTCAAGAACACTGGTGATGTAAGTGCTGCTGAAGTTCCTCAATTGTATGTTGGTATTCCTAATGGTCCAGAAAAGGTGTTGCGTGGTTTCGATAAGATACTTATCGGAGCTGGAAGCTCTGCTGAATTCCAATTCGAACTTACCAGAAGAGATTTGAGTTCTTGGAGTGTTGAAGAACAACAATGGGTGTTACAGAGTGGAGACTACAATATCTACATCGGTAAAGATGTATTGGATATCCAATTGGAAACCCAAATCACTATCTAATAAAAGTTTTTATTAATCGTTTATATGTTTCGAAAAGTATTTTTAGTTTCAAAATTCCACAAGTTATGGTATATCATTCATGGTGAATATCTCATGTTAGCGATGCAATGAAGTAGTTTGCAGCCATTTGACCTGCATATAAGAACACCTGCATGTACACGGGAACACTGCCAAATACGGAAGTATCTGATTATTAGTTGCAACCATACTAGATACGAACAAAAGGGATACAATATCGGTTTACAAAAGCTTTCAAAATCAAACATACTTAATATTTATATACTTTTTTTTACTTTTCAATTGTTTTTACTTGCTTAAATATGTCCTCCTTGCTTGCAAAGGGAATAGAATATACCATCTGTGTTCTTCAACAACTCTGTAGGAGCATCAAACTCCTTCACCTCACCTCTTTCAAGAACTAAAATCCGGTCACTGTCCATAATTGTCTCAATTCTGTGAGCAATGGTCAATATCGTCTTGTCTTTAAACTCCGATCTGATAGTATCTTGAACAATCTTGTCGGTACGTACATCAACAGAAGCAGTGGCTTCGTCAAGAATAAGAATCTTGGAAGGATTGAGCAATGCTCTAGCTAAACACATCAATTGCTTTTGACCAGCAGATAAGTTGGAACCTCCTTCTTCAATGATGGCGTCCAATCCCGTGACATATGTCTTGGGTGTATCTTTATCATCATCTTCTTCATCGTCCTTCTTTTCTTCTGTCTTCATAGATTGAACGTGTTCTTTCAAGTGACTCAATTCCAAAACTCTCCATAATTCTTCATCAGTGTGTTTATTCAATGGATCTAAGTTTTCTCTGACACTTCCATTGATAGCTTGTGAGTCTTGTGGGATGATATTCAACTTGGATCTTAAATCAAATAATCCAAGTGTACTAGTATCAATACCGTCCACTTCAATGTGTCCGGCACTGGCTTCAATAATACGGAACAATGCCAATGTCAACGTAGACTTACCAGCCCCTGTTCTACCAACAATTCCAATTTTTTCTGAAGGTTTGATATCGACATCCAACCCTTTCAAAACAGGGTCCAAATTGGCTCTGTATCTAGTTTCGTAGTTCTTGAATGAAACAGCACCATGATCTGGCCATGCCTCAGGAGGTCTGTTATCTTCAATGATCATTGGAGCTTCGGGTGTTAAATTGCAATACTCAAGGATTCTTTCCAAAGTAATAGATTTGTTTTCAAGATCAGCATATGTTCTGACAATAGCATTTAAAGTACTTGTGACATCCAAAATGTATGTCATCAAGAAACCAACTAAACCAGGACCCAAAGGATTTTTGGAAACTAAACTGGCTAAGATCAATAAGGATGAACAGAACACCACAACTGCAGATAAACCTTGTAATCTCATTGATAACCATCTGTCACAAGCCAAATTAGATTGTTCAACAAGCATGAATTTGTTCAAATTGTCCAGAGATTTGAACTTAAACCTGTCGATTTGTCCGTATGCTACAAGTGTATCCACACCAGTTACTGATTCTTGCAAATGAGAGAAAATAGGACTCTTTCTTGCACTTCTTACTCTTTTAAACTCTCTTGATGCTGGAATAAACCATTTCCTGAAATTATCATAGAAATAAAGCAAAATACCAATTACCAAAATCATGAATGGTAAATTGAATATCACAATTCCAAATACAGTAACTGCCTTGAGAGTGAACATAGCAAAATAAGTGATGACCCAAATCAATTGACTATCGACCACTGTAACATCTTCAGTGAATCTGTTCAAAATTCTACCAACAGGAGTGGTTTCAAAGAACGACATTGGAGATCTAAGAACACTTCTAGCCATAGTATCATGGAAGAACTTACTACCTCTAATTGCAACCAACGTGAACAATATAAGCGATGATACCAAAGTACATAATGCACCCAAGACTCCAACACTAGCATACAAGAACAAGTAGAAGGTGATATTACTATTCTGACCTTCCCTTGCATTTTCTTCAGACCAATGTTTAAGAATGTATGTGTTGGAAATAAGTGTAATTGTACTCAAAAGCATAACAGACAAGTAGAGAGCAACAAAACCATATCCACAGGCTTCAACGTATTTGAGGTAGATACTCAAATTGACCTTACCTTTGCCTTGAATTTCTTCAGTATCACCAGTCTTTTTCACTGTTTCTGGATCATCATTGAATTCTTCTTCGTAATTATGACCATATGATACAAAACTGGCAGCTATTGTGACATTAGTATCGACTTTTCTCAAATCCAAGTCTTCATCAATGTCTGGCTTGTACTCTGTGACCTCGTTTTCTGATACAGAAGCATTTGAACTGATAATTTGAGCAGGAGCCTCTTCTGGAGCTTTAATTTCATCAGAAAGGTCTTTCTCAGCTTCTTCTCTTTCAGTCTTACCGAATTCTTCAATCAATTTGGCCAATTCGGAACCAGCAGCCATGACCTCATCAAAGGACCCATGTTCGATAATTTTTCCTCCAGACAACAAAACGATATCGTCGGCTTCATGCAATACGGGAACCGAATTAGTAGCCAAAATTGTAGTTTTTGAAGCCAATAAACCCTTTTTACCTAAAACATTCTTGATAATATTCTTTCCCACATGAGTATCAACAGCTGAAAGAACATCATCCAAGATATACACGTCAGCTTTCGAATAAACAGCTCTTGCAAGAGAGATTCTAGCCTTTTGACCACCGGAAAGTGAAATACCTTTTTCACCAACAATAGTTCTATCACCATCTGGCAAAACTTCGAAATCTTTTGTCAACTCACAAGCAGCAACAACTGTAGTATAAAAGTCTTTATCGAATTTTCTTCCAAAAATGATGTTTTCTCTTACAGAACTGTTCAAGATCCATGCACTTTGAGCACAATAAGCAATAGAACCATTGACTTTAAGCACTGGTTTGGAATCATCGATTTGTACTGGAATACATCCCAAGATAGCCTTTAAAAACGTAGTTTTTCCTGATCCAACTTTACCAACTACACATGACAAACCACCTTTCTTAGCTGTGTAGCTTATAGAATGGAGAGCAACTGGGTCAATTTCAGTTTCTTCAGACTCAATATTTGCTTCTTCATCAACAGCTTTAGTCACTTTTGAAAGTTCTTCTATAGCTTTCTCTTCTTCAGTTATATTGTCCCAAACAAAAGTAGCATCTTTAATAAGAACCGAAACATCTCCTTTCTTGGCCGGGATGTTTGTCCTTTCAAACCCAACAACCTCTAATTCTTGCATCATGAATAACTTATTCAATCTTTCAATTGCAACCTTGCTTTGAGCAATGCTACTAAAGATATTTGGTAATTGCAAAATAGGACCAGACAATAAATCAAAGATAGTCAAAGCCGGGAATATAACATCAGGTGTTAAAGTCACCTGAGACAAAATAGCAGCACAAGCGAAAGTTGCAATAGAAATCAAAATCGGAATAGAATCCCAAATGAAATTGATGATAGACATGAGAAGACCGATTTTCTTATTGGTCTTCAATTCACAATTGTTTCTTATATGAAACAACTTATCAAGCATTGAATCTTCCCAAGAGTATAACTTGATACTTTTGATAGAGTTCAAGATTTCCGAAGTCAATTTGGCTCTTTTATCTTTGAACTTGGAAGCTTTCTTTAATTCTTTTATTACAAGAGTGAAAGAAGCACTTGCAAAAGGAATCAAGACCAAAGCAGTACCTAAACCAGCAAGAGATGCCACTCCCATGAAATTGTATAACGTACCCATGTAAACAACAAGTCTAAGTGGTTGAGTCAAAATATCAATGATAACATTAGGAGACGTTCTTAATGTCAGCACATCCTGAGCCATGTTATTAACAATTTCACCAACAGATTTGGACTTCCTTTCCTTTGGGCTTAATTTCATTCCCTTGTTGTAGATATGAGTGGACAAAGCAGTGTTGACGGAATCACCCATACATTGAGCATTAACGAAGTTCCTGTTGAAAGAAACATACTTGGTAACCGAAAGAAGATAAATACCAAGAGCCATCGAAAAACCAATGATCACCGGTTCCTTTCTGATGGGTTCTCCGTCCTGTGTTTCGATACTCAGTAAATATCTGTTTGTTGCAAAAAGCAAGAATCTTTTTAACAAATAAGGCTGACTGATACTTGCAAACAATTCCGACAAGTTGAAAATCAATGATCCAAAGAAGAATTGCTTGGTTAACATCAATAATGGGAAGAAAAGCGAAGGTTGTGTCTTAACAAAAGTTTTACCAGATTTTTTACACTTTTCCAATTCTTTCTTGTTTTTTTCGTCAGCCCTTTTCACAGAAGCATCCCAGTACTTCAAAAACCCCTTATAAGCCACATCGTTATCCACGTCGATGACGAAAGGAGGCAATTCATCAACCTCAATATGTTCAGTTTCTCTGGCTGTTTTGATAGTGTCTTGAAGATAAGTGAAAAAAAGCCTCGTAAAGATGTCTCTTTCTCTTCTAGGGTCCCATTCGTTCAATTCAAAGTACTCAACAAGTTCCACAGATGGTTTATACAACAATGCCTCAAACACAAATATAACAAGCGAGTTCAACACCAATAAAATTTCAATGACAAAAACAGCACTTTGAACCGATACACTAGCTTTCGGAATGAAAACCTTATGAGAAGACAACAAATCTTGGAGCAAAACCACTAAATTGAGCACCAAATCAAATAACCAGTATAACAATAAGGAAGTAGATGCGGCAACCGAAGTGGTTGGTTCAACCAAATGCAAAGGGGTCACAAAAACCACAAGTGTCAAACATTTTGCAGCCAAGGCCACAAATTTCACATCAACTGTATCAAACACAAAAGTGAAAAGCACCAAGGTTAAAAGACATTGAATAAATACCGAATTGTACTTGATTAAATTGAGCACCCCCACACTTTTGACATTGAAGGTCGAACCAAAGGAATACTTGATAGGATAAGGACCAAACGAGTTGAAATACAACCTCTTCACCAACTGACAAGCCACAGGAACCACAAAAACCAAACTTAATACTGCTACGGCAAAAGCTAAAAAGCACGGATTCAATGAATTCTCGTACGGATCGTACAAAGGAGACTTCCACGACAGACTCAAAGAGCACAGACTCTCAGATACCATGTCGGCGGCAAACACAAACGCGTCAAACGAGTTTGTGGTCTGTAAAAATCGCAGATGCAGCATGATAAAGAGGATAATGGGCTCTGCTGGAGTATTTATTCATAGTCTTCGCAGACGGTGATAAGCCTGCATATAAGCCGATAAGGAGATATGGTGCCGTGTCGTCAATGGTGCCAAATACGGGAATTGGTGACTCATTCGGGAGTAAGTACTTGTTCAGCCTTTCGGATTAGTGAGTCAGGGCGATTAGTGTTGGAAGCGAAGCCAGAGAGAAGAGGGAAGAGAGAAGAGAGAAGAGAGAAGAGCAGAGATGAGCAGAGACCACTAAAGATGAAGGGATTTTGAAGGAGTTAGAAGGCAGTTTGAAGGAGTTTGAAGCCGGTGTTTGTAACGGGCTTTGTGAACATCTCAAATGCGGACAAGCAGCGGTGTTAGAAGGGACCAAATGGCTGCAAAGGAAGCTTGCGTAGATAAGCGGCGATGCGAATTATAATTCTGATTGGCTCGGGGCTTAAAGGAGGGGACGCCAGAGGTTGAAAAGACGCCACAAAAGAAGAAAGAGAGAGTTCACAAAAAGTGACAGGTCGCATGGTTGAAGAGTGTAATTTTTATGCAAATTTGGGATTATAGATCTCCATTGATGCAGATTGTGGCTGGTGTGGATAATACCAATTTCTCACTAGTTGCAAAAATTGCAAATTAATTAGTTTGTTGGAGACAGAGGGGATGTTTGAATGTAGAGTGGGAGTAAAGAGATGGTGGAATCGGTAGTATAAGGAGTAGAGGGTTCTAATAAGTCAAATTTATACGATTTTGTGACTTTTTGTGGCGTTTTTTGTGGTTTTTTTGTGGTTTTTTTTGTGGTGTTTTTGTGTTCATTGCAATTACAATTCGCTAAAGTGAGGCTTTTTAATCTTGTCTATTCCAGATGTTTGGGTTCTGTCACCTACTTGGCGTCTCGTAAATACCCGTGTTAGCATTGGTCGCTTGTCTGTATGTGACGTCTCGTCTTCCGGACAACTTGCCAACAATTCCTGGATGGTGCAATAAAAAAAGCTGTGTGAAAAGCCACACTATCCACAGTTGGAAGTCTGATCTTATATAAAGAGATCCGTTCCCACTTTTGGTTTAATCATTGATGACGTTCACCAAAAGAGTTGCTATCATTGGCGGAGGAGCTGCAGGGCTCGTGCAAGTCAAAGCATTGAACCAAGAGCCAAATAGACCAGAAATCGATGTATTTGAAGTGAGAGATGGCCTTGGAGGAACTTGGAATTACCATGAACTGAAAGAGAAATATAAGAGTGAAGAAGAGATCATATCAGGTGATGAGTACAACTACTCTCCAGTGTACTATGGGTTAGAAACGAACGTTTTGAGGGAAACCATGCAGTTCAATGAATTCCCTTTCTTGAACGAGTCAGGTGACTTCCCAACCAGAACAGAGGTTTTGGAGTACTTGATCAGGTTTGAAAAGTCTGTAGGACCGTACAATTTATCATTGAACACCAAAGTTGTTTCTATTGTGAAGGAAGACGACAGTTGGACCCTTATAAGTGAGAATGTGGTTACTGGTGAAAGACTAACCAAGATATACGATCATATAGTGGTTGCAAACGGTCATTACAGTACCCCGGCTTTTCCAAACACACAAGGACTAGTTGAATGGCAAAACAAAGATCCTGAATCGATAATTCATGCTAAATTCTACGATAAAGCAGAACATTATCAAGATAAGAAGGTATTACTTATTGGTGCCTTTTCTAGTGGAAGCGATATTGCTTTGCAGCTCAGTAGAACAGCAAAACAGGTCATTGTGTCTGCAGACGCCAGTCCCATATTGGGAAAATTTGAAAACCCATACATAAGAATGGTCCCTAAAGTTGACAACTACGACGTGAATTCACGTTCAGCCAGAATTGGTGACGAAACCATTGAAGATATCGATCATATCATAGTGTGTACAGGATACCTTTACGATATCCCTTTCTTTGACAGCAATATCTGTAAAGGACAGTATATCAGTGAGTTATATGAACACATATTCTACGTTGAAGATACGACATTGTCGTTTCTTGGATTAGTGAGAGACGTGAGTCCACTTCCTTGTATTGAAGCACAAGCTGCCGTGGTTGCAAGAAGTATTACCGGAAGACTACAATTCCCTAGTATTGAAGAGAGAAGAAGAGTTTCCAGAGAGTTGGAAGAAGAGAAACACGAAAGAATTCATAGAGTACCATTTCCAGAAGAGGCTGATTACATAAACGGATTACATGATTGGTTGGGTAATCAGAATATTCTCGATGGGTATCAGTTTCCAAGATTGGAAGGAGAACGGTATGAGAGAAGAGATGCCAATTTCCAGATCAAATTCAAACGGATAATAGCCAGAAATGAAGCTATAATCAAAGAGAGACAAAACACCAACATTTAAAAGTCAGATTTGATGTCGTCATTCATTCTAATCTTATCATGTTCATAGTACATCCATTATACACGTTGGTCAACTTTGGAGTCTTGGGATCTGGTTGAAGCAGCATCAGAACTTGCGTTTTCAACATTCTCAAGAGATCTTTTGCTTTCATAATCAGTGACAGTAGCATCAGGGTCACCTCTTAACTTGATTTCTCTTCTGAGACGTCTGGCAGTTGGAACCACATGGAGTGGAGATGGTGATTCAGAGTATACTTTACCGATCATCTCCAATTTCAACCCAGCAGTTTCTGGGAAGAATAAGTAGACCAGAATAGGAATTGTTAAACCCAAACAGAAGTACACAAAGTAGTACTTCCATGCAATAGACCCAATAGCCACAGGAGTGATCATAATGACCACAAAATTCCAAATCCAATTATTGGCAGATGCAATAGAAGATATTTGAGTTCTGAATCTTGTAGGACTGATTTCCACCACATATAACCAATTCAAACCCAAGAACCCGATTGGAAGGAAGAAATTGTATGCAAAAATGAAGAACACTGAAGCAATGTTGGCATGAATGTTGTGAGGCTTGGAAGTGGACACAGCAAGGAACAACATACACAAAGACATACCAGCACCACTGATCATAAGTAAAGGTCTTCTACCGAAGCCATCGACTGTGAAGAATGCAATAAATCCACAACAGAACTTGAATGATAAAGTAGCAGCAGAAAGAATTCTAGATAATCCACCACTCATTCCTAAGTTTTCTTGGTATAAGGTAGTTGAATAAACCGAAATCAAGTTACTACCACACATCTGTTGGATCATTTGAAGGTACATGCAAGTAAGAAATCTTTGGAATACCCTTTCTTTACCTTGTTGAAATAACTCTTTATAAGAACCTTTAGTTTCCATGGCTTCTAAATGAGCAGCTCTGATAGATGTCAACTGACTCATAACAATATCACTATCAGGATGGGCTTGAGAGAAAGAAGCAAGGATCTTCTTAGCCTCTTCATCTCGATCTTTTGTAATTAGCCATCTTGGAGACTCAGGAAGGAAACAAATTGCAACCAAAAAAAGATTATAACCACAACCTATGGCCACCGGAACTCTCCATACCACTTCACTTGTTTTATGAGTAATATAGAAAGCAGCAGTGATCCACGAGATCAAAGTATAACCCAAAGAAATGAAAGCACCATCTAATGCTACATGCTTACCACGATTTTTAGGAGTGGAACATTCACTTTGCCAAGATGGAACCGTAATATTCAACACACCAACACCTATACCAACCAAGAGTCTTCCCACTACCAACTGACCAATATTGAAGGCCGAACACTCTAAAGCTTGTCCAATAAATAAGATAACAGCTGCAATCATAATCATTTTCTTTCTTCCCAAAACATCACCAAAGAAATTGCAGGCAATAGCACCAACCATAGCACCCATAGAAAAAGTTGAAATGGTCACCCCTTGAAGAGTTCTTGCATGTTCAGCTTCACTTCCTGTCTTTCCAATAGTAGATATCATGGGAAAGTGCTTTCCAAACACTTCTAAAGAAAGAGCATTTCCAAGCCCCGACTGATTATAACCAAATAGAACAAAACTCGGGAGTCCCACAAGAAGAGTTTGTACTATCGAAAGTTTGCCTCCACTAAAGCC
This sequence comes from Yamadazyma dushanensis, assembly GCA_030571835.1. NCBI lineage: Eukaryota > Fungi > Ascomycota > Pichiomycetes > Serinales > Debaryomycetaceae > Yamadazyma > Yamadazyma dushanensis. The sequence goes on from JAJLYZ010000014.1 coordinate 27,727, forward strand.
TAAATAAGTAGGATAATCCATTTAGTAAAAGTTGAAGAAAAAAAAAACTTTCAAGCGGATTTGAAAACTCTTATATAACGTAATGGTGTACAGTCCATGCAACAGGTGTAAACCGGAACCTTGTAATCTCATTGGGCTCTGCTAAGCCAAATAGACGGTTGTGCTTGGAGTGCACACTGTGTAACCAACGGAGGGGTTAGAACTCCGGTGGCCTCCAGGCTTCCCCACTTCATGCATCGGACTTTTATTGGATGACTAACAGGAGTTTACGAATATTTTACAACCGTTATGTGTCTATTTTTTCCGTGTAGGCAGGGTGAAAGAAGAGCAACTAGAGCAACAACACCAGAAGCAACACCAGAAACAAGAGCAACAATAACTATGACAACCAGTACATGATTTACTCATCGATTCCGTGCCTTTTCAATATTGCAAAATGTCACGTATGTCGGAGAGATGAGTCGGGTAATGTATCGGTTGTGAAAATATGTCTCGGATATTTCTCAAAAGGGACTGGTTTAAGTTTTTCCGATGACACATTGACAGGATGACACATTGACAGCGGGTTGTCAATAGATTTTTGCGTTTTTGTACTTGTCAACTGTTGAGTTGGCGGTTGTTGTTTGTGACATGCTTCGTGATAATGTTTGGTCTTGTTGGCTGGTAACATGTCGGTTAGTAGATTAAGGACGAACCGGATAGGAATAAAAGTCGTGTCTCTACCACAGTTTTCCCAAGCGTTGATCTTCACCCCGGGTCCACCGAACTTGCCCCATCTTGATGGTTTAGTACCCCACCACGGATGAAGATGGAGATGGAGATGGAGATGGAGTTGCAGTTGGAGTTGGAGTTGGTGGCTTGGGCCGTTCTCCCTAGTTGATGACATAGAACTTTACAGAATAGCTGAAGGTTAATGGTGGGGGACTTTGAAAAGTGGAGGATTGCAAAATTTTTCATAGGTTGCATGGAAGACGTTGATTGGATGTGGTGTTGGATCAGATAAAGTGAGGTGGGCCGTGGTGGATGTATGGGCTTATTCGTAAAGGGGGCTTATGTGGTGGTTTTGTGGTTTTGTGGTTTTATTGGAGGTAAATGGGATGTGTTGGACCAGTTATCGTAATGACGTAATTCGTGAGAGATGAGCTTTGCTTGCGCTACCGGGGTGACGTTTGCGAGGTTTGAACGGACGGAGGGGTAATCACGGGATGGGAGGACTTGAATGGTACAGGATAGTTTGGTAGAGTGGATTGAATGGATTGGATGGTTGAATGGATTGAATGGTTGAATGGTTGATTTGTAACCTGATCTGATCTTTGGCGTGCCTTGTAATAACCGCAAACCTTGTTCGAAGCTAAAACTGACTGCATTAGACTAAGCTTCTCGGGAACGAGTTTTTCTAAGAACACCTCTAAGAACGGCTCTATAGCCACTATTAATGTCAGTCTATGGTCATTCTCTAATAGTTCTGGTGTTCGTTTCTCTAGAGACCCATTTACCTTCAGCACTTCAACATCACTATTTGCAATTTAGGGTTCTTGAAATGTGTCTCGAATTTCAAGATCTGAACCAATACTGCAGCCAAGATCTAGTTGTCCTGTTCTCACTTGAATACAAGTTTAATACTAGAGATCGAGTCTTCAGCTGTAGATTGGACATATTCGGGTGACTTGAGCAATTTGGTGTTTTAGAATTGTCCGGGTAATATCATCTCTTTAACCAGTTTAAGTGATTTCTAACTATAACTTTTGGTTCTTTGGAGCAGAAACACTGTTAATTATAAACACACCATGCCTTATCTTTAGTTTCCTTCAGTTTCATTACCTGTATCTTTTGCTGGTCTATCCGAAAGTCATTCGTTTAACAGTTTTAATTCTTGGTAGAATCAGGTTTGAACACATCCCACTATTCCAACACAAGAAGTGAGAAGTTGTCTTGTTGATTAATAGACCAGACTCAGATGTCCCAGTTGAGGTTTGGGTTCAAATAAGAGAATTGTGCTTTGAAAGAAATGGTTCTATTGGCACTTTTTTATCAACTTTGATCTCATCAGTTACAATCAGTTCTTTGTCTTTTCAGTTAGTTATGTTTGTCAGTTTATTGTGTTTGTCAGATGATTGAACTTGACAGTTCATTGCTTGTATCAATTCTTTATCTTGACTTTTAACCTCTCTTGCATTGATCCCTTTCTTCCCTCACAATTGTGGCTGCAAACTCCTAATGGAAAGTCATAAAGCCGTTTATTCGGGGTCTTTAAGCACTGAACGTAAACACGGCACCTTGAATACCCGATATTTCAACCGGTGACTTACCCCAGAAAACGGTTGCAAAATCTAAATTAGGATAAATGTTTACCCACTACCCGCATATAAAGTCAAAGCAGCTACTGAAATTATTCAACGATGGCACCAACAAGAACACAAGAGTCACTTGTGTCTGACACAGACATCGTGAACCTAATTGTAGTCGGTGCAGGCTTAGTTGGACCTCGTCATGCTGCTCATGTGGTTAAGAACAAGAAAGCCAATTTATTTTGTATCATTGATATGAACCCCAACGTCAAAGAGTTATGTGATACTCTTGGAACTCGGTTCTTCCAGAGTATTGAAGACATGATCTATTCGTGTGATAAAGAAAACATCCCTCGTCCACATGGTGCAATTATTTGCACACCAAATCATACCCATATAGCAGTGGCTGCAAAACTTGCACAGTACAACATCCATCTATTGATAGAGAAACCTGTAGGATCGGATCCCGAGAGTTCAAAAGCATTGAAGTGTTTGACTGATTCGAAATCCTTGAAGGTTCTTGTTGGACACCATAGACGATTCAACCCAGTTATAATGGCTGCAAAAGCCAATTTGATTAAAGTAGGAAAAGTCATTGCCGTACAAGGATCATGGGCTTTGAAGAAACCAGCCGTTTACTTCGAAGAATCACCATGGAGAGCAATTGCTGAACAAGGAGGTGGAGTCACATACATCAATTTAGTGCATGATTTAGACTTGATGCAATACTTATTTGGACCCATAGTTAAAGTGTATGCGGAACCATTGCCTAAACAGAGACCAAATGATGCAGATGAAGGGGTTTCTTTGACTATGAGGTTCCAAAATGGTGTGACTGGTACGTTCATCTGTTCTGACAACACACCGTCTCCTTTTAACTTCGAAAGTAGCACAGGAGAGAACCCAACCGTACCGTTATTCAAAGATGTTCAAGGAATGTACCGAATTTTTGGGTCGGAAGGGACTCTTTCCATTCCGGATTTCACTTTGTACAAAGGTGAAACATGGTTAAAGAATTTGGAAGCCTTTTCGGTAGTTGAAAGCCACAAATTGATGCTGCAACAACCATTTGATGGACAATTGAATCATTTTCTCGATATGATAACTAAAGATACTCCTCCACTTTGCACTATTGAAGATGGAATTTCGGCACTTCTTGTAATACAAGCAGTTAATAAGTCGATGGAAACAGGGCTCCCAGTATCAGTTACCGAACCATCAAACGTAAAAGCTGATTTTTCATCAATTGAAGGAATTTGAATGGGTACGGCGTATCACCTTCCTAATCGGGACATTAAAACCGCACTAGTATATAAAGGGATACAATTCCATTATTTCGTTCAACATGAGTAAAATCGCAACACAAACTCCTTTTCACGAGAAAGAAATCATCGTTCTTGGAGCAGGTATTATTGGATTAGCTACCGCTCGAACTCTCCTTCTCAAAGGATTCAAAGTTACCCTCGTGGCTAAACATTTACCCGGAGACACTGACATTTGGTACGCTTCTAACTGGGCAGGAGCTTTGTGGAACGGAGCACAAGACATTGACGATGATACAAAATATCTCCAGGTTGTAGCATACCGTAAGTTCAAAAACGATTTGAAAAAAGACCCCAAATGTGGAGTTTGCTCAATCAAAGTAAAGGAATACTATGAAGAATTTCCAAAAGACATTGAAAAGTTATGGTTTGCCGCTGTCAATTCCAACTTCCGGGACTTGGAGAAGTCGGAGTACGACGGTAAACAGTTTGCATATGGCTGTGAATTCGATTCCATCTCCATTGAACCGAGTCGGTATTTAACCTTTGTAAGGAACGAGATCGAAAAATTAGGAGGAACGTTTATCCGAAAGGAGATATCAGACATTCAAGAACTCTATGACGAATATCCTGAATCCTCTGTGATCGTGAATGCTTCGGGAGTTGGTCCAAAGTACATTCAAGGCATCTATGATCCTGATACTTATCCGAATCGAGGACAAAATGTTCTTGTAAAGCTGAAAAGTACCACTGCTGCAACACGAGTTGGAGGTGACTATACTTATGTAATTCCACGTCCTTTATCTGAAGTTGTAGTATGTGGAGGAGTAAATCAGCCAGATAATTTGAGTCCAGATATCGATCCGGCTATTGTTGAAGATGAATTGAGAAGGGCACATGAATTGGCACCGGAAATCGTTTCTAGTACTCCCGAAATAGCAGGATATGTCGTAGGAATTAGACCAGGAAGGAAGAAGTCTTTCAGAATAGACTCTGAAAAAAGGGCCAATGGTAAGTACATTGTTCACGCTTATGGGTTCAATGGGAAAGGTTATGCTTATTCTTATGGTGCTGCATACAAGGTAGGAGTGTTGATTGAACAGATTGAGAAGCAGGTATCCGTTAGGCCAAAGTCCCATTTGTGAGTTGTATAGAACTGTATATGGGTAAAATCAATTTCATTTCTTCAATTATGTTTGGCCAAGAAACACATGTATTTCCGTCTTTGTTGATATCCCAGCACTTTTGGAGTAGAATCTTGACTGTTAAGAGTTTCGGATCCTTTGTAATATCGTAAACTGTGTTCAAATTGTCCATAAATTTGCTTCTATGATAAGAATCGTGAATATCGTTTCCCACAACAAATAACGGAAGAATCAAATGCACGTGATCTTTCTTGTAACTTCCCCATAGGTGATCAAGAAACGGCATCACTCTCTTCATTTGAAGTAGAGTCCGACCACAAGTAGACGTTTGGTTGAATATCAATTGATAAATCAAAAGAATCGTTGCTTCTCTTAGAAAAACCGTCAAAGCATGAGTATTTGAAATGAGTGGAATCCGTGAATTCCTACATCTATTTTCCAACGCCTGACCTTCATTAAGAAGGTCTAAAATATTGGTATCGTTAAGTAGTTGGTACCTATTTTCATCACCTCCTCTATTCAAGTCACTAGCATTCTTGGCCAAACCCATAAGATGGTACAAATGGAAAGTCTTCCCCATGATGGAACAAAGGTTAAGAATACACTTGTAACTATCAGAAAGGTCATCAACCATTGGAATTGTCGATAACGACTCGATATTTTCAATAAAAGGCATTCCAAACAGGTCAATTTTCATACTTGGAGTAAACTTGGTGAAAAACGATGACCTGAAGATTTTACAGAAAAACCTCCCATTATACGAATCCATTAGCTTAGTGAAACCACCTCTTAATGATATAGCTTTGATCAAAAGTTGGTTTAAAGTAGGCCAAAATCTCTTATCACTTTCCAGTTTGAGAGACTGTGCTTCTATAAGTAGAAACAAAGTCGCCAACGTATGATCACAGCATGCAGCAGAGATATAGTTGATTCTGTGGTTGATATTCAGGATGATTTCTGCCTCTAATTGGTCCACAAAAGGAAACAGTCTCGTTGGTGCTTGATGATAAACAGACCATAAAAAAATAGCCTTTAACACCAACACATTACTGAAGCTCAAAGACAAATATACCCCCAATAACTCTTGTGTGAAGTCTGCACAGTCGTTTGTGGCAAACAAAAGCCGGTTAGTGTCTTCAGGAAAGTACATGCAAAAGTGATTAAGAAGGTGTTCTATGTCAGGAATAGGAATATACTTTGGCAAATTAGTGAACACTCCTTCAATCTTATTATCTTTAGGATCGAACACAGCACCCAATATCAAAGCTGGCAACTCCAAGAAGATTTCATTCTTCAAACAACTATCATCTATAGTTTGAACAGAGCATTTTTCATCAACCGACTCCGACGGTCCTTGACTGTACGAATATTTCAAAAACAACGAAACCAGAGGATCCAAGTCGGTGTTTTCAATGTATTCTGGAACTTTCTTGAAGTACTGTTGAACATCTCCGTTAAATCCATACTTCTTATTGGTTCTACTTTCAAAGTTCGTGTTACTATCAATAAGAGGCACTTCCACAGTAGTTTCCTCTAAGATATTCCCTTGTACCAAAGACGAGATGGAGATCCGTTTCTCATAAATCCCCAAGAAAGCTGTACTTCTTATAGTCTTTAAACCACCTTCTTTACAGGTGAAATTCAAGTATTGCAAGAGTATATTTCTTTTGATTAGTAAATTAATTTGGGCGTTTGTCACCGATTGCCGGTTTTGTGACGGGGTATGCGTTTGTGTTTGTGACAAATTTTGTGGCTTGGGTTGAGTTTGTGTCTGTGACTCACTCTTCCTCTTTGTGTTCCCCTTTGTGTTCGCCCGTTTGAGTGTCTGGTAATGAATCGGCTGGAATTCCCGAAACTTACACTCGATTTGTTTCTTTATGCACAACGCACAACGGTTATTTCCTGGTTCCAAATCACATCGCTTACTACTGGTGTTAGTAACAGAGAGAAGCGGTTTGTGTTCGTACATACCTCCTTCTTCGACACTCTTCACATCGATTTCTATTGATTCCTGGCGTTCTGTGTCTTATCATTGTCGCAAAAAAAACCACTTTGCGGTTTTGTGTCACTTTTGGGTTTCCAAATCGTTTTGGATGTGTGAACCTGTTTTTGGAATTTTTGGTTTTGGGCCTTTTTGGTTGGGGGCATTTATTTTATTGGGAAACCATTGGCTTGGCCCAAAGGAATTCAACCCAAAAATCAGGATTTGCAACTCCGGAGTTTTCACAGAGATTTGAAAGGGAAAATTGGGGGATTTTAGGGGTTTAAAATTGACAGAAGAAGATGTTTGTGGGTGATATAGACACAACTAGTGTGTTCAGTGGGTAAGTCCGATACCACAGGTGTTTTTTTTGTGGCCAAAAGTGTGTTTTTCATAGAGTAATCGCTTCGTGTCGTAGATGATTACCGATGATTCAACCCCAGCAAGAGCGATTTCGTGTCCGTACCAAAATGAGTCAAATGACTCAAGAGTCGCAAAAATTTTTCTAGTCCCAATACGATTTTTGCAGCATAAAAGGCCCTCCATTTTCCCTACATCTTGAACAATTCAAACAGAAAATGGAGAATAAAGCTAGTGACAACGAGTCATATGACGTAGAAGCTACAGGAGGTCAGCCAGCTGCAGACCCCAAGACTTTGGACAGAATTTACAGAAAATTGGACTATAGAATTATCCCTGCGTTATGGGTTTTGTACTTTATGGTTTCTTTAATGTCCAGTTCTTTTGGTTTAACTTTGACTATGAATGCCGAAACCGGCCATTCTCTTAGACAGTCGCTTGACTTGACTCCTCATGATACAAGTACCGCTTCGGCCTTGTACTATGTTGGATACATTATCTTTGATGTTCCAATGAATCTTATTATGGTTAGAGTTAGCCCACATTCGTGGTTATCACGTATTGTGCTTACTGTTGGTATTGTTATCATGTGTTATCAATCTTTGAAAGGATCTGCTGGTTTAATTGCCGTTAGATTTTTCAGTGGTGTGGCGGGAAGTGGATTCTGGCCTGGGATGACTCTTTACTTGTCTTATTTCTACCCAGTGGAAAGACAAACCAGAAGAATTGGTTACTATTTCACCGCTGCCCAAATCTCTGCCGCTGTGGCTGGTTTGATCAATGCTGGGTTCCAAAAAATGGACGGACTCAGGGGCCGTTATGGTTGGCAATGGATGTACATTGTTTATGGGTCAGTGACCATCTTTGTGGGTCTTGCATCCTTGTGGTGGTTACCAAACAAGCCACAAGCCAGAAAAACCACCAAAGAAGACAACAAGTTCGTCTATTATTACAACAGAATATTCCCAGCTGCTCAACCATTAACTCCCGAAGAACAAGAAATCCACAGAAAAGACCTTGAAGGAAGAGTCATGGTGGAATGGGGCTGGAAAGACATATGGTTAATCTTGACAGATTTACGTATTTGGCCTTTGATCATCATGTATTTCGGTGTGGTTGGTACTGGGTTCGGATTGGCTGTGTTTGGTACTACTATCATCAGAGCCAACAACCCATCTCTTAGTTCCATCAATGTGTCGTTGTTGTATGCACCAATTTGGCTCTTTGACTTCGGTGGGATCCTCACAATGACTCCTTTGTCTGACAAGTTCAAGAAATACAGATACTTGGTGTTTTCAGCTGCTTCTTTGATCATTATCGTTGGAATGGTTGTTACCACTTACGCTCATGGTCCTTGGAACAGATACGGTGGTCTTCTTATTGCTGGTTACGGTCTTGGTGCTACAGTTCCAACTTGTATGTCTTTGTCTGCTGAGATCTTCGGGGCAAGATACGGAGAGGTTGGTGTTGCTTGTGCAGCAGCCTTGGTCAGTGGTTTGGGTAACTTAGGTTCAGTGACTGCTACTTACGCTTTATATTCTGGTTGGCCTGCAGATCAAGCTAGATTGTATGAATACTCCAACATGATGTTAGTTCTTATGTTGGGAGTGAGTATTGTTGCAGCCTTTGTATTACAGTTGATCAGAGACAAGGTGAGACAGCCAAAGGTTGAAGAGACCGACACCAGTTTGGAACAGGCCAGTCAATAGACTGCTGGACAAGCAAGCAATAGTCAATGAGACAGAGACTGTTGGACAAGCAAGCCAATGAGTCGCTGAGTCGTTGATGCTTAGTCTGTTCATGAAAGTGTAGGTGGACAATTTGCATAATTCACTGCAAGTAGCCTTGCACCCTTCTTAATATATACTCTCTAATAGTTTCCTTGCTCTCTTACAGTTGCCGAACTACATGTTAGAGTTCCGTTAGAGTGCCGTTGTTAGAGTTCCGTTACGACTGTAGCGGAAACGTTATCGGTGGTGGGGGGAGCGGGGGAGCGACGTGAGGCGAGGCGAGGCGCAACTGCTCGCCAAAAAATGTCGTCACCCGAATGTCGCTCGAACTTCATCATAGTTGCAGATTACACCCGTATGCCAACCCAAGCTCTCGTTTCAGATACAACATAGCCGTGCTGCATCACAGGGCGTACGTCAATCAAAAGTGACACTGTAATGTATAATTGAGCCACTTTCATTCGAAGACCACAGTTTAATCCAAAGACCAGACTTTCAAGACCCTTTCAAGACCAGACTTTACTTGACTCGTTTTCAATGCATCGGGGTCAATCCAAGAGCCTTGATTACAATACATGTCCCAGTCTTCTCAGGAAAGTCGGATCCGAATCACTAATTGACAACATTTTGACATATTTGATCCAATTCGATCGAGCCAGATGGTCCATTGACATCGCTTTACTTTGGCAAACCTTCAGACCAGTCCAATATAGACAAAGGAAGGTAGCAATTCTGTGCTGTATCTGCACCAATTCTTTGATGCATCACCAACTTGGCAATATTCTAGAAACAGCCTAACATCTCCTCGACTCTTCCATCAACTGTCATTGGGCGTTGACAGACAGATACGAAGCCGCATCCAGTACTGCAACACGTACAACTGTACTGCAACTCTCAACAACTGTGGAACACGAAATAGACGAATCCAACCCCAACAGCCAAAACCCAACACCAAAAACCCAATTCACAGGCACATCATTGACATATTTAAATCAAAACCATACATCACATCTCTGGCAATGTCGTCGATCCTATCAATGTCCATGTCAAAATGTTTGCGACATCAACCCAGGCGCATTATCTCCCCAAAATAAGGCAAGTAGTGCCCGTTTGCGCCCTTTTGGTGGGGGGTCATATCTCCAAACCATATCTCCAAACCATATTTCCCGATTTGTTAACTTCCACCCAACCTGACGGATCTATTGACCATATTGGCCGATCGTGAGTTCCTCCGCTTAAAACCGATATCCAACCATCTTCCAACCATCCTCCAAACGCTCACATAAACACTCACATAAACACCCACGTAAACACCCACTTCCCTACTCTATCATCCTCTACAATCCCACCCAAACCTGGCGCATCAATTGACACATTTTTCCTGGTGTCTGCCACACTTAACTGGTGGAATACCAGTCGTGTCTCTACCACATAGACTCCGATAGCATATGGCTTCAAAGATAACCGCCAAATCGAACACAAAATTACCAGGGGCTTTCTTTATATTTGTGGCTTTCTCCAGATCTCCAACCACACCTCAATTCCAGACACTTTGACTCCACACTCATGAACGATTTCATCTTGCCTACAATCACCACTCGAAAAAGACGACTTGTAAGTCCCGAGAACAGAAAGAAGGCCCTATACAGCTGTGACTTATGTAAGCAGAAGAAACTGGCATGTCGAAGAAATTCCAATGATTTGAAGTCTCTTGATCCGTGCACGAAGTGCTTATCGTTAGGACTCGAGTGCAAGACAACCATGAAACGAAGAAGACGTCCACAAACAGGACCCTTGGAAAACGTCGATCTTCATTATCGGAGTCTTTATTTTTTGGTGAAAGGTTTATTTCCAGACGTCGATACCGCCAGTATAGATGCTTTGATGGAACTAGGCGAACTGCTTGAAATTGCTATGCCATCAACTGGACCAATGGACTTGTTAGCCGCTGAAGAATCCAGTTCGTTGGCGGTTAATCAGCCAGAAAAGATTATCGTAGATCAAGGTGGTAATCATCATTTTATTGGACCATTTGGAGCTCCTAGCTTGTTGGATACTTGTATCAATGTGATCTCCAACAACTTAGAAACCGAAATCAAAACCAATGCTGTGAAATTGCTTAAACCAGGAATGGTTATCAGTTCTCAACATGATAAAATCGACTATTCTGCCATGAATTTCAGTATGTTCCCGTTAATACGGTTCTCCAATAAGAAGGAGTTGGACCACTATGTGGATACGTTCTTCAAGTATATCCACCCTCGGTATTGTTGCTTTAATGAAGGAGATTTCAGAGATTTGTTCAATTCGTTCTGGTGGCTTAGTTTGACCATGTCGAAGAACTATCTCTTATCAAACGCCCAAATTTGCTGTATTTATATGGTTCTTGTTCTTGGAAGAGAATATGATCCTCTGTATGTGCTGGTAGATTTCGATGTTCCCAAAATCATCAATACCATCAAGCTTTGTATTCCTTCAATGACTTTAAGTCCTTCAATCGACAGTCTTCGGTGTCTTTTGTTCCTTTCAATTCACATGGACAATAACAGAAGAAGAGAATCTGCTTATTTCTTAACAGGACTTTTGGCTCGTCAAGCTATTGGCATGGGATTAAATAAAAAGTCCATTTTGAACCATTTCGTTCCTGGTCCTTCTGATGTGCTCAGGCAGCCTTTCAGTTTCAGCCCCAAGATGGCTGAAGAGATCAAAATGACCTGGTGGATCATTTACAAGTACGAAGTGGCTTTTAGTTTGAGAATGGGTCGTCCAACTTGTTTTAGGAACGAGGATATCAATATTGATTATCCTTCGTTTGATATTGAGCCTGTTGATCAGGACTTGAAGTTCTACACCCACGAGTCTATCAAATTGTCCAAATTGGTGTATGAAATGATTGAATGTCGAAGACTGGTGAAAAATGGCACTCCATTCAGCGATATCACTATTTTCAAGTCTATTCTGATCATGAGATCAGCTCGAGACTGGTATAAATCAATGACAGACTCAATGGATCCTTCTTTCAAGTACACGACTCAATTGACCATGACTTACCACTACTATATGATCACTTTGACGTTTCCTTTCTTATTGCATGCCACAGACAATATCACCAAAGCTCCGGTTCAAACTAAACTCAAACCCTTCATTCAACAGTGTCTTGATTCTTCAATGAAGATTATAGATTTGTGTCAAGTGCTCCATGACTCAGGTTTGTTGAATGGAACTGTGGCTTCTGACGTTTTCATAGCTTATCACGCAGCTATGGGGTTGGCAACTGGGTACACTTTTTTACAGTATACCCCGGCTTTTGAAGTTTCATTTTTGAGATTGCAGGACTATCTCTTACAGGTTCAAGATATACTTAACCAGCATGAACTGTCAATTACAGGTTCTTCCCAAAAACTTGTTCAAATAGTGAACATCTTGGTTAATTCTATTTCGACATCCAAAGAAACCTCCAAGATCATCATTTCAGACCTTGCTTTGAAGTTCAATGATGAGATGATCAACCAACCAATCTTTGATATTGATGATCTGGCATATATTATGAACATCACCGATGTTCTTGATTTTGATCTCTGAGTGGGCGTGTTTACGTGAGTCCAGTGTTCATGTGAGTCACAAGACCAAGGTTTTCTTCTTCAATTCCACTTCCTTCTACTTCCTTCCACTTCCGTGTCACTAGGGTTTTTAATATGGCTTTTTAATATATGGCTTAGAATGCTTTTTAACACGGCTTTAATGCTTTTTAACACGGCTTAGAATGCTTTCTAACATGACTTTAATGCTTTTTAACAGGCTTTAATAGCCGTTCCTGCATGGTCTCGAGCTCATCCCGAAGACGTTATCAGTTTCGGATCGTAGATCAAATAATCCGAAACCATCGTATATAAAGGATGATAACGGACCCAATGATCAGTTCAACAACATGATTCACCAGGCATTGAAATCAATCCCAAGGCTTTCTTTGGCCCTTGCAGCAGTGGTTCTTTTCAACTCCTCCAACAACATTCTAGCAGACACTAAAATTTCCGTTAATGAATTTCTTAAGCATAAAGTGTTAAATGACCTTTGGGTTGTTATAGATGGAAAAGTGTACGATTTGTCGTCGTTCATCCAAACCCATCCAGGAGGGGTCAATGCCATCTATAAATATGCAGGAAAAGACGCTAGTGAAGCATTTGGCAAACAACATCCTAAAAGTATTATCGACATTTTACCACCACAAGCTTTCAAAGGTGAATTAGATGGGAAACTCGATGAACAACAAAAGACAGAAGAAGAGATTCAAATCGAACACAACCAAGCCACAAAGCCTCCTCTCAATGCTATTTTCAACGTCAATGATATGGAGTATGTTGCAAAAAGAGTCATGGCCAAAGAACTTTATACTTTTTTTGCAACCGGTTCAGACGATGAAGCAACTTTAAGAGAGTGTCATGCAGCATACAGCCGGATCTTTTTCCGACCAAGAATCTTGACCAACACCGACAATATCGACCTTTCAACCACCATGTTAGGAAACAAAGTCAAACTTCCTATTTATATGACAGCTTTTGCCGGCCAAGCTTATTTGGCAGACAGAGCCGAAAGAACTTTAGCCAAAATTGCCAACGACAGAGGCATGATGTACATGTGTCCCAGATTGTCGTCGATCCCAATTTCCGAAGTTATCAAGGAGTTTGATCCAGACACTCCTATGTGGGTTCAATGTTGTGTTAACTGGCAAGATCCCCAATTGGACACAGCCATGGCCGAGATCGAAAAGTATCCCCAAATCAAAGGAGTTTTTATCACCACCGATGCAGCAATGGGTGGAAACAGGGAGAAGGACTTCAAGGTCAGAGTTGAAGAAACCAATTCACCCGAGTTAGCAAGATACTCTTCTCAAGCCAAACCGTATCCTTCAATGACATGGGAAATGGTGATGAAAATCAAGAACAACACCAACAAACCAATTGTTCTTAAAGGTGTCCAGAGAACCGAAGATGTTCTCAAAGCTTGTGAATTGGGTTTGGATGGGGTCGTGATTTCAAATCATGGAGGAAGACAACTTGATTATTCCCAACCACCACTTGAAGTTTTAGCAGAAACAATGCCTGTTTTACGTCAACAACCGTACTACAACAAACAAACGTTCGATGTGTACATTGACGGTGGTGTTAGAAGAGGGAGTGATGTCATTAAAGCTTTGGCTTTGGGTGCAACTGGTGTAGGAATGGGAAAGGCTCTTGCGTATTCTTTAGCCAGTTATGGAGAGGATGGTGCCAATAAGTTGATGGATTTGTTGACTGCTGAGTTGAATAGAGACATGAAGCTCTTGGGTGCTAGTCAAGTGAAGATCTTGAACGAGTCTTTCATCAATGTCAAAGGGTTGTATAACAGAACTGGTTATTATGATGATTCATACAGAAACAATTATGATAACCTTCCACTTCCTGTTTTCAAGTGAGTCAAGACCTGATGATACAACAGGTTTCCAATTATAGATGCATATACGACTGTGACACTACATCAATGCATTTGTTCTCATCTCTTCTCATCTCTCGCCGTTCCCCACTTTTTGCAACCATTTCATCTACCCCAAAATACCAACCAAACCTCTTGTATTTGTACACCTCAACCCTTCGCCCCCAAACATCCACAAGGACTTCGGGTCCCGCTCAGACTTTATTCCGTGGACTTATCCAAAAATACATCTTATGCAGTTTCCGGGATATCTTACCAAAGATCCGAAGTGAAAATTTAAATATAAGTTACGGATGATTTCCGGTCCAACAGCTGTCAAACTCCTATGTCATGAAAACTGAGTCTTCTGACCTGGAAACCGTCATATCTGTTGAAGCCACAGACGAGAAAGCTGATTTCACACGATTCCAAAAGTTCTTATACTTAATCATCGTTTCTTTAGCATGTTTTCTTTCACCAATTAGCACCACCATGTTCTTACCTGCTATCCCCGAGATTGCAAGAGATTTTGGCACATCCCAAAAAGTCATCACCAGTTCTAATGCTGTTTATTGTATCTTCATGGCCATTTCATCCTTCCTTTCTCCTTCGATGTCAAATAATTACGGAAGAAAATGGACTACTGTGTTGTGTGCCGGAGTATACTCTGTTGCAGCCATTCTTACCAGTCAATCTCGAAACATAGCCATGTTCTTTGTATTTCGAGCCATAATGGCTCTTTTTGGCACCGGTTTCTTTAGCATCGGTGCCATGATCATTAGAGACATTTTTGTCCCTGAAGAAAGAGGTCGTGCAATGGGGGTTCTTCTTGTAGGATCTCAAGCAGGTCTTGCTGTTGCAGCTGTCATTGGAGGGATCCTCACACAGTACACTTACTGGAGAGTCATCTTCTACCTCCTTACAGGTCTTGGGGCTCTAGTTTTCATTCTTGCACTAGTTTGTTTAAAAGAAACAGGTAAGAACATCAAACTTATAGAATACCAACAACAAACTGGTAAAAAGTTCAGATTATTTACCTTAGACATGACAGGACCATTTGCAATCATGAAATGGCTCCCTGTGACAATTTCTACTTATTCATGTAGTACCCTTTTGTACAACATGTTTGCATTATTGACTCCAATCTCATATGTGATAAAGAGACATTTGAACATCGAGTCAACCGTTTTAGCATCTTTGTTTTATCTAGCACCTGGAATGGGTCTTTTGTTAGGAAGTTTGGTTGGTGGGAAGTATTCTGATTATCTTGTAATGAAGTATATCAAACAAAGAGGTAAAAGAATACCAGAAGATCGAATCCGAGCCTGTTTGATCTTCTTCGGGGTTTTAGGTCCTTGTTCAATGTTGGCTTATGGTTGGTGTCTTCAAAAACAAGTGGGTGGTATAGCAGCTCCTGTGGTTCTTATGTTCGTTGCAGGATTGAGTCAATGTATGGCATTTCCAAGTGTCAATTCCTACATTTTAGATGCCATGCCTACTAGCTTGGTTTCTGCTGCAGTATCGAATTCTTATGTTTTCAGGTTCCTTTTTGCAGCCTTGGCCAATGGCACTATTTTACCACAAATTGATAGTATTGGTGTTGGATGGACATGTACAATCAGTGCTTTTATGCTTTGGTCTGGTGCTTTCTGTTCTTTGTTGTTGATCTTCTATGGTGAAAAGTGGAGGAAGAGACTTCCGGACGATGAAGAATCCGAATAGTTGCGGCGTTATTATCTTTTTAATCTATTACGTATTGGGTAATATTTTTCGCAGCCATAATACAGATGAAGTGCACACTAAACAACACGAGGGACACGCTAAGATGAAGTACAAATTGAACAACACGAGATACACACACACTAAGACGAAGTACACACTAAGACGGAGCACACACTAACACGAAGTACACTCCTTTGTCAGCAGTGGCCCCCCTAGTCAGGAAAATACATGGCAGGACAAGACGAGATATCTTCAAGACCAAGACTCGTCATTAGGGCCAATGTCATCCTAGCCCTCAAGAAACCGAGATTCCTATCCAACAAAACAGCCTCCTTACCGGATCTTTTCAATGCCCTATAAGTTAGAGCCATACAGGCACGTCTTTCAGCATCTGTTCTATACTTCCGGTTGAACACTTTGTACTTATACTTTACCTTAATTCTTTCACCTTCTGGCTTATCAAACAGC
Organism: Yamadazyma dushanensis; assembly: GCA_030571835.1. Classification (NCBI taxonomy): domain Eukaryota; kingdom Fungi; phylum Ascomycota; class Pichiomycetes; order Serinales; family Debaryomycetaceae; genus Yamadazyma; species Yamadazyma dushanensis. Next base: position 44,131 of record JAJLYZ010000014.1, read on the forward strand.
AGCTCGAAATCAAACTGAAACAAAACCAGGGTCTTCAAATCTCCAAGCCAGAAGGTATCATGACCAGAATCCTGAGCTTTCAACAGAAGTCTGAAAATATATAACGTAAGTTGTTCCATCCGCTTATCTCCTCGAGGTCCTGGGAACTCATCAAGAGTAGCTGCATCACAAGCTCCTGGTTCAATATCTGCAACAAATAACTCTTTTCCACGAAATTTTAATATGATATCTGCAGTGGGCTTCCAATTTATATCCGGTACTGGTGATATATCTTCTTTCTTTGTAGGATCGCTCAATTGAAGCTCATGACGTCCAAACAAAACATCAAACAACTCCTTACATGGCAAACACGCTTTTTGAAGGAGAACATCCATACATCTTTGCTTCTGATTAGAAAGCTTATTGAGACTCAATGGTTTTTCAAAGTTGGCAAGAGCCGTTTCTAAAGCTCTTCTCTTTGTTTGGGATAAGTCACCTGACTTAATGGCCTGGAACTCTTTGTCGAATTTGTTATATTCGTCTTCAAGCCATTGGTCACTGATCTCACTACTAAAACTAAAAGACAAATTCATTAGGGAGGACTTGAAAATGTGGGAATTTCTGTCCTATTTATATTTTTTGAATCATCAAGGGGGTCGATCTATCACTTATGTTTCATAAAGATGACCTGCATATGGTACAAATGATACAGAGGGATGTATACCATTAAAATCCTAGTTAGAAGTAGGAAAAATCCACAAAGAACAATGAAACATGCTTTGATTCACCTACCAACACTATTAATCATTATTTATCGCCTTTTATACTCAAATATCTGCTCCATCACTGAAAATTACCACTTCTTTTTTGATGTTTCATGTTTTAGAAGATACACGACTCGGTAAAACAAGCCAACAGCCCAAAAAAAGGGGCCAAGGAAAGGGCCCCACGCACAAACAGAACCAAACCAACTTGCAAATCTATCATATCTTCTTCCAGTTCCTTTCTTCTCCGCTTCCTCTTTCATCTACGATCCTTCCTCAATGGCTGCAGATTAGTTTCTCATCGCTGTTTGTATCTCACTTACAAAGTAGTTAAGAAAACAAGGTTTCATGGCATCTATTTCTTCTTCGGTTTTGAACATGTTCCTAAAAATAAAGGCGCAAACTACTCCTCGGATAGAAAGATGATCCATAACATCAACATGGTGAAACACTTTGAATCTCACAGGCACATAAGCGAAATTATTCTTTATGTTTCCAAATCTGTTAGGATCCAAAACTAGTTGAAACATTATTGACATGTTGTGCCCACATATCAAAAAGTTTTCTACTCCAGATCCAATGGCACCCACAGCTCCTTTAAAGAGCATAGCGTTGAATATCTTTTTCTCATGTTGCGTCATGTCTGCTCTCAAGTACTCGTCTTCGTCAAGGAATTGTTCCAATTGCTTTTCAATTCCAACTACAAGCACACATCTGTTGTTGTGGACTAACTCTATATCTGGATACTTGAAATTCTTCCAGTTTGGTTCAGACCCATCTTCATACACGACATCAATCTTCCCAAACAAAGCATCTAGTACCTTTTTACCAGGACTTAATATCTCATTGACAAGGTATTTAGTCAAGAACTCTTTCAGAGCCTCCTCGGGGTCTTCTTCGTCCAACTCAGGTGGCTCACACGTGAGCTGGGCCCATTGTAAGTCTCCATCCGGAATCACATCAGACATAGCTGCATTGACTACCTTATTCATATTTGCATATAACTCATCTAACCATTCAATCAGGATAACTCCATCCACGTGGACATTCACACTCATCAAAAAAAGTGAAGAAAGAAAGGGAGAAACACATCTATTTATACTTGATTTTATATGATTTACAAAATCCTGCATATAACACAAGTGATCTATAATCGTTCAGATCAGATTAGATAAAGGGGCCGAAAGTGGCTGTTGAGAGAAGACGTTTGAAAGATGAAAGTAGTAGAAGAAGAAACCCCCGATAAGAAGAAGGATTGATGAAGAACTGAAAAAGTATTCCGAATTTTTTTTGTTTCTTAATGGCTGCAAAATTTTAATACTAAGGTCAAATCAGGGCTCCTGGCATCAGACTATAAACAAAGTCCATGTACAACAGCTTCATGCGTTCTATTTCATCCCTAGACTTGGATAGGTTTCGACATACCAAACCACTTAGAAGATATGTAAACCGAAAATCGTTATCCCTATGACGGATAACTGTCATCTGGATAGGTACAACTATGGAATCACCTTCCACAGACCTGAACTCTTCTTTCTGGTAATCAACAAGGAAGAAAATTGATACGTCTTTCCCATAGAATACGAAACTGTCACAAAGGTGCTTGATGCATCCAAAGAAGCTAGCGTATACTTTCTTTTCGAACTCCCGACTTTTCTCTTCGGACAAGCCTGTCATAAGGAAACAAATGTAAGGCATCAAGTCTTCCACTGCATAAACAGCGATGAAGCAGATATCATCATACTTCAAGACAACATCAGGATCACAGTATTCATCTTCCATCATATCAACTTTGTCGGGGTAAATGATCTCAGTTCCTTCAAATGAGGCATCAAACAAGACTTTCAAACGTTGAAGATACGTCCTTACAAAGTATTCAATCAATGTTGGGGTTGTATCTGGTATTAATGCTGGATTTTCCCCTGCAAAAGCTATTGGTTGGCTTTGCTCCAAATTTCTCCAATAATTACGAATGAATATATTGGTTCTCTTGGCCACCCCCCGGCTTCTTCTAAAAAACCACGATTGGAGGATGGGTCCACGGATCCTAATATAAGCTTTCATAAGAAAGAAAAATGAAGGGAGATTTGTGGACTATTTATACAAAGAGAAACAGAATCCTGCATATAACAAATTGGCTATCTATACATCTTTTGGCAAAGCAATGGGAAAAGTCTTTTTATATCACTTCATCAATGGATCAGGAAGTTAAGAGGTGTAAAAAGGACACGTCAAAAGAAGTACCTAAAAAATACTTCTTTTGAACGTTTTAAGAGACTAATAAGTTGCTTGTGTAATGGCTGCAAAAAAATTATATTTGATCTCTCATCAAAAACCTATCTAACTTAGCTCTTTCTTCATCTGATTTTGTCAATCCCCTATGATAAACAGCACAAAGTACAGTTTTAAAGTACACAAACCCATCTCTGTGAGAAATTGATACCAGTTTCATTGGAACCTTCGTCCTACCATCAGCCAACACTTCAACTGAACCATCCAAATCAATGACATTGACAATAGATACACCATAGCCATGTAAGATAAATGTGTCTGTGTTTAAAGATACACACTTCCAAAAAGCACGACATACAAGATTTAAGAACTTGCCACTTTCTTCTTCTGTTAAATCTGCCCTTAAATTTTGTTCTGCAAAGTATTGCATTAAATCTTGAACCATGTACACAACAAACAAAGACTTCTTCTGACATTTCAATACTATACTAGCACTAGAAATAACACCATTCAATCTATCAGCTGACTCTAACTTGCAAATTTCTGAAGGCTCAAATAAGAAGTCAAACGTTACCTTGATAGGATTAAGTAAGTAGTTCACGAAATGACTCTTGATTGCGTTCGGTCTTGCGAACTTTGGCTTCAGTGTTTCATTCTTTTGAACAAACAGACTGATGTCGTAATCTGGTTTCATCCACTCAAATATCAAAAGATCGTTAGGAAGAAGTTTGAGTTCAATAACTTCCGATTCATGGGTTTTCATGTCTCTATACTCTTCCATGACCCAATCGTATGTGAGTACATCCACACCAGGGATAATGGGTTCCATGAAGACTTCGAAATGGAAAAGTGGGCCTTTTTATACAAGATAGTACAAATGGAAATTGCGGTGACTTTTCACAAAGCCAACAAATAAAATTGCAAAATGAAGGAAAAATCAACGAGATGACTTTATTATCCCTGATAAGTCTGGATATCTGACTAGAATTCAACAAGGAACTGAACCAGGACTTCGATCCACAAGAAATGACTGCAAAACCATTGCATACAAAATAAAGGAATAGTTGAAGATAGAAGGTGTTTGATCAGCATTTGATAAAAAAGACAAACGTACTATTATGATCAACTATCAGGATCAAGAAATTCAAGAAATGATAATATTCTCCCCTCTACCTTCACAAATTCTTTCTATTTAATTGGCTGCAAATTATCAGGTTCAACACCCATGCTCAACAAGAACGTCAAATAAAGGAGACGCAATACAGCTCTTTCACTCAACGACTTACTTGTACTGAACATATCACTGTAATACCTGCCATTCTTAAGCCACCTGGTATGAGAGATCTTCTGTGACTCCAAACAAGAAATCTTTTTAACACACTCAGGTAAATGAACAAAATGATCCTTTAGAGATCGTTTAAGTTCTGCTTCTAGCCTCACGATACCAAACTCTTGACAATCAAGCACATTTCTCTTCTTCTGCCACTGTATCATCTTATTGTTGTCCGGTTCGACATCTTTGTAGGTGTCACTAACCATCAGCAGTAGCATCTTCTGGAACTGGTCCTCCACCCATAAATGGAATGGTTCTGTCGGTGTACACACAAACACCCATAAACACAACAGGATCTCTTTTACATTTTTTCTGTGGTGCCCTGCCAATAAAATATTATAGATACTTCAAATACCTTCAACTGATCACATCAATCAAGAAGAACCAAACAAAACAGTGGAAAGACTTAAATACTCTGAGTCTTTCATGGGTACCAAAGCATACATGCACCATTGACTAACTGAGAAGTCACAACGCTGCTTTCATTGCGTTAAAAACACCAGAGAGTTTCTGGCACTTCTTTTGCATCTCTTCATGATTCATAGCGAAGTTTCGATGAATAATGGCAAATAGAACCGTTGCCAAGGAAGAATAGCCTTTTGAATGAGAAATGACTCTCATCTGAACTGAGGCATATATCAGACCTTCCACTATAGATCCAAACCATCTAGAATCGTACTGAATAAGGAAGAGAATGGTTACATTCTTTCCATACATAATGAAGAAGTCTCCTCCGTGAGATACTGTCCAGAAGAAACTTCTCAGTACCAAACTTTCCCATTTTCCTTGCTGTTCTACAGGGAGATTCCTTCTCCAGGTACCGTTTTCAACATATTGGTCTAAATCTTCTACCGCTTGAGCACCCAATAAGCAATTATTATGTGTTTTCAAGAACAAATATTTGAAAACGATGTTATTCTCTTCCTCTTCTTCTAAACACTTAACCTCAGTGGGCCCAAATAATGGATCAGTCACTGACCTATATGGATCGATAAAGAATTTGACAAAATGGTCAATCAAACATTGTTTCAGGTCTGTCTCTGGATCTTCAACCTTCCTTTTATCACCAATCCCTTCACCCACTTTTTTCCAAATATCTTCTCTGTATTCAAATGGGATTTCTGTCTGAACGGTAGCGGTTATATGATGTATGAAACGGAAATATTGTTTGTGAAGCCAATCAGAAGAAATCTGTTCGGATAAATCAATAGAAACAACCATGTTCGAAAAAGAAGGGGAAACAGGGTCCAATTTATACACAAACACAGTTTCCTGCATATAATATATATTTTGCAGCCATTACTAGATGAATACATTCTTACTTGTAATCTCTTACAATGATTATATAAACGAGTTTCTACTAACGACATGTAAGTATATATCTCAGGTACAACAACATTAACAAACTGCACAATAACTCTGATCCCCAACACAACACAACACACCCCACACACCCCAACAACCCAACACCTAAGACCTTAATAATTTATAGGCAAACTGGAGACGCTGTTTATTCTCTGTGGCCTTAACCTCATTATCCTTACTGATACTGCACATTATCAATAGCCTGAACAACATACCCATAGAAATATCAGATTCTGCACAACCAAAAGCTTTGTACAGAATCGGAACTAACTCTTGGCCATCATCGCCTTGAGACCGCTTACCTAAATCGATCTTGACCACCATCTTGATTTTGCAATTTGTTATAATCAACATATCCAAATTAGAAGTGAACGATACCATCGTTGCATGCAACATCAATGAATCAAATTCCTTCCCCTCACTTTCGTCCATTTCATTTTTTAGATAAACCCCATCGAAAAACTTATCCAAATTCTCGTACACAATGATCAGAACAAACTCTTCAGTCTCAAAACTTACGTGTATATCAGGCTGAGGACAAACTGCAGCACCAACCACGTAATCGCCCTCTTTCTCCGCATAAGCATATTTGAGGTGATCGTCAAACATAGAATTGAGCATCTGCACATTGGGCTTCACTATGTTATCAATTAAGTAACCCAAAACAGACTCTCTCAGAAACCCATTTGGCTTTATGCGTTCCAGAGACATGACTTGTAACTGCAATCTCACAAACTCTATATTCTTACTTTTGTCTTCACCCGATACTGTGGTACGGAGTCTGTTCAACATTCTCTCACCTATCTCAACCTGGTGGACGAACCACTGGAAAGGGATTCGTTCTCCTACGTTAATAGAAAAAGGCATTAATGATTTGAAGGAAAATTGTTGGTTATTTATACTTCACTGAAGTGATACATCGTTTCCTGCATATAATTTCGTATCTATACTAGTACAAAAAGAAAGTGTCTAGTGGGAGCTCTGGGGCGTACTATACATTGATCATTAATAGCTCAACTTCATAAGAGTCCATGTAGACTCGTATACGCCTTATACACCTTATACAGCGTATACACCTAAGCATTACCGACCATCGACACCAGACCCTCAGGTTTCATAATTGGTTTTTACACGACCACGAAGATCTTATCTAAGAATAAGGATAGTCGAACAATAGTGGGAACTTTAGCCGAATTCTCTTTTCAAACAAATAAACTTACACACATTTTACACATCTCATCTTACACATCTTACACATCTTACGTACATTCTATGGGTTTGCGTGGTCGTACGCAGTCAAAATGTACTGTTCACACAATTTTTGCTCTCTATCCCGTTCTGCTTTCAGTTTGTTCCAGTTCCGGTACACCATTGCACCAAACACTGCACTGAACGTAATGGCTGAATCACGTGGATAAATAACCCTGTATTTTAATGGAGCGAATAACAGACCTGCCGATTTAAAGCCATAACTATCTCCAACTAATTCCATTTTTAACAAGAGAGACACCGAAGGACATGTGATCATGAACGTATCAACTCCACTTTTAAGAGCATTCAAAAAAGCTTGGAAGACGATATGTTCGTACTTCTCTTTCTTTTTCCCACTAAACGGTTTTATGGTCCTATCGTCGATGAAACCAGGCAACTCATGTTCCACCATGATCGGAAACAATGTTCTATCCTTTTTTCCGTCTCCAGTAACCAAACAAACATCTGGTTCATTCTGCATAACTTCATCATCCAAACTCCTGAAAGCAGGATCATAATAACATATCCTGATATCTCCAAGAATGAAATCAAGCATCTTTTGCGATGGTTCAACCATATGATCGATAAAATGGTCAATCAATGTGAGTTTATGTTGATCTTTTGGGGCTGGATACGATGAAACTTTGGCGGTGACTTCTGCTAAAACTTTCAACCATCTCTTTCCCTTAGATTCATTGGATGCAAAATCTTGACGAACTACTTGTTGAAGCTTGTCTTCCATCTTACGGTACTCTGCTACCAACCATTCAGGTTGGATCTCATCCTTTATAAAGAAGTAAGAACCCATGAGAAACGATAGAAATTACAGGTCGATAGAAATTACAGGTAAAACTTCAGGGGGATCAGCCGTATTTATAGTTTTTGGATAAAAATTGACACATCGACTGGGAATAAAAGTCCACAAAAAAAGATGAAAAAAAGCGACAATTGTACAGCTAGTGAGATGATATCTTGTCACAATCATGCATAAGTATACGTTTCTTCGCTAAAGAGTGGATTTGACATTTTAAATCGGTTCCAGAAAGCATTCATAGAATGTTTCACTGTGAATGGTAGCGAGATCTTTACATGTTTTCCTCTTTTGTGCAACAAATTTCCTCTAACACACACGTAAAACCCTTTACACACTCCAGTATTCCTTACATACACCACCCTCTCTTTTGTGACATTTAACCCCTTGCCTTCCCTCCAAGTTCACTGAACCCTAAAATTTGCAGCTATTCTGCTTATATAAGCCCCGCGTTGAAAAAAAAAATATCATGTCTGACTACAACGATTACAGAGGAGGTTACAGAGGACGTGGAAGAGGTCTGTTCCGAGACAGTTACAGAGGAGGAGGTGGTGGATATGGTGATCGAGGTTATGATCGTGGCTACGACCGAGGTTATGACTCCTCCTACAGAGGAAGTTACAGAGGCAACTACCGTGGAAACTACAGAGGGAACTATAGAGGAAGAGGACATTATCATGGCCATCAAGACTACCAGACACATGAGCCGCATCATGAAAGACCTGCAGTATCTCCACAACATAGCCATCGCAGCTCTGAGCCTAAAGAAGATCATCAACCGGGAAAGAAACCAGATGAGATTAATCTTGCAAGAGCAGAGAAAGACATGGACAAAATAGACGAAGAGCTCCTAAAGTTGAAAGTAGGATACATGAGTAAAGAGTTCCATCATCTGTTGATCCAACAACAGGTTCTGAAAGAGGCCTTGAGTGTGGATTTGAATAATGAAAAGTTGCAAGAAATGAGTTTAATGTAGAAGTAGTGTAATATAAGACCAGGATACCAGTTTGATTGCGTTTGTTCTTTGTGGTTTGCACTTGCACTATTTGTGTTTGTACTATGTGTGCTTGTATTTGTCCTACTTCTGTTGGTACACTACCTCGTACCTTTCCACATCTCTCTCTCACTTGTTTCTCAGGCCGCATAATTAATTTTTCACAATGTTAGACCTTTCTATTTTACCTACCCCCGTCCAATTCGTATTATACGGATGCTTATTGGTCGGTGTTGCTAAAGTCACACTCACCACCTTATCCACACTCAGTCTCTTTGCGGAATTGACAGTTTTGCCTGCCACAAATTACGCTAAATATGGAAGCAAGAAAAAATGTTGGGCATTAGTTACTGGTGCCAGTGATGGTTTAGGAGCGGAATATGCTAAACAATTGGCCAAGAAAGGGTTCAATGTTGTGTTAGCATCAAGAACTTTATCCAAATTAGAAGCCATTTCCAAAGAAATCGAAGATTCTTTCAATGTTGAAACCAAGGTCGTGTCCGTAGACGTGACGGAAGTTGAAGATGCTTTAAGTAAAATCACTGCCAGTATTGAAGGATTACCAATCAGTGTGTTAATTAACAATGTTGGACAAAGTCACAGCATTCCTGTTCCTTTTTCCGAAACCGACGAGTCGGAAATCATGAATATTATCACCATTAATAATATTTTCACTTTGAAATTGACCAAAGCTGTTATCCCAACATTAAAAGCCACCGCTTCGGAAAAACACGTCAAATCTTTGATTTTGACCATGGGGTCCTTTGGCGGATTATTCCCAACCCCTTACTTAGCCACTTATTCAGGTTCGAAGGCTTTCTTGCAACACTGGTCTAATTCTTTATCTGCAGAATTGAGTAAAGATCATATCGATGTTCAATTCGTGTTGAGTTATTTGGTCACAAGTGCCATGTCCAAGATCAGAAGAACTAGTTTATTGATTCCAAATCCTAAGGCTTTTGTCAAGTCCACTTTGAATGGTGTAGGAAAGAGAGTTGGTGCTCAAGACAGATTCGCAACTATCACACCTTATTGGTCTCATGCATTAATGCATTTTGGTGTAGCACAAACTGTTGGATTTTACTCAAAGATAGCCAATAATTTGAATTATAGTATGCATAAGGATATCAGAAGAAGAGCTTTGAAGAAGGCTGAAAGGATGAGAAAGCTGCAATAAACATTTTGAAACCGTAAATGGTTGCAAAATAATGGTTGCAAAAATTAAAGTACTAAAAGAACCACAATAATTGCAACTACTGCAATGGTTATAGATCAGGTACGTTTTCACTTTTGTGTCCATTTGTTGTCTGTACCTGTCCTTTTGTTTGTATTCAACTGATCATACCTGAATGTCTCGCCATATCGGTCATCTCTCACCAATTCGGTCCATCTCTCGCTAATTTCTCGCGGTGTCTCGCTATTTGTACGTCCACTCTAGCGAAACTTCTAGAACTTTCCAGCGAGATCGACATTTTTTCATCGCAATATAAAATCTCAAACCTTTCCTCAATTTCTTCAAAAATGGTTAAAGAGACGAAATTATACGATTTGTTGGGGGTTCTGCCCTCCGCTTCCGATACAGATATCAAGAAAGCATACAGAAAACAAGCATTGAAGTATCACCCGGACAAACCAACGGGAGACACTGAGAAATTTAAAGAGATAAGTGAAGCTTTTGATATTCTTTCAAATGGTGATAAAAGACAGGTATATGATGATTACGGACTTGAAGCCGCTAGAGGAAATGCTCCAGCGGGAAATCCATTCGGTGGTGCAGGCGGTGCTGGTGGATTTAGCGGTGGTAGTCCTTTTGGAGGATTTGCTGGTGGAGGCCATGGTTTCAGTCAATCTGACGCATTCAATATCTTCTCTCAAATGGGAGGATTTGGTATGGATGATGGTGGATTTAGTTTTGGAGGTGGTAGATCTGGTGGCATGGGTGGTATGCCCGGAGGAATGGGCGGCATGCCTGGTGGCTTCGGTGGAAGAAGTAGCAGACCTGAACCTGATACCGTTACTATGCCTATAGCTGTCACATTAGAAGACTTGTATAATGGTTCAGTCAAGAAATTGAAGATCAACAGAAAGAATCCAAATGGTGTGAGGGAACTGAAAGTCATAGATGTACAACTTAAACCAGGTTGGAAAGCTGGTACTAAGATCACTTTCAAGAATGAAGGTGATTATCAAAACGAGTGTCAAGCAAGACAAACAATCCAATTCGTTTTAGAAGAAAAACCACACCCTGTCTTTACCAGAGATGGTAATGATTTGAAAATGACTATCCCAGTTTCATTTAAAGAGAGTCTTTGCGGATTTGATAAAGAAGTCACTACTATCGATGGTAGAAGAATTCCATTGTCCAGAAGTTCTCCAATCCAACCTTCCAGCGTCAACACATACCCTGGCTTAGGAATGCCTATCAGTAAGAATCCAGGCCAAAGAGGTGATTTGCATATCTCTTATAAGGTAGACTATCCACATTTTTTGACTCCAGACCAAAAAAGAGTCATCCAAGAGAACTTTTAACTGCACCTAGTTCATATATCCATCGCTGCTAGCAGCCCATAGACATGTATAGTTAGTAATATAGTAACATCCTTACACCAGACATCAGAACACCCTTACACCAAAAACATCCTTACACCAACTGTCTAAACCTCCTTACACCAGACATTTTGACCCAGACACCAACACTATTTTGACCCTTACACCAACCCATTATCTAAATCTCAACCGCGAAGACAATGGATTTTTCAGCTTTAACTTAATGTCTGTTATACTAGCGTCGGCAGGTTACGACCACACCATCAGATTCTGGGATGCCCTTACCGGAGTATGTTCTCGAACCATCCAGCATGCAGATTCACAAGTCAATCGATTGGAAATCACCAACGACAAGAGGTATTTGGCAGCGGCAGGAAATCTTTATGTAAGATTATATGATATAAGACAAACAGGCAACAGCGGGTCCAGTTCGAATAGTGCCAACGATTCTAATCCCGTAATGACTTTTGAAGGTCACACAAACAACGTCACATCAATAGCGTTCCAAATAGAAAACAAATGGATGGTATCGTCTCTGGAAGACGGTTATGTTAAAGTGTGGGATGTACGGTCACCCTCGGTTCAAAGAAGCTATAAACACAATTGCCCTGTCAATGAGGTGGTGATACATCCCAATCAGGGAGAACTCTTGAGTTGTGACCAAGATGGTAATATAAGAGTGTGGGATTTAGGTGAGAATCAGTGTACGCACCATTTGATTCCAGAGGATGATGTACCGATCAATTCGCTTACAGTTGCCAGCGATGGATCGATGTTGGTGGCTGGGAATAATAAGGGTAACTGTTATGTGTGGAATATGACCAATCAGGGCGATATGACCACCCTTACACCAGTGACTAAGTTCAGATCTCATCTGAAATATATTACAAGAGTTGCATTATCTACAGATATGAAGCATTTAGCCACATGCTCTGCCGACCATACGGCACGTATCTGGGCCACTGAAGAGAATTTCGGGTTAGAGACCACTTTACAGGGCCATCAAAGATGGGTTTGGGACTGTGCTTTCAGTGCGGATGGTGCTTATTTGGTAACTGCTTGTAGTGACCATTACGTGAGGTTGTGGGACCTAAGTAACAGCGAGACTGTCAGACAGTACAATGGCCACCATAAAGGAGCAGTTTGCGTGGCGTTGAACGATGTTTAAAATCCTTTCCCTGTCATATTAAAATATACATCACGATTCTAGGTTTAGCATCAAGTTTCCCTGCTTGATGTGAATGAATTCGCCAAACGACTTTTCAAATGTGTCAAAAGAGTCGTCGGGACTTTGTGGATACTTGATGGTATCTTCTGGACCTCTAGACAGTCCAATGACATACTCAGAGTCCAGTTTAGGTAATATATTGTGTTCACTTCGGAAGGAGTCTGCTCTTTCACTTTTACTGATGTCTGGAGGTTGACGATCCAAGTTCAATAAGTCTATTCCCTGCTTTAAGCTCCTGTTATCGAATGGTTCACTGCTGTTGCTGAAACTGAACAATCCTGAAGCCACAAGATACAAATCCAAGTACTCTTGAATCCAGAAATTAGCCACTACCAAATCTTGAGTGGAAGGAGTAACCAATTGACCAAACACAGACGTTATCAATGATTGTAAATACACTTTCATGGTTCTGGCAGAAACAGATGTGTCAAAAACAATATCCATGATCAGATGAAGTTTCTGTAATGAGAACTCTGAAATGATATCTTTGACGTTGTTCTTGAACAATTGAGTCAAACTGGAAACAATGTCTGGTTCAAAAGGAAGCTTATTTAACAATGAATCCAAGTCTATAAGCTCATATTTATCCCTTGCAGCAGATATTGGAAGCTTATCTTTAAGATCTTTCATGGTTTGAGTAAGCTCCACGAAACTGATGAATTTATTAAGGTGCTTGATGAAATAATCAGCACATGCCATTTTGATGGTTACTAATTGGTTTGGAAGCTTGTTGTTGATGGATGAGTGTAATTTACCCCGGAATTGGGTAGATAAGTCTTTGAACTTGACAAGCAAATCACTGCATTCTTTAACCGATGACTTGATGAAATGATCAATGGTTCCATAGACTATCTTTAACATGAACTTATAAGCCCACCAATCACACATATACACCCATTCGTAAAGTTGTTGACTCACAAACAACTTGAACACCGGAGATGTTAAAATGGCCATGAAGTTACCAAAAGTAGTGAAAAACACGTCTAAGTCGGTGAATCGAAGTGCTTCAATCATAGCCAGATTATTGATCTTATACAAGGTGTATAAAGTGTCAGCAATATCCAAATCAACGTCCTGAGGAACAAATCGATAAATCCCAGGAACATCCAATGCAGAATTGACATTGGTAGAATGCAAATCTCTTTTCACCCATTCAAACACATTGGGTCTGTACAGGTACTGTACAATATTAAGAGAATCCAACATCTGGTGCATATCGAATGGAATATGTTCACCAATTATATCAGGGATGTCATACTTGTCATCGATCAATTTAATCCCACAATAATGATACTTTGACTGGCCCCGTACACCAAGTCTTCTAACATTGAGATTGGGAAACAACACCCGGATCAATTTCCCAAGATTTGCAGCCGTTAATGGGAACACATTGAAACTGGAGTAATATCCAACATATTTGGAGTATACTCTGTTTCTGGGAACAACAGAAGTAGGGCTCAATTGACAGTTCTGAATAAGCCAAATCATCGCAAAGATCTGTCTCTTAGAGTCTTTGGAAAGAAGGGCAAATGGTTCTGGAGATGCTGGCTCAGATAGTGTGGTGATACTCGAAACACTCGAAACCTCTAAGTTGTGTAGGGACACAGAGTCCATGGAGTTAATCAACTCATATGCAATACGTTTAAGTTCGTTGTCTTCTATAATTAGCGAGGAGTCCCTTCTTCTCTTTCTTGGAGTTTCGAAGATTGGAAGCTGGGAGTCTTGACGTTTGTGGCCAGGGACCAATTGTCTTGGGAAGAAAGGTTCGAGTTCTTGCATTTCGACACTGGAAGTGAAAGCGGGTTGGAGTTGAGGAGGTTGTGCTGTTGGACCTGTGGGATCTGAATGTTGAATTGACTGTTGAATTGCTTGTGGACCTGATTGTTGAATTGATTGTTGAATTGCTTGTGGACCTGATTGTGCAATCGACTGTTGTGTTTGCATCTGTGTTGGAGCTGTTGGTCCACTCGGCATCTGTACGTGTCCTTGCATGATCTGGCCTTGTACTTGTACCTGTGGGGGTATGCTCTGGTCCTGTACTTGTCCTTCTTGACCTTGGATCAGACCCTGTAGTTGTAAATCGATATTCAGATCCTGACCCTGTCCGGGTCCTTGGAACAACCCAAAATCATATGCATAAGCAGGTAAATCATAATTGACGCCTTGCTGGTTATAAAACATCAAGTCCGTGTCAACATTTGAAGAAGTGGACTCGGATGAAGACTTCATCTCCAAATAGTCCGGTAGACGGTCCATTAACAGTGTGGAAAAGATGGAAATTTGAACGTCGATTTTGCTTCAGATCAAAGAACTTGAGAATGATAATAAAGGGTTCAGATCAAAGCTCATCTCTTTGTGGAATGTTTTATTGTCTGGACCATTGAACAAATTGGCTGCGATTGTTAAAATTTCCTTTCTCGGCAATCAATTGTTGATCTTTTGATCTGACGCAATTGTAAACAAATACTACAAATTAGGAAAGGAGGATACTGTTTTTGAGTATACGAGATCACGTGAGAACGACCCATCAACCTGTTGATGGACGTGTCGAGTTTTGATTGTGGTACACCTGTTGATTGAAATGGTGGTACGGGGTGGTGTTTGCTTATGTAAGCATGGTTGCGAAAACAGTAGACTGTGAGAGAGGGAGAAGATAGATAGATAGATAGATAGAGAGGGAGAGAGAAAGAGATAGAGAGAGAGATAGATAGAGAGAGAAGAGAAAAGAAGACCAATAGAGACTTTATACGTTAAGCAGAACTTTCTGCTGCGTGTATCACTAAACGAGTGTGCTTACTTGTCCTCAGAATACTGATTGACTCTATCTTTGTTCTCCAGAGCAGCATGCACCAATTGAACAAAAGCCTTGTGTGTCAAGTGTTTCTTAACTTCACCTTTACCTTCTTCTGTGTCGTTGAGTTCAGACAATGAATGGTTGACCAGAGCCCAATTGGAAAGAGATTTTGCTGGTTTCACCGCAGGTTTCCCATCTTCAGGTTTCTGGTCTTGTTTGAGATTCTCAATTCTTTCATCAGATATCAAAGACCCTTCATCACCAAATAAATTGATCTCTGTAGGATCATCATCCTCTTCTGTTTGGATCTCCTTCAATTTCTTGATCTTATTATTCAATTTAACCAACTCTATCACTTGTTTGAACTTGGACTTAGCATCGAATCTCTCCTTAATCGTTGGTAACAAGTCTGCCTCTCTATGGTTCTTAGCCACTTCTACCAACCATGGATCGTTCAAAAGCTGTTCTGCTGTGGGTCTCTTATCAGGGTTGAACTGCAAAGCTTTGATAATGAACCTTCTGGCATCTTTGGAAACATCTTTCCAGTAATCGGCATGGAAGATCACAGCATTGTTATTCTTGACTTCATCAATGAAATCACGTACATTCTCAGATCGGAAAGGTGAATATCCACACAATAAAGTGTATGTGATGACTCCTAAAGACCATATATCACAGGGTTTCCCATGTCCTACACCCATAATCACCTCAGGAGCGGCATACCCGAAAGAACCGGCAGAAGAATGAAGCTTCTCATCGGAAGATTCGAGTTTCTTAGCTATACCGAAATCTGCCAAAACCACATTTGAGTCATCGTCAGCTGTCAAATATAAAATATTCTCAGGCTTCAAATCTCGATGAACAATATTCTTATTATGCAAATATTGAATAGCTTCTAACATCTCTACGATAACCAAAGATGCATCATGCTCGGTGAATCTACCTTTCTTAATGATTCTATCAAACAACTCACCACCAGTGGCCAATTGTGTAATAATATAGAACTTATCCTTAGATTCAAACCAGTCACGAAATCCCACCACATGGGGATGTTGTAATTGCAGTAACAATTGCAATTCCTCAATCACCATCTTCTCATTGCCTTTCAAAGCCTTTTTCAAGATGATTTTAACCGCCACCTCTTCTCCGGTTTTACTATCTCTGGCGTATCTTACAATCCCAAAGGAACCAGCTCCTAATGTCTTACCGAAGACATATCTATCCTTCCTAACATATGATTCAGGTTGTCCACTGATCTTATTGATGAAACTTTTGATATGACTTCCTTTTTGTGGAGGAATTGGGTCTTCCATAATTGATGTGTTAAAGAGACGTAAAATTGCTTGTTTAAGTATGAGAATTTCACGAGGCTTTCCTTTTTTTTTATTATTATTTTTAGTGCGGGCTGTGGATTTGATTTACGTGATGGTTTCGGTTAATCCATCATGTGTTCTAAATATATCTTAAGGTACAACTCCAGTTGGTCACAAAACCAAGTATAGGAGATAGTTCATACTATAGGATTTGCTTTGTAGTCAGCTTCAAACAAGTCGGTGATCTCGACCAAGCCTGTTTCAGCAACGTAATTTGTCCAGTGTTGGAGCAATTGCTGCAAAATATGTGCATGAGATTGGGATAGGTCGGTAGTTTCGCCTGGATCGGATTTGATGTTGAATAATTGCCACTTATCGGGTCCTAAGGGCTTGGGGATATAAAGGGCTTTATATGCTCCTTGCCTGATGGCTTGTTGAGCGAAAAGTTCCCAACCAGTGACTGTATCTTCTGTGTGAACAAAGGGATTTGATCCTGTGATATATTTAACAAGAGATTTCCCTTTCACTTGTGCGACTTTCCTGTTCCTGAAACTTGATCCAACTGGTTCAATATTGGCTATCTCTAGAATAGTTGGTAAGATATCCATCACTGTGAGAAACCCATTTTTGATGGTTCCTTTATCTTTGATTAAATCGGGGTGGTGGATGATTAAAGGACACCGGATACCTCCTTCACTGGCCCACATCTTGTACATGTAAGAAGGTGCAGTGGCTGCTTGGGCCCATTGGTCTGAATACCAAAAGAATGAATCTTTTCTACCGACGTTCTCTGGTGAATTGTTGTAGAACTTGTCTCTATTCTTTCTGAAATCGGCAAATCCCATTGGAAGTGCTTCTAAAAGCATTCCTTCTGCTCCATTGTCTGACATGAAGAGGATAAATGTGTTATCTAATTCATCTTGGTCTTCTAATTGCTTGATAATACGGCCAATATTCTGGTCTAAAACGTCCACCATTGCAGCGTAAACTTCCATGATCCGAGAATCCAATTCTCTTTCTTCTGGTGTCAAATCTTTCCATGCCTTATCTCTTTGAGTTTCTACCTGGTGTGGTGTTACACCTTGTGGGATAAGGCCCAATTTCAAGGCTCTTTCAAGTCTCTTTTCACGTAACTTGGCAGGTCCATCATCATAAACACCTTTATACTTCTTAACGATTTCTTCCGGTGCCTGCAATGGCCAATGCGGTGCAGTGTATGTTAAAAGTCCCAAAAATGGTCTATCTTTCCTGGCATCTTCTTTTAAGTATTCTAAGAACTTATCAGTGAAATAGTCAGTACTATAGAAATCGTCAGGAAGAAGGTCTGGATCGAAGTTCTTACCGTTTTCTTGGTATAATGGAGGCATAAACCGAATAGGTTCACCATTCTCTTCGTCTTTAGGGAAGTATTTATAATGATTTCCTGCCCCTGGCAATAAAGTGAAAGACCGTTCAAATCCTCTTTCAGAGGGCCAATATTGTTCGGTCAATCCCAAATGCCATTTACCTGATATGAAATTGTAGTATCCGTTATCCTGTAAGATCTCTGGTAAAGCAGCTACTCGGAAGTTCAAATATCCTTCATAACCAGGTTTTCCACCCAATCTTTCTGGGAATCGTTTAGCATATTCGGCCATTTGTCCTAACCCAGCAATATGGTTATCAGTTCCAGAAAGAAGCATAGATCTTGTAGGAGAACAAGCGGAAGCAGTGTGGAAATCGGTGAATCTCAAACCATTGGAAGCTAATCTGTTCAAATTAGGAGTATCGATTTCACCGCCAAACGAATTGACATCTGTGAAACCCAAATCATCTGCCACGATCACAATGAAGTTTGGTTTGGTTCCTGTCATTGTAGTTACGGTTTCTTT
Organism: Yamadazyma dushanensis; assembly: GCA_030571835.1. Classification (NCBI taxonomy): domain Eukaryota; kingdom Fungi; phylum Ascomycota; class Pichiomycetes; order Serinales; family Debaryomycetaceae; genus Yamadazyma; species Yamadazyma dushanensis. The sequence continues at coordinate 62,613 of JAJLYZ010000014.1, forward strand.
GAACTGAATAATCGGTTCCTTTTATAATACCGATTGCGACAGTGTGGCTGCAAATTATAGACTGAACACAAAAGCGATTCGAAAGTGGACAGTACACTGATTGTTGGCAGCTATCTGACTGATGGCTATCAAAACACTAATTAACAGCTCATGGCCTGTCCCGAGAGTTCTATCGTCCGCCACTTGTTCCTTTTGGATGTTAAGTTATTGTGGTTTAGACCCATACACCAGAACAATCCAGCTTCAAGTTCAAACAAACGACACATACACAAACGATACTCAAACGCTGCACAAACGATACACAAAAGATACACAAACGAGACATCAAGGCCAACCTTCCCCGCTCACTCTTACCCCTTACTCTTCTCCCTCACTCTCCCCCTTCACCTACCCCCTTCTCGTCTAAGCACCAATTACGAACTCTTATCGAATCTCATAGCTTATCGGCGCGGCTCATTTAAGCAAGGCCAAAACCTTATTCTTCAATTTAAAACCGTTGAAATTGTCTAAAAGTAAGGCTTAAACAAGATTCCAAACACAAACCACATTCAGTGCTTTGAAGGGGAATTGTTGAACCAACTTGAAATTTTCAATCTCTGGAAATGACAGTTCATAAGAGATCCCGTTTGGGATGTTTAACATGTAGAAGAAAGAAGAAGAAATGCAATCAACAAAAGCCAATTTGTGAATTGTGCACAAAAACCCAAGCTGTTTGTAACTGGCCTATTGAAGGACAAGAGTACAAGAACAAGCGGAGAAAACCCATTCAAAAATTCGTAAATTACGTACTAGATCCAATTGCTGCTAATTCTACACCATTTCCAAACCACAATGAATTGGTCCATGTGGATCATTACAATGTTCCGAATAGCTTCTTTCAACCACAAATGGAACCTAGTGGGTTTGACTTTCTTCCAATTTACGAGTCTCCCAAACTTCCTTTGGTGCTTTCATTAGACGCTTATGAATTGGATTTCTTCCAGTATTATTGCCAACATGTGGCACTTGAGATCTCTATTGTGCCCAAGAAACACAACTACTTCTTGAAGGTGTTCCTTCCAATGGCACATGAAAACGAAGGGATTCTACGAAGTTTGGTTGCTTGGGGATGTGTTTTAAGAGCTAAAAATGAAGGTTTGCCTAATGGTCCAGGTTTGGCACTAATAGAGTTGGCTAAAAGTTGTATTTTGAACCAGAAAGAGAATTTTATAGCGTCCCTAACAGCCTATGTGATTTTGATGTGTATAAAAATCACTACTGGTTCAACATTTGATTGGTCTGGCTATTTAACTAACTGCTATGATTTAATTAACGAAATGGGTGGATTCAAGATCTTGAAAGAGTATTCCAAGGAAGGGAAGATACTAGCACACAACTTTGCATATTTCGATATTCTAGCATCTCAATCCAATGAAAATGGCACTTATTATCCTGTGTGTGAATATGATGCTATTTTCAATATGGACACTAATACAGTAGATCCTTTACTTGGATGCACGAGACCTTTGATCTTGATTTTGGGAGATATTATCAATTTGGTGGTAGAATACAGTCTTCTTGATAAAAATTCTGAAGATTATTATGATAAACTAGAATCAATTTGTAGAAGAACAGGGCAACAAGAGGAGAAGCTACAGAGAGCTAAAATCTTCGACACTGATTACAAATTACTACAAGAAGGGGAAGAGATTCAAAAAGAAGAAGAACTTGTTTTCCACGAGCAAATGTTTGAGCTTTACAAGCTCACTATTCAAATGTATGTGAAACAAACACTTCGAAGACTCCCTTCAATAGTTCCAGAAATTCAAGTTATGCTTCGAAAGACCAATGTTTTAATCGACAAATTGATCGATAGTTCTTTGAAACTGGCGTTGTGTTTCCCGTTATTGATCACAGGAGTGAATTCAGCGACTGAAACCGACAAAATCCGAACACTTCAAAGGCTAGTTCACATGAAAAAGAACCATGGGTTCGAAAGCATCGATAAGATCCGGTTTATTGTCAAAGAAGTTTGGGCAGTGAATAGTAATGGTATGGTTTGTGTTGATTACTTCAGGGTTACAAAGCACTTCGGATGGAAATTAAATATTGGTAGATGAACAATGAAGGAACTTGGAAATGACTTTGGACCTGACCATGAAAACTAGAAAATTCAGAATGATATATATTGATTTAAAATCTTACACATAATTCCACAAATAAGAAAGAAAGCCATTCTTTGGCTTCTTATGTTCAATTTCCTCCTCTGATCTTTCTTCTTCTTCTGACGTCTCTAATATTTCCCCTGCTCCTTCATGGTCAACCCGATCAGAAACAAAATCCATATCTTCATATCTAACCCACTTGGTCTTCTTGAAGAACTTGACCCCAAAGTAACACACAAAGAATAAAGGCAATAAGATATACAAATCAACGAACTGACCAGCATCAAAAGGCTTAAAAACAGTCCAGCCTTGAACCAATATCAAGATTATTCCCAAAATAAAGCCACAAATCGTGGTATAAGGAAACAAAGGAGCAACGAACGGTAAATCAGATACCTTATTACCTTGGGCTAACCAACCTTTTCTGAACCTATAATGAGTGAAAATGATTCCTGTCCATACAATGAACGAACTAACCCCTGCCAAACCAACAATGTAACTATAAGCAATAGAAGAAGTACTATCCATTGCCAATAAACTAAGAAACCCTGAAAGGTGAACCACCGTACAAGCAACCCATGGAACACCGTTTTTATTGACCTTAGCAAAGATCTTTGGAGCATAACCTTCTACTGCTAATCTCATGACTGCTCTAGCACAAAAGAACACAGCAGTATTGATGGACGAAATACAGGTGATTAGAATGATAGTTGTGACAAAATAACCAGCATTTTCCCATCCAGCAGACATCAAAGCTATAGTCATAGCCGAACTCATTAATCTATTACTACTTTCTAAGGCTGGATGATTATATGGAACAGTAATCCCATAGGCAATAGAAAGACCGAAATAGATATAAAAGATTCTGTAGATAGACTGCAGAACCGATTTTCGAACTGCTTTCTTAACATCTTTCAGCTCAGAATAAAACATAGACAAACTTTCGATTCCCAGGTAGAAAACTCCCGCATAAACGAACGAATTAGCTATACCTGCAAACCCATTAGCTAAAGGATAATCTCCAAAAGGGTTCCCAGGACTATGATTTGGAATTCCACCGGCTGCAAATATTATAGCAAAGATATAAAACCCTGATATGAAAAGGATCTTGACAAATGCCAAAATGTACTCCACCTCCCCAAACACATCAACTCCAAGTAATTGGTAAACGGAGAATACAGCCCATAAGATCAAAAAGTACCCATATTGTGGTACTTTATCACTATAAAATCTCAAAGCAGCAGCCACTGATACATACTCGGAAATGATATTACAAGCCCACAAAAACGCATAACTCCATCCAATAGCAGCACCAAAAGCAGGATCAACCCATCTGGAAGCATGGGAATTGAAATTGAAGTCAAACATCGTGTTCATCTCTCCTACACTGAACATCATCACCATCACCAAAATCCCAACTATAGCAAATCCCACAATCAAACCCACAGGACCACCGGAGTTCAAAGCTCTTGAAAGTCCCAAAAATGCTCCAGGGCCTATAATCCCCGCCAACGCCATCATTGAAACATGTCTGGTCTTAAGACCTCTCTTGACGCCAGACACCGGATCAAACTTTTTCCGGCCGTGTGCCACAGCTTGTTGACTAGCAATATCCACCACTATGGACTCTTTGAATTCAGTCATTTTCAACAACCACAAAACCATCCATTATCATCATATATAAATAAGATTCCGCTATCTATTGTTATCAGATCTTCAGGGCGATAAGCGCTCTTTATCGCTTAAACTATTCCCTTTCCTGTACGACGGGTTAAAATGTGGTTGCAGATTACGGTATTTGTTGCAACCTTTTCCACCAACATCATCAGTTTTTGGGGAATTGCCAGTTTGACAAGTTTGACAAGAAGTTCGATATGACAGAAGCGATCTCTAACACTCCAATGGATCCTTCAGTTGATACAGTTGATATCTGCTCAAAGTATCCAATTGTGGATACCCACAATGATTTCCCATACTTATTGAGAACGCAACTTCACAACCAGTTCCAAACAGATCATCGGTTCGACTTCCACCACACGTCTGCTCACACCGATCTTACCCGGTTGAAACAAGGAAAGGTAGCTATTCAATTTTTCAGCTGTTACATCGAGTGTAAGAATGATGACATGTACTATCAAGACTTCAACAGTCCAAATAGTGCCGTAAGAGACACCATGGAACAATTTGATGTGGTTCAACGTTTGTGTAAAGCGTATGATTTGAACTTGGTTAAAACGTCAGATGATGCTTGGAAAGGGTTCAAAAGCGGCATTTTCACTTGTGTTTTAGGAGTGGAAGGTTTACACCAAATAGATGTTTCACTTTCAGTGTTGAGACTATACTTCGAATTGGGAGTTCGATACATCACTTTGACCCACAACTGCGATAACCCTTTCGCCACAGCGGCATCCTCAGTCGCCGGTGGTTTGGAAGATAACGGATTATCCAAATTCGGACACCAATGTGTGATAGAAATGAACAGACTTGGGATGATGGTGGATCTCTCTCACGTGAGTGTCAATACTATGAAAGACACCCTTGCAGTGACCAAGTCCCCCGTGATATTCTCCCATTCGTCTGTATACACTCTTACAAAACACGGTAGGAATGTAACCGACGATATCCTTTTGAAATTAAGGGACAATAGTGGGGTTGTGTGTATCAATTTCTTTCCGGATTTCCTTAAGCAACAAGGCCGGACAGATGTCACCATTGAAGACGCTGTGGACCATATTGTGTATGTAATTGACCTTATTGGATGGGATTACGTGGGATTTGGAAGTGATTTCGATGGCATTGATCACGGACCAAAAGGATTGGAAGATGTGTCCAAATACCCGGACTTGGTTGCAAAAGTCATAGCCAGAACAGGAGCTACAGAAGAGCAGATTTCGAAATTGATGGGAAGAAACGTTATGAGAGTATGGAAAGCTAATGAAGTCATTGCACAAACTTTAAACCACTTGAGCCCATGCGAAGCTAATTGGGATAAAAGGGAATGGAAGTTTTTCGACTATGTAACATCGTTTGCCGAACTATTCCCAGGATCCCATGAAAACACTGTTTCACACAATATCATCAGTAAAAAACAAGGTTTGTTTGTTCCAAAATAGTCCTTTATTCATTCTGATAACTAAAAATAAAGTTATCTATAGAGTCCAAGCTAAATAGCTCCGGCAGAATAAACGTATCTTGTAAATTTGTGCCAGGAAGCTTTTCTTGTGCCAAAGAAATTGCATTGGAATTCACTTTACCGTCTTCATAATCTTCGTTGTAGAAATTTATGGTTTGAAGCTTTTTCGTTAACAATTTTTTTAACTGGCTCCACCATAGAATAGCATGCAGTAAGAATTCTGCATTTTTATTGTTGATCTTTAATTTCCAAACATACTCCTCAATAGTGTCCAAACACTTGTCAAATTCTTCTTTATTCTTAGATGTCAATGTCAAGAGATATCCAAACACAATGATGTTACTAAAGCCGTTTTTAGCACTAGTGTACCAAAATGTTTGAAGGTGTTCAGCCCTCAACTCATTAAAGAATTTTAACACATTGTCAAATATTGCCATACACTTATTGAACACGATATCTCGAATACCAATGAATTCTTTAGTAACAAGGATCTTACAATCCCGTACTTTACTAAGAACTCTGAGTACCGGCCTTAGAATGGAGATTTGGGCCATAAAATTCGATATATAAATATTGGGAGCACCTGAAATGAACCCTCTTGATACACTCAGTTCAATGATTAATATTTTAGGTAGTTGAGCTTCCCATGATGTCAAAGACACTTGAAGGGGTTTAATATACTCCAAAGTGCCTTCTAAAGCCGATAAAGGGTCTAGTTGTTGTAAAGAACCCAAATATTCCCGGGCTCTATTGGTGTTCAACTTTTGGGATATTATGTCGACAATCTTACTTAGTTCAATTTTTTGAAGGAACAATATTTTACCAGAATTATAATCAATCATTCCTTCTATTGATCGAAGGGATACATGGGAATCTAAAACTTCAAAGTCTTGGAAATGCACGTCCTGGTCCAAATCCCCTACTAACCATTCGTCGCTAAATATGTGTGACGGCTTATCCAATGTCAAACTCAACCATTTCTCCTGCACAAACATTGCCCAAGAAAGACGTTTTCTTGCTGCCTTCTCCCAATCTGGAATATTCCAATTAGACGGGTCTTTATATAATCCTAAAGGTTGAGCTGCTGCTATTACTGCTGCTTGCATAGGCCAACTTTCAAAATGATTGTCAAAGCTTGTTTGGAAACTTTGATGTTGAATGAGCAATAATCCTGCCTGGATAGTGGAAATAGTAGGTCGTTTCAACTCCTTATAAAGGTTGTCTTCTGCTAAAATTTCGAGTTCTGTTTGTGATGGTTGGGCACCTGTCGAGAGGTCTGAGTCAAACGTCCACCAATTAAGTGCTAGAAGATATAAACATGACAATAGTGAAGGACTAATAGTAGCAGTGGGTTCATTATAAGTCTCCATGAACTTGTACTCAAACAAGATAGGAAATGAAGAATGCACTATTCTGAAGTACAAAGCCACTAATTTTGCACCTGATTCACCAACTATCTTATTGATCTTGTCCAATTCCTGCAGATACTTTTCGGTATCAGCATCTCTACTGCAAATTTCCATAAACAATTCATCATCATGTTTCACAAGACTACCCTCCACTGAACTCGTCAGATTAAGAATGATTTTTGTGTCGGTTATCAAATCCTTAAAAATATAGCTGTCAAACTCATTATTTCCCTCCATATTATAGCTATAAGTGAAAGGCTTCAATTCAACTTTTGAAGGTACCACTTCTTCGGCAGTTACCTCAATTGTTCCAGAACTTGAGCTGGCAGCTAAAGTCGACACCATTGGCCTTGAATCTGGAGATCGGGCTTTCCTTTTCTTCTTTACTGGCGGAAGATTATACTCACAAGAAACCCCACTCATTACACAAAAATAGCAGCTATATTGCCCATCTTCAATGACACATTTTGTCTTGCGTTTTCTACAACGATCACAGGGCCGATTGGGTTTGTTTGACTTGTGTCTATCTTGATTTGTAGAGGACATCTGTTGTTTTAAAGTACCAAAGGTGGAATATGAAAATAAATGCGAATGTTTTCGTTCCTGGAACCCATTAGCTACTTTTAGTAGGTGGATTTAATCAATGAATTTTACGATGTTTTGATGGGTGTTTGTGCAAGAGTATCGGCCCGAAGTGGTTGATTATCGCTTAAGGTTTTGGTGTCAACAAAATAAGCTTTTAAGTTGGTTTCGACAATCTTTAGCTTGTTGCAGCCGTATCCCCGAACACTGCGGCTGATAAAAACGTCCATAACTAAGATGAAGATGTTTGATGAGGTTTAAACTGGTGTAGATAACGTTTATAAGGAACAAATTGCCGCCCGCCAATCGATGGGATTTTTTCCGGCGGCATGTGTTTCACGTTGCATTGGCTTTGGAACTGTTTTTCGTGTTCTCCACGAACATGCTGTTTTTGATAATAGATACGGCCCTTGCCCGAAAAATCTGACCTATTACTTCAATTCACACGACCTGATTGGTCCAAATTTTGTGGCAGACGAAACTTGTGACCATAGCAATGGTTTAAGTAGTTGCAATGTCAAAGGGTTAATAGATTAGCCAGCTTGAGTGTGTTTCCTGCATGGTACTTGGGATCTCCCTATAATTCGTATATGGTTCTATATTCGTCCGATGATTGGGTGATTAGGATGTGGGGCGAAGACGAGGACGGGGTGAAGGAGAGGAGGACGGGATGAATACAACGACAGGTGGAGAAGCTCTTGGGGAGTTGATTGTTTGGTGTTTGTGTAAAGGATGAGATTTGGAGAAATCTTGTATCAAGGACTGGTGTGATCAACAGTGTATATTCTTTATTCTATCTACGACGGAATTGGATCTACTTCATACCAACTGTCCGGGAAACCACTGAAAGGAAGAGGTCTGTTTGGCGTTTCAAATTGATCGAATCTCCAAATAGGTAAATGTCATATCATAGTCTTGATTAAGATATAATCAATATCAAGCAATATCAAGTATCCAAATCTGTCAAGGATAAAACATCAATTGTCTAACATGAATCAATTGTCTATCTGATTGTTTACCCGAAACACTTTCTGGCTGCAAACACCGATCATTCTTTTTACCGTCGGGCTACTGCACTTCCATTTCCTACGGAATATCATCAACAAAACCACCACCACTATCAACGGAATTACCGACCGAGGTATTTGCCCGAGAAATTAAACCTTCTCAAGTAAACCGTTATCAAAAAAACACCCGGGCTCATAGATAAGGTACCTAACCGCTACAGATTGCCCGACGGGCACGATGATTTGATACCAGGGATCAAACTCTCGGGGGACCGCTAACAAGATGGGGTTACATTTTGGGCATTTTGGGCATTTTGAGGCTTTCATGTTAAAAGTGGTGTTAGCTGTATAAATCACTTGAGTATAAAGAGACGACACTTGAGACAATACAACAATTCAAAAATAACCAAATATGTCAAGTGCTACTGTTGCTACCGCTGTTGAAAACAACTTTGTTTCATTCTCTGGAAGAACTAGAGAAGTTGTTGATGATGCTGTTAGAAAGGCTGACTTCTCGGAGATCCCAATTATATCTTTAAAGAAAGATAAGGAACAATTGGTGAAAGAAATTAAAGATGCTTGTACAAGAGTAGGATTCTTCTATATTGCGGATCATGATGTTCCTAAGGCGCAAATCGATGCAGTTTTAAAGGCAGCCGAAGTGTTCTTCAGCTCTCTGATTGAAGATAAGAAGAACATTCATTTTTCCAAGTCTAAACATTTTAGAGGCTATGAAGGATACGGAGATAACTTAACTGAAATGGGAAAAAGACCAGATTTGAATGAACAGTTCAATTGGGGGTATGAAGCGGAACTTGACCCCATCAAAACCCCACAAGATATTGAAGAATATCACAATAAAAAGGCCAAGGATGTTATGGCTGGAGATAATGTATGGCCAGAGAATGTTCCTCAATTGAAAGAAGCCGTTGCTGATTACTACGGCAGTATCTTGACGTTAGCAAGAAGATTGGTCAAGTTATTTGCTTTGGCTTTAGAGTTACCAGAGAACTATTTTGAAAAGATGTTTGAAACCCCTGGTGCAATTGGAAGAATCTTACATTATTTCCCACAAGACCCCAAAGAAGACAACGTGCTTGGAATTGGTGCTCACACAGATATCGAATGCTTCACTATCTTACATCAAGGACAAGTTCCTGCTTTACAAGTGTTGAATAGTGAAGGAGAATGGATCCAAGCCACTCCTGTAGAAGGCACTTTTGTGATCAATATTGGTGACATGTTGGCCAGATGGTCGAATGATGTGTTTATTTCCACAGTTCACAGAGTAGCCAATATCACCGGAAGAGAACGTTACTCTATTCCTGTGTTCATTGGTACTGAATATTCCACCATCATTGAACCATTACCTACCTGTATCAAAGATGGTCCAAAATACCAACCAATCAAGGCTGGCGACTATGTGTTCAACAGACTTGCGTTCTCTAGATTAGACAAGGAGGAGTACCAAAAACAAGCCAAGGGTTTGTGAAATGATAGTGTCTCTTTTTGCAGCAATTTATATTGTAACATTTAAAAAGTCAAATTCGCAAACCGTAAAATTGAGTATTTCTCTTTATCATGAAGTTAGGTGTTTTACTTAGTTTAGCTTCGATTTCAAGTGCTTTTTCGATCTTTGGAGCCTTGAATGGACTTGTGGACACTGAACCAAACCGATTGATCAAATTAGGACCTGGTCAACATGAGGTGGTGAGTGAAAAAACTAAGCTTGATTACAAGAGAAGAAATATCAACTTCATTGACGTGACCAATAAAATTAGCATTGATGACGCCAAACAACAGGGGTTTGTTCTGATGGGTGATATGTCACTTTTGGAATCGATCTTGTTGGCTGGAGCTAAGCAATTGAATGAAGTGGTAGAACCTAAAGTGTATGAATATCCTTCTAAAATCAAGTACAGTGATACGGTTGAAGAGTATATCAAGCTCATCAGTACCGAAAACATGTTCAATGACTTATCGAAGTTCAGCTCGTTTTACACCAGATACTATAAGAGTCAAACGGGACTTGAAAGTGCTGAATGGTTAGAACAACAATTACTTGGTTTAACTGAGGAAACAGATGTTAGTGTCACTAGGGTCAAACATCAAGGCTGGGACCAATTCTCTTTGATTGCTAGTATTCCTGGTAAGGAAGATACCAAGGTTGTTGTGGGGGCTCATCAAGATTCTGTTAATCTTCTTGCTCCATCATTGTTAAGATCTCCAGGAGCTGATGACGATGGATCTGGAACTGTCACTATTTTGGAAGTATTCAGGATCTTAATGGGCGAATACAAGAAAGGAAACTTTAAACCACATCATACTTTGGAATTTCATTGGTATTCTGCCGAAGAAGGTGGTTTATTGGGTTCTTTCGATGTTTATCAAAAGTACCAACAAGCCAACGAAACAGTGGTTGCTTTGTTGCAACAAGATATGACTGGGTTCACTGGTAATATGGACCCAGATGATATCCACATGGGGTTGATTGGTGATTATACTACCCCAGGTTTGAACAGTTTCATTAAAATGGTCATTGATCACTATTGTGCTATTCCATACCACGAAACTGAATGTGGATACGCTTGCTCAGACCATGCTTCTGCTATTGAACACGGCTACCCAGCCAGTTTTGTCATTGAATCTGAAATGAAGTTGACCAGTAAGTATATCCACTCAACACTTGATACTATCGACAGAATTGATTGGGACCATGTTACAGAACATGCTAAATTGACCATTGGATTCGCTTACGAGTTGAGTATGTCCAAGGTCAAGGAGGTATGAAGAGTATGAACCAAGGAGGTAGAACATACCACACAAAAATATACGTACTTTATGTATTAGATGTTATATGCGTTTTTATAATTGGAATAGTAGATCTTTTGTCTATCCTCCAACGACAAATTGATCTTATCAAACAACTTTTCAGTGACTCTGAACCAGTTTTTAACCACATTGGCTCGAGGAACTTCACACACGGGCCAATTACTAGCCCAAATAGTCCTTTCCACACCCCAAAGATCGAAAAACCCTTTAAAATATGGGAATATCAACTCCACACATTTATCGATATCGTCAATTGCCTCTTCTGGAACTTCACTGAATCCTCCCGACAACTTCATATACGAATTAGGTGTCAAATGGTAGATTTCCGTGACATATTTCAACCAAATGTCCAAGTCTTCCTTTTTAAACGTGGGTTTTCCAAGATGATTGATGATATACTTGACATTTGGTACTTCCTCGAACAATTGTATTGACTCTTGGTACTGCCAAAGTCCTCCACTCCTCATGTCAATACCCCAATCAAATACATAGTTGTTCTTATCGAGCCATTTTAACGACTCTATGAATTTGGGTTCCAACATCACTCCGGGTAACTTATCTTGTAATAAGTACCTGAAGCCAGTTACATAGTTGAACGTATCATTCTTCAACTTGTTAACATACTGTTCCACGAAATGTGCCCCCATGGGCATCGGCGCCCAAGGTATAATAGCCTTGATTTTGTCTTTATAGCGGTTTGAGCCCTCGTCCTCGGCCAAAGTTCCACTGACGATCCTGCTGTGATACATGTACTCTTCGATGGCATTTTGGCACCCATCTATGCTCATCATATCGGCAATGGGCGCAAATTCAATCACCACTATACCATCAACTTCAATAGTGGGGTCATCTATAGCTTCAAAATACTCTTCGAGTCGACAATTCTTATTGAGAGGATGGTTCCCATGCCACCTGAGAATGTGTTGGTTTTTCAACGACAGAAGATGTATGTGGGAATCAATTAACTTCATTCTTGGAAAATTTCGGTCCATTATTTGATCGAGGTTATATACACTTTTTTAGCTTATATAATCTTTTTTACTTGCTAATGTAATGTTCTTTTTTGATTATGTAATTTTCTTATCTTGCTGCAAAAATAGTATGCGGACCATAGTATGCGGACCCACTCAGGAACCACTATTCAGCAGTTGTTTGTTTTGTACTAGAGAAGATGTCTAGCAAACAACCGTCCAAACCAAACTCGGTGACGTATGTGAGCCCGTCAGAATTTATTGACGGGAATCCTAAAAGACGGACAATCGTGTCGATTTTTGTGGACGTTTCTACTATAAGAACGTGAGGTGCATTAGAAGGTTGGAAAAGATTGATGATTTTTTGGCTGATATTCAACAAGTTGATGTATCTAGAGGTGGGAGGCGGAGATTGCTTGAGCTTTCCGATTTGGACTAGTTCTGTTGTCAAAAGGTCTTGGAATTCAAACACTTTATCGAACAAGTTCCAGTCGAAATGGGTTTGTCTGTCTTTGGAGAAATGAGATCCCAATTGGCAGTTGGTTGCAAAACGGAAAGTAGAGTCTATACCTCTGAAATCCACTGGTTTCATGGGATACTCATAATGATGTTTGGACAATTCATCGTTGGGATCATAACCTCTATGTGTTACAAAACAGTTCCTGATAAGTTCAATGTGCTTGGACACTAAAGCAATAGATGCAAACATTGTGTGGCTTGTACCTGCTAACGTGAGCATTCCAGAACTGGGTGTAAACACAATGGCATTAGAGTGTAGTTGACCATCGTTGACTGCAACTACTAGAGGTACCTTCTGTAAGGCATTATCGATATTGTCAGTTTCACCTTTGTAGCTTTTTGCACCCATTCCACCTGCGTTCTTCATTCTTTCGACCAACACACTTTCTCCCATATCAAAGCCCATAAACTCTTTCGTCTCCTTATCAGATGCTGTTCCCAAACACCCTTCATGGTTCTCCTCTGCCATCTTCACCAACTCACTTCCTTCACCCACATACCCCAAAAGTCCATCATAAGCACAAAACGTATTAATAGTCTCCTTCACTATATCATCATTGAACCCTCCAGTACAGTCCACCAAAGTACAACACTCGAACCCATGATCATTGGCTTCTCTAAATGTCGTATTAACACAACACTCAGTTGTGACTCCACACAACAACAAATGAGTTATACCCCTAGTAACCAATATCTGATGGATATCTGTATTATAGAACGTCCCTTTTCCGGGTTTATCTATAACTATCTCACCTTCAAGTGGCTGCAAATCATCCACCAAATCATGCCCATATTCTCCTCTCACTAAAAGCTTCCCCATTGGCCCTTCGTCGCCGATCAAAAACTCATAGTTTTCAGGTTTGGCAATGTACTGTCTGAGCTTCTTCGAAGGGGCCAAGTCTCTCAAGTCAGTCTCGTGACCTTCTCGCGTGTGGATCACTGTCAAACCCATTTTTCGCCCTGCTTGCAACACTTTCTTACACGGTTCGATTATTTTTGCAACCTCGTCAAATACTGCTTCGGAGTTGCACTGCAAGTACCCATATCCTCCTTTCTGGATAAAGTCCCGTTGCATGTCAATCATCACCAAAGCACATCTTCCAAATGGGAGGTTGAACCCCATAGGTTTACAATTCTCAAGAACCAAAGACATCAACAGATACAGTCAGTGACTTTTGTGGGTTTGTGATACTGTTTTGGATGCTATTTTGGATCGGGTTTTGGATCGGGTTTTTGTGGTTCTGATTTGGTTTTGTGTTCCTGCAGTCCTCGTGCCCTGGCTGGATTCGTTATCAGTAGATCGGCCTTATCTGTGGCCCTCGGGCATACCGCGAAAAACGTCGATGAGATCGTTATCTAAAGTTTATCTAACTTCTGAATTTGATCTAAGTGACGGTGGAGTTATATATAAGGGTCGATGTTCTTGAGTGTTTCATTCAAGTGTCATGAGTGGTAGATTAGCTCGATTCACCTCGCTCAAAGCCTGGGAAATCCCCAAACAAAAGAGTTCTTGTGCTCCTGATGGAGTGAGAACTAACATTGATAACGATGTGACTCCATTACACAGACGAACTTGGACTTTGTACATGATTGTTGGGTTCTGGGCATCTGATTACTTGTCAATCCAATCTTATGAAGGTCCTTCGAGTGTTTTGCAATTTGGATTGTCGTGGGATTACGCCTTAATGACATCTATTGTAGGTATCTTTATGATCGCTGTACCAATTGCTTTGAACGGTGCTATGGGGGCTGATTTACACGTTCCATTCGCTATATGTAACAGAGCGGCTTGGGGTTACTACATGTCGTATTTCTGTTTGATTGTGAGATTGTTAACGGCTACATTTTGGCATGGTATTCAATCCACAAATATGGCCATGTACTATGCTATTGCTGCTATTTGGCCTTCTTTTTTGACTTTACCAAACCATTTACCTGAAAGTGCTGGTATCACTACTGGAGGAATGATCGGTCATTTTGTGTTCTTTTTGGTACAGTTTCCAATCATGTTGATTCCTCCTCATAAGCTTAGATGGTTCTTTATGTTGAAGATTTTAATTATGGTATCTTGCTTGGTGGGTATGGCTGCAGGATTGACCAAAATGAGCCATGGAAGTGGTGACCTTTTCTCGTTGCCTTCTACTATTCATGGAAGTCAGAAGAATTGGACTTTAATGACTCTTATTAATAGTACCATTGGAGGTTGGGCTACTATGGCCACTAACATTTCTGATTTCACTAGATACACAAAAGCAAAGAAGTCCCAATACTTCCAGGTTGGTGTTGTTCCTTTATTTGCTATTTTTGTTACGATGATGTCTATTGTGTGCTCTTCTGCTGGTAGAGTGATTTATGACGCATATATTTGGGAACCAACGGAATTTGCTGCTCATTGGATTCCTACAGGTTCTAAAGGAAGGGCTGCTTCTTTCTTTATGTGTGCATGTTGGTGTTTGGCACAAATCGGTACGAATTTAAGTGCTAATGTTATTTCTGCTGCTAATGATTTGACTACTTTGTGTCCTAAGTACCTTAATATCAAACGTAGTGCAATGATTGTCACTATTACAGGATGTTGGATCATTGTCCCATGGAAAATTGTGTATTCGGCAGGTTCTTTAATCAGTTTCATGGGCGGTGTTTCTTTATTCTTGGCTCCTATCTTCAGTGTTATGATCTGTGATTATTGGATTATTAAGAAAAAGAAAATCAGTGTTCCTGATTTGTATAATCCAAATGGGATTTATAGATACAATTATGGAGTTAATTGGAGAGCAGCTGTGGCTTTTGTCTGCTCTTTGGTTCCTAACTTACCAGGATTAGCAGCTTCCGTTAACTCCAAAATCAGCCTTTCTACTGGTGGACAACATTTCGCTTCTTTGGGGTACATTTATGGTGTTGGTAGTGCCATGGTTGTGTACTGGGTATTGAATCATTTCTTCCCCCACAGAGAATCCTTGATTCCCGAAGCTATTCTTGCTGACGAGATTCTTACGGAATCAGAAGACGAAAGCGTCGTACAACAAGTGGTCTCCCTCGACAAACAAAAGTGATCTTATGAAAACAATTCATTTCTTATAATAAACGATATTTATTCACTTATACAAATCAATTTGAATCGGTTGCATTGGCTTTAGTGATCAAAGCACCGTTTTGAACTATCAAGTTTTCACCATTTGGTCCAATATCGTTCCCGAATATATTGTCTCCCAAAGCAAGCAAGAAGTCACTGATACCCCTAACGGATCCAGGATAGAGCAAATTAGTCAATCTGTTGGTTCTTCTGCATCCATTAACGGTGGATTCACCTCTGAATCTCTTTTCGATCCAAGCAAAAGCTGCACCACTACCTTGGGCCACTTCCGTGACATGACCAGCACTTAAGTCCACAGCGAATTCCATAGATCCAATGCCTTGTCCACACCAAGTGTTGTAGACTCTTTCGGATTGACTGAAAGGAACAATTCCATCAATGGCACCGTGGTACAAGAAGATTGGAATGTCAGGCATAATACTTGGATCAACACCTAACGTGTTGTTGTAGATGATGGAAGCAACAGGTTCTTGACGGAAGATATCAAGACCATCTTTGAAGTATCTGTTATTACCTTCGAAATAATCGTCAAAAGCAAAGTCAATCAAGTTTTGACCCATACAAACCTCGTAAGCTCTTTGGAACTTCTGGTACTTATCGTAGAACATTGCAGGTTCCAAGAAAGCCTTTAAGTCTGGGTATTCGTTACTCAATCCAGCAACACCACTGGCACCCAACCCCGAAAAAATCGAACCAGAAACCTGGTCAATGGTTGCAGTAAGGTTGGTAACCCATCCACCAATGGCAGCACCAATCAAATTTGGTTTCAAATCTGGTGCATAGGTTGGAGCCAAAGCAGCAGCCCAACTACTGGCCAAAGAACCTCCGGAATAACCCCAAATAACAGTTTGAGCAGAAGAACTGACACCAGTCAAGTTACCAGTAGATAAAACACCCTTGATAGAATCTAAGACCCCGTGGCCAGCTTGGAAACCTCCGGTGAACACCGACTTGAATCCTTCGTAATCTGGAGAAACAACATAATAACCTTGGTCCAAAGCAGTTTGCATCAAGAAGGTTTCTGCTTGTGCAATGACAGTAGTGAGGCCTCCACCGTTTAAGAAGGAATACGAAGGAGCACAATCGAAGTAAGCAGAGTCCTGTGCAACTTGGTAAGATAATAATTTTGAAGGATCGGCATTGAAAGGCTCAAACACTGTGGTAACTATAACCGAAGGATTTCCAAAGGAATCCGACGATCTGACCAATAATTGCCAGGAGTTTCTGATTTTGACATCGAACAATACCGATTTGACTTGACCGGGTGTAAGTCTGTGGTTTAAAACAGCACCAAGTTCGGCCGATTCGAATCCTGGAGGAGCACTGTAGAAAGGGTCCTGCGAAGGAGGAACCAAAGTGGTAGGAGCACCAACGGCTAAGTTGATCAAGATGAAAATTTTCAATACAAGACTCAACATGTTGAACGAGTGGAAAGTAGCAAAAGAATGAATGAATGGTACTGAACGAGTGGTACTGATTGAATGGTATCGAATTGGATTGAAACTGGGGAAATATGAGTGCCAATTTATAGTTGAAAAAACACGTTACGTAGGGGATGAAGCAAGGTAATCCGTCGGGTTTGGAAACAACAACACGCAAATGACAAAACAACTTTCGTAGTTTGATTTCATCATCGTTCAAAGCCTTTTCGGAGTGTCCAAGAAGAACAATAGCCTGTATAAGCGTAGAACAATACCGAGAAATGACAGGGCTGCAAACCATAAGAGTGACCGAGTGCGTTGCCATTGGATAGCCTTTCATTTGAAGCGGAAAAGGTGCAGTTTACACGAGTGCAATGTGCCCTGACATCGAACCGTTTAGTGTATGCAGCTGCCTCATTGGGATGCGCTATAAGTTTAAGGTTCATAAAATAAATACGCATTAAATACCCATGTAGATGCGGAGTTGCAGCTATTGTGAGATCGGGCATCTTTGGGTGCCGGGCTAGTTGGGGTATCGGAGAACTTGGGGTGCCGGAGAACTTGAGATACGGCAGAGCTTGGGGTACGGCAGAGCTTGGGGTACCGATGGGGTAGCTACCCGTCGGCCTCGAATATCAACTTGCTTCTTGATCAGTGCATCTGATTTTCAGGGTTCTGTACTGTGAAACTCATGAAGGCTTATTTACTTTTCAAACTTTATTCACCAAACCCAATCGGGAAAGGTACCTGAACGAATAAGGTTAGAAGAATAATAATCGGATCAACGAAGCAACTAAATAATGTTCATTTATGGTTTCACGGACCAGCCGTGGTGAATGGTGTCACTGATAAATCGTGTCCCTGATGAGGTCACCAGTGTTATCTATTGATTTTCAAATTCTCTAAACGGTGATCAAAAGACCATGTTTCTATTGTGTATCTTTGAACTTACACTGAGGTCATTGTTGACATATTTTAGAGCGGAATTGACTCCATTTCCTCCAAATGCGCTTTTAAACATGTTGCAGTGAAACTTGCATCTTATTTTGTGGTAAACGATTATACTTTAAAGGTTGTTCGGATGTCAATTTACATGTATAGTCACCGAGGTCAAGCACTCATAGCCCCACAACCAGCCTATCCAGACCCCTAGCCAGACCCCACGCCCCTTATAGGTCTTGCCCCACCCAGAAGTTTGGCCCCACTCAGAACTCTGTGTTCGAGGGCCCGTTTTAATAGACGTGAATGTCGTTTATTTGTTGTCGTAAAGTTCAAATTTGGCTTGCATCTCCACAATGTCGTACAGATACGTTTCCAAGTACTAAAGTCATCAGGTAAGAGACATTATGAATGGCCAAGCTTTCCTGTGTAGGGGCTTCTGTGTAGAGGCTTCTGTGCAGAGGCTTCTGTGTGGAGGCTTCTGTGTCTATTCAGTACTTCTTATACAATAGAACTTCCGACGGTTCGAACAGACACATGTATTAAGATTCCGCCGTGGCATAGAGAAGACACAAGAACGTTTATTCAAAATTTTTCACCCTTCCAAAACACTATAACAACCTCTATCAATGAGTCTCGGTGGAATTATCCTTTGAAATCATGGTGTCTCCTTGAACAACCAAGTTCTCACCATTTGGTCCAATATTACTACCAAAGACATTATGAGCCAAAGCAGTCAAGTAATCACCCATAAAAGACCCCGAATCTGGGTAGAAACTGTTGGAGAATCTATCTGTTTTACTGCATCCAGAAACAGGAGGCTTTCCAGCAAATCTGTGTTGAATCCACGTGAAAGCCGCTCCACTTCCTTGATTACTTTCAGTGATATGACCACCAGTCAAGTCCACAGCAAATTCCATAGATTCGATTCCGTTTCCACACCAAGCATCATATACTCTTTCAGATTGAGCAAAAGGGACAATAGCATCAAGGGTTCCGTGGTACAAAAAGATAGGAATCTCAGGCATAATACTTGGGTCTACACCTAAGGTATTGTTGTGAATGATTGAAGCAATAGGTTCTTGGCGGAACACATCAAGACCATCTTTAAAATATCTATCGTTTCCTTCAAAGTAGTTTTGGAAAGCGAATTCAATCAAGTTTTGACCCATGCAAACTTCGTAAGCTCTTTCAAACTTTTGGTATTTGTCTGGGAACATAGCAGGTTCTAAGAATGCTTTCAAATCGGGGTACTCGTTACTCAAGCCAGCAATACCACTAGCTCCCAAACCAGCGAAGATAGATCCAGAAACCTGTTCAATAGTGGCAGTAAGATTGGTGACCCATCCACCAATTGCACAACCGATCAAATTTGGTTTTAAGTCTGGGGCATATTGAGGTTGTAAAGAAGCAGCCCAACTACTAGCTAAAGAACCTCCAGAATAACCCCAGAGAACAGTTTGTGCAGTGGACTCTATACCTGTCAAGTCACCACTAGCTAACGTGGCTCTAATGGAGTCTAAAACACCATGTCCTGCTTGAAGTCCTCCTGTAAAAACTGCCTTGAAACCTTCATAATCTGGAGACACGACATAGTAACCTTGATCCAAAGCCGTTTGCATTAAGAAAGTTTCACCTTGGGCAATGATGGTGGTAAGACCTCCTCCATTCATAAATGAGTAAGATGGAGCACAATCAAAGTTAGCAGAGTCTTGAGCCACTTGATAAGACAACAACTTCGAAGGATCTGCGTTGAACGGTTCAAACACAGTAGTAACGATAACCGAAGGATTTCCAAAAGAGTCCAGTGATCTGACCATCAATTGCCATGAATTCTTAACTTTGACATCAAAAACAATACTCTTGACTTGACTTGGAGTGTTTCTGTGTTTCAAAATAGTTCCGAGTTCAGCAGATTCAAAGCCTTCAGGAACACTATAGAAGGGATCCTGTGAAGGAGGAACTAAGGTGGCTGGAGCAGCAAGTGCTAAGTTGATAAAAATGAAGATTTTCAACAAGAAGTCTAACATAGTGAAGTGGACAAGAACAAGCACAAAACCGGATAAGCTATATCAACTGATAACCACAAACTGGAGATTGTAGTGTCAATTTATAGTTAATCCAAATGCCAGTTTCGAAGGTGTTGAGTTGTTGATGGGAGATCCGTGAAGAAACCATACAACTGAAACAACAACTGAAACAACAGCTGAAACCAGAACACATGTTAACTGCCGTTTGTGCCAGAAATCAAACTGTGTTATCGGGTATTCGTGAAGAACAATACGCTTGAACCCAAAGAACAATGCCAAGCGAACTCGAGGCTCTAAACCCTGATACAGTTGATAATGCAATCTCGATGAGGATGCATCTTGATTGGGTAAATTCCCACAAACAAAGAACTAACAAAGCACAAACCAAGCGTGACTTGAATGGTTTAGTGCATGCAGCTGCCATTTTTGGGTGCAAAATAAGATTAAGCTTTAGAGACAACCTACCTACAACTTGCCAAATGGCCGATTCCATATGACCACTAATGCAATATGCAATTTGCAGCCATTTGGAAACGACTCACTAGCCACAAGATCAAGATGGGCCCTTCACCATCCATTTTTCAAGGCTTTTCTGTATGCTGTTGTTGGTGTTTTGGGTGCAAAGGGTCCTTTGCCGGGTTAATGCACCGCAAATCACAAGGCTTATTTACGGACCAAACTTTAAACGGAAGACGGTTCCAAGGGTTATCGAAGAACACGCATTTCAATGAATGATCTTCAATTACGGCTCTCGGATTAACCGTGAATAGGTGTTCCTGATGGGGTGCTCATCGACTTCGGCAAGCGGTCGTGGGATTTTGGTGTCAGGACTCTACACTCACTTTTCCTCATTTGGACATTGAGATGAGGCTGACTTCATTTTGACTCATTTTGACTCGAATCTTTCGACTGTAATATTCTTCAGTTTCAGCCGTATGGTGACTTTACTCGTCTCTTATTCACCTCGTCTCTTATTCACCTCGTCTCTTGCTCTATTCTCGACCACAATCCAATGGTCAACACCCACGAACTTTCACCCCTACAGGTGCCAGACCCTGGTTTTGGCTAATACCTAAATGAAATATGCACAGCCGGCAAACCCCAAGGAGATCCAACGGCTGCACCGACACCGGAACATCCTAAACGCTGGACCCTCGTGACTTCTACTGTGGTCTACCGTGTGTTCCACGGCTTGGCCAAACCAATGTCGCGACCTTGTGAAACGATCAAATGTCGTATCTCCACAATGTCGCACCGCTATCAATGATTACCGCTTCCATCCAAATCATAAATACATTCTCAATCTTTGTTTGAAAACTTTTCAATTGAAAACGATTTACACGTCGTTTACACAATAGATTTTTCAACTGGTCCAGTTGTTCTTTTCCTTTATCCATCCAACCTATTGCCTCTGCTTTCCCTCAGTGTTAAATGACTATCAGTGACGAATATGAAGCCTTGGAAGTCATTGGTAAAGGATCTTTTGGGATTGTTAGAAAAGTCAAGTTAAAATCAGACGGCAGTTTGTTTGTACGCAAAGAAATCGACTACACGTCGATGAATACGCAAGAACGAAATCAATTGATATCAGAACTTCGGATTTTAAGAGAGTTGAACCATCCAAACATCGTTAAATATTGTCGTCATGATCATATCATCACCAAGAAGTCTATCCATATTTACATGGAATACTGTGATGGAGGGGACTTGGGTCAGGTAATCAGTAATTTCAAGAAGAATAAAGAAAATGTCCCTGAAGAGTTCATTTGGCAGGTGTTGGTACAGACACTTTTGGCTTTGCATAAATGTCATTATGGAATAGAGTCTAAGAATGTGAATTTGTTTTCGAACACCGAAACCGAACCCTCTATCAACTCAGAGACTGTGATCATTCACAGAGATATCAAACCTGATAACATATTCCTTCTTAATAGTGGAAAAACTATAAAAGTAGGGGATTTCGGTCTTGCTAAAATGTTAACATCTCAGAACGACTTTGCTAAAACATATGTAGGGACCCCTTACTATATGTCTCCGGAAGTGTTAATGGATAATCCATATAGTCCAGTTTGTGATATCTGGTCTTTGGGATGTGTTTTATTTGAGTTGTGTGTTTTGCAGCCACCTTTTCAGGCCAAAACTCATTTACAGCTTCAAAGTAAGATCAAAAGAGGTGTCATACCTGAAATTCCTCTGACTTATTCTGCTCAGTTGATATCTATCATCAAAGATTGTATCACTGTGGACCCAGAAATGAGACCTTCTTGTTTTGATCTTTTACAAGCTCTTCCTATAAGGTTTTTAAGGAAGGAAATGGAATTGAAAGCTATAACTACAGAATTGAATGATTATCAGAAGCAATTGGTTTCGAAAAACGAAGAATTGAAAAAAAGAGAGAGCCTTTTATCTTCTCTTGAACAGAAGATTTTATCTCAAAAGACGGAATTACAAGAAGAGTATGTTAATCTTCAAAAAAAGTGTAATTTACAAAAGAAACAGCTTGAAGATGAGTTGATTGAAGAGTTTGAACAACGGAAAAAACTCATGGATCAAGAAGCAAAAGAAGTTCGTTTAAATTATCAAAGAGAGTTCAAATTGGTAGTCGAACAAGAAGTTCAACAAAGAATGAAAGAATATCTTTCTAATCATCCCCAACAGCAACAAAAAATGCATGAACTCTTACGGAAGAAATCAGATCCAACAAAGACTTCAAATGACGTTTACACGACTCAAGCAAAGAACTTCCTCTACCAAAATAATCATTATCAAGCAGAATTATCTCTGCCAAACAAACCAAGGGGACCAAAAGAGCTAGAAGAAAGTCCTGGAAGAAGAGTGCCACTCAAAGTTAAAAACGACTACGACGATTATGATCAATACATTAATTATAAAATGAACCAGCAAATGGCGCAACAACCAAGGTTCCAGAATAACTACAAAAAAAGAATAACTGATGAACTTGAACGGTTGAGTCTTGAAAAAAGAAACATTCCAGAGTACGAAGAGCTCTACCTTAGAAACAAGGTTCGTCATTAGCATTACACCTTGTATAATTGATCCGGGAGGTTTAGGTTAGGTTAAAAAATACATATACCAATAATTGTTTACTCAACCCATTTTTCGCCTGTTAAAAGCTCGAAAGCTTCAACATACTTCGATTTGGTTCTGACAGCAATATCTTCTGACATAGATACTCCTTCTTTATAAGCCAAATCATTAGAAGTTAACCAATCTCTTAAGAACTGCTTATCGTAAGAGTCTTGGGATTGTCCGATCTGGTAATTGGCGGCATTCCAAAACCTAGAAGAATCAGGGGTCAAAACTTCATCTACCAAAACCAAATTATCGTTTGCATCTAAGCCAAATTCGAATTTGGTATCAGCTATAATAATCCCTTTGGTTTTAGCATACTCTTTTGCTTTGGTGTACAATTCAATAGCTTTGGCGCTCAACTCATCACACAACTCCTTACCAACGATTTCAGCGGCTTTCTCTGGTGATATGTTCTCGTCGTGTTCTCCCTGTTCTGCTTTAGTGGATGGCGTGAAAATAGCATGAGAGAATTCTTGTGATTCTTTCAAGTCATCTTGCTCAATCTTCAATCCGTGAACGGTCTTGGACTTTTTGTACTCCTTCCAAGCACTTCCTGTAATATACCCCCTGACAATGACTTCCAAAGGAATCAATTTCATTTTCTTTACTAATAAAGATCTTCCACTTAACTGATTTTTGTACTTTGGCTCAGATAATTCAGCTGGTAAGTGCTTGAACAAGTTCTCGTCGCTGTTATCTTCCAACGCCAAGTGGTTTGGAATGTCGTCCTTCAAGAAATCGAACCAGAACTCAGATAATTTGGTCAAGAGCTTTCCTTTGGAACTGACTCCATTACTCATGATAACATCATAAGCTGAGATTCTGTCTGTGGCCACAAACAAGAGGGTCTTGGAGTCGACTTCGTAGATGTCTCTGACTTTGCCTCGTGACAACAAAGGCAATATTCCGTCGAGTTGTGTAGTATGTAAAGCCATGATGATGAAGAGTAATTAATCGCATTGACTCTGACTTGAGTCAAAAGGTGATTCTTATATGCAGGAAACGAAAGAGATGTGATGAGTACAGAACAGAAGTGACATGGAAATGCGATACATCGTTTGATAAGCTGAATGAGAAGAGGGAAGAGATGCGGCTATGGTTTGGAGTCAGCTTGGAGTTGTAGTAAGTGACGTTAGAGATGTACTGTTAGTTTGGTTTCTCACTTGCTCGTTGGAAGTGAGTGTTTAGAGTGTCCGAAGTTTTCTTTTAATGTCGATTCGATGTATCGTTTTAAGTGATACATAGCTTTGAGTTCTCCTTCACTGCTTCTTTATGCCATCTATCGATGTTCTTATTGTGTCACTGTGGTGAATGTTCGTTTCAGGTGTTGACTCGTTTTGCAGCCATTTGTGTACCTAACAATTTGATGATCTGGTGTCTGGGTCTGGTGTCTGGGTCTGGTGTCTGGGTCTGGGTCTGGGTCTGATGTCTCAAAAACACCAGACACCACCAAGACATAATTGAAACTCAACAGAATCCCCAAACACTACCACACCATGCCTCCTGTATTGATGTACTGCCCATCAACAAAAACCAACTCAAACAATCACAAAAGCCACACTGACCATCTCTTCCATCTCCATCTCTCATTTTACGCGTACGCGAAATCGCGTTTATTATCTTCTCTTGACCTTTATCAACATGTCCAGTACCAGACCAGATCTAAAGTTCTCTGACAACTCAGAAGAACGTAAGTTCTACACCCGGTTCTCCCAATTACCTGACAAAAGTCTGAACACCATTCGGTTCACTGACCATAACAATAAAGACTACTTTACCGCCATTGACGAAGATGCGTTTTTGATAGCAGATTCTATCTTTAAAACACAATCTGTGATTAAACAAAACCAAAGTAACAAGAACAAATACGTGACTATGGCTCCACAGGTGTTCCTCAACAACGTGTTGAAGTTTTGCTTGATTGAAAACAATTTCAAGGTGGAAATTTACGACCATAAGACTTTCAAGTTGATTGCTATGGGAACTCCAGGAAATTTGGAGACCATCTCCAATGAATATGCTGTGGACTTGGAGAATATGGTTCCTGATGCTTCTGCACCGGTTACTGCTGCTGTCAAGTTCCAGCAACTGGGTTCTACCAAAAAAATTGGTGTTTGTTTAGTCGATTTATCTAATTCTTCGATTAAAGTGAGTGAGTTTGAAGATAATGACTTATTCTCTAATTTAGAAAGTTTACTCATTCAAATTGGTGTGAAGGAGGTTGTGTTGCCCTCCAATTACGATCCAGAATCCAAAGATTCTAATGATGTGGCTAAATTATTCCAGACTTTGGACAGAGTTGGTGTTATTATGAGTACTATCAAGTCGTCTTATTTTAACCATAAAGATCTCGAACAAGACTTAGTAAAGATTCTTAGTAAAGAAGATACTAATGTTGAGTTGATTTTGGGAGCTAAAGGTATCAATTCCAATGATTTCCACTTATCTTTCGCATGTTTGAATGCTTTGATCAACTATTTGGAAATCTTGAACAATGACGACTTTGAAACCGGTGAAACAAAGACTTTTGCTATTGAAAAGTATAACTTAGCGAACTACATGAAATTGGACTCTTCCACTTTGAATGCTTTGAATGTATTTCCCTTAAAACAACAAGCCAATGCTTTCAATATGAATATGAAGACCAATCAAATCACGTCGATTTTCGATTTATTGAACAGATGTAACACTCCAAGTGGGTCAAGGCTTTTGTCACAGTGGTTGAAACAGCCATTGACGGATTTGACATTGATCACGGAAAGACAAGATTTGGTACAGAAATTGATGGACGACACAAATTTAAGAGTGTTTTTGAACCAAGAGTTCTTACCACAAGTTCCAGATATCAAGAGAATCATCAAGAGGATCACCACCAACTTGAAAAAGTCGGGAAATGACAATAAAAAATTGGAAGATGTCGTAAGATTATACCAATTATTCTTGAACATTCCAAGTTTAGTTGAAGTGTTAAACACATCTTGTGAAGACGAAACCAACGACTTAAAACAATTGATTAGCACAAATTGGCTCAATCCCATTAACGAATATTATGAAAAACTCAGACAGTTTCAAGGGTTGGTTGAAACAGCCATCGACCTTTCACCCTTGACTTCTTCAAATACTGTCAGTGACCTTACCACCGACTTCAATGTTAACCCGGACTTTGAAGACAGCTTAAAGGATGTAAACCATAGATTACAAGAGAAAGAAAGAGCTATCAAGCGTCAACATGAATTGGTGGCTGAGGACTTGAATATCGATATTGATAAAAAGTTGAAGTTAGAAAACCATCAAATTCACAACTGGTGTTTCAGAGTTACCAGAAATGATTCTGTGGTGTTAAGAGGAACAGATTACAGAGAATTACAAACTGTTAAAGCCGGTGTTTTCTTCACCAATAAAGAGTTGTCTAATCTTTCTAAAGAACATGCTAATATCTTACAAGAGTACAACAATAAGCAAAAAGAGATCATTCAGGAGATCCTTTTGGTTACATTAACATTCGAGTCTATTTTCCTTGAATTATCGGCTGTTTTGAGTGCTATGGATGTGTTGGTGGCCTTCACAAACACGGCTATCTTGTCTTCAATCCAATATGTCAAGCCTAATTTGATCCCATTAAGTGAAAGTGTGGATTCTGAATCTTTCAATCAAAGACGGATCGACTTGAAGAACTCCAGACACCCCATTTTGGAAGTTCAACAAGATATGACTTTCATACCTAACGATGTTTTAATGAGCAACAATGAAAAGAGTTTTGGTATAATTACAGGTCCAAATATGGGAGGTAAATCTACCTATATTAGACAATTGGGAGTGATTGCATTGATGAGTCAAATTGGATGTTTTGTTCCTTGTGATGAACCAGCCACTCTTCCCATATTTGACTCTATCTTATCAAGAGTTGGAGCTGGTGATTCCCAATTAAAAGGATTATCTACATTCATGATTGAAATGCTTGAGACTTCGTCTATTTTGTCCAATGCCACCCACAATTCATTGATCATTATTGACGAATTAGGAAGAGGGACTTCTACTTATGATGGGTTTGGATTAGCATGTTCTATTCTGGAATATATCATCACCTCGATTCGTTGCTTCACAGTTTTTGCAACTCATTTCCATGAATTGACAGAATTGACCAACAAGTACAACCAGATCCAAAACTTACAGGTTAAGGCATTGGTAGATAATAAAGACGACTTGACGTTGATCTATAAAGTGGAACCAGGGATTTCTTCTAAATCGTTCGGGATTAATGTTGCAGAAATGGTCAAGTTTCCAGAAAAGATCATCAATATGGCCAAAAGAAAAGCAAGTGAATTACAACCAGAATCCGATCAA
This sequence comes from Yamadazyma dushanensis, assembly GCA_030571835.1. Lineage (NCBI taxonomy): Eukaryota > Fungi > Ascomycota > Pichiomycetes > Serinales > Debaryomycetaceae > Yamadazyma > Yamadazyma dushanensis. The sequence goes on from JAJLYZ010000014.1 coordinate 90,131, forward strand.
GATACTTATATCAAGATCAAGAAGACCAAGTGTTCAGATGAAGAGATCAATAAGGGAGTTGAGGAGTTGAACAAGATCTTGAAGCAGTGGAAAGCCACATGTTTTAAGGATAACAAGTTGGTGTTTTCAGCAGATGAAACCATAGAGAAATTGAAGGAGATTTCTAGTGAACATAATGTAGAAAATGATAAGTTTTTATCAGAGATAGTGACATTGCTTTAAAGTTCAAGGAGGTTTAGGGGGTTTAAATGAAAAGTCAATTTATGTAGAAGTCAAGTTAAAATATACGTTAAAATTGTCTAGTAGATCTAGTCCTCCACCTTCGTTTCTTCTACTCTACTATCCCTCTCCTACTCTTCCTTTCTGGCTCTAAACTTATATAAACCCTCAGCATCCACACAATTCACTACCGGAATACCATAAACCCATTGAAACGTATAAAACTCTTCAGTTCCCGTCAAAAAACACCTCAAATACTCCTCGTACACCAAATAATAGTAGACTCCCAACCCCGTGAAAAGATGCCACCATCCATGTCCTTCAAGCACAAATCCATAAGGAATACCAATTTCTCTTCTCAACAGACGAACATTAGAACACAAATGGATATCTAAATTCCACAAAAAGTATCCAAACAAAAACAACCCGACCCCCCAAATCATCGTCTTATTCAAGTACGACTTTGCCTTTGCATCTTTAACGTAAGTGTTGGTCAATTTGTATGACTTTAAGATGATTAAAAAGTTCAAAAACCCATAGGCAGCTTGGTGTAAAGTAGGGTCCTTAACATATAAATAGATTAACGTCAAAAGATTAGCCGCCATAAAGATTCCAAGACCAATAAATACCGAATCCTTAGTGGTTCTAAACTCACTAAACACCGACCAAAATGGTATACAAGTAGCATAAATCATGGGCAATTCATCAAGCAACTGGAAGTGATATTTCAAAGTCATATGGAACAACCAACTTCCAACACCCACAAGCATGAATCCCAAAGCCGTAAACACAAACCTCGGCTCTAAATGATTTCTATAAGCATGGACAATAGCAAACACTGCCAAAGCTATAAATCCGGCATTGGTTAAAGTGTTCAAGAACTCCGCAATGTAATCAGACACCACATAGTTCTCTTCACACCAATCGATTGTCGAAGTAATTTCTCCCCAATATCCCAATTGTTGTTCTTCAGGGTAAGGTATAGCAAAAGGAAACATGATAAAATGAAATAATTGGTTGTTGCATGTTAAATGATGCAACGGTTGATCCGCGACATCCCGTGATAGTGGAAGGTGGGGGATGGTGTGAGGGACGGAAGAGGGAGAGGTTGTCAGGGGTAGGGAAAAAGAACACAAACAACGACAAACACAAACAGACACAAACAAAAGCACAAACACCTTTTACGCAAGCCTCATTGCTCAGTCTCCATTTACTCAATCTCCACTTACTCAATCATATTTGTTCATTTAATAAATACTCTACACCCTAATTCTTATAAAACTCAATCCAACACTCATCGTCGTATGGTCTAGTAGTATAAGTATCAAACATAACCATCTTCTCTTCATCTGTGGTCTTTTTTCCTACATATTTGCTTCCCATTCTGATAGGGTTTGGATGTTTCACACTCTCATCATACTGCACCACTTCACACCAATTGGAGCACACTTTCGTTTTATATCTCCAGTAGATATTGGCCACAGCTACCTTCATCTCGATCTGTGCAATGTTCATACCCAAACACATTCTAACACCTTTCCCAAAAGGAATCATATACTTATTTTGCAACTTGAGCCTTTCCACGTACTGATCCTGAGTTTCAGCCTCTTTCTTCAACCATCTCTCTGGAATGAAGTAATCAGGTTCTGGGAACACCGATTCCACTCTGTGCATAGAGTAAGGTTGCGCAGAAATCACTGTATCTTTAGGAATTACTGTTCCTTTGATGGTATAATTTCTATCGACCATTCTTGGTTCTGCTCCAGGAATTGAAGCATGCACTCTTGAGGTTTCCAAGATGATGGCATTCAATAAAGGAAGATTGTCCACTTTTTCGAAATCTCCAATCAAATCATCATCAGAACCAGGTTTACCGAAAGCAGAGTCCAATTCTTGCTTTAAAAGTGTTTGCAAGTAATGGTGTTTGGGTCTGGACATTTCATATGTCAAATAAGTTAATTGAATAGCAGTGGTTTCGTGTCCTGCAAAAATGTTATCACTTAAGAAGGAGTAAGCATTCTTTCCGAAAAGCTTATTCTTCTTCAATAACTCTAAAGTAGTTAAATTCTGACCATTTTCAAATTTGGGAACGTTCTTCTCTGCATTTTCATAGATAGACAACTGCCAGTTCTCTACTATTTCAGAAGACTTCATAATCAAAGCAGAAGCTGCATAACTCCAATATTTGGGCATTAAAGTAGTGTAAAACACCATCGAAGCCACATATCGGTGATAAGTAATGATACTTCTCTTTTCTGGAACATCCAACAAGTCAGTACTGTTCTCGGTACCCAATTCAAACGATGCCACAACATCCAAAGCTAATGACCCATACAAAGAGTAAACATCTATACCCAAATTCGTGTGTTTACCACCGTTCAAGAACCACAACTTGTCAGCACTATTATGCCCTTTACCATGGATATTAACCGCCGAAGCAGCGTTTATGTAATCTGGTTTCAATCCTTCAACACTGCTGATGCGAATCTGATCTATCAATTTGCCAGTTTTGTTCAAAATGTTGTTCCTTGTGGTATTCTTAGAATTGAAAACAGCTGATTTCAGATATATACCTGAAATGTTCTTTTTGTAGTTGATGTGTCGTTCGTTCTCCAACGACGCGAACATGTTATCTTTGAACCCATGATTTCTGAAGTTCTCATAAAACTTCGACTTTGGGAAGTTCTTGGTGTATACATCGTTCAAGTATTTAGGGTCTCCGTTCACACTGATCTCACTAGGAGACAAAATCACCACATCTCCGTATTTTTTGTGCAATTCGTGGACTTTCAAAACCCACTGATTGGTCCGTTGATAGTGTAAAGCAGGAAGTTTCGAGATTCTAAACAAGTAGGGACCAGGAATGGTTCGTAAAGGAGATACCAAAAATGGAAAGATCACCAATTGATAAGATAACCATAAGACACACACGCCGCTGATGACAGAAACGGGGTTGGATTCCACAAACTTGAATGCTATTATCAACAAGTCTTGTAACATATCGATTTGAAAGTGGTGATTGTATCTGTAGTGGAAATGAAGGGGAAAGTGGGATTAATATATCATTTGAACTGATAGGAAAACGCAAATTCCGCGCTTATTACCGCATGCGGTAACTGGAACCCTAATTAAGATTATATATAGCGTGCCAATTCCGCTCTTGACTAGCTTATTCCGTTTTATCTAATGGGGCCATTTTATTCATTGGTTTTGGGTAATAAATATCTATAAAGTCGTTATACTTGTTGTGTTCCTTGAGTTTGGAGAAACTGTGCATATTTCGAAGTTTGGTGGATCCCACATTCTGTTTTGGCCTTCCCTTTCCATCTTCCACTTCTCTCATCTTCTCCTTCAGCTACGGGCTCTGTGGAGTGCCAGTCTCCAATGGATTTGTACCCCAAATCCAATAATTCGTTATATGGAACATTATTGCTATCGATGTACTCTTTGACCTGTTTGAAACTCCATGTCAAAAATGGATTAATCTTGATGATATTAAACTCAGTATCGATCTCAACAAACGGAAGATCTGTTCTGTTTCCTCCTTGACTGATTCTTCTTCCTGTGAGAACCGCATTGATATTGAGTTGTTTGTATGCTCTTTGTAACGGTTCAACTTTCACCAAATAATCGTATTGCAAATCGTCTGTTTCCCATAAGTTTCCATAGTGTTCAGTGAATTCTTTTTCATTATTGAAGTCTTTAGGCTTAAACACCTTGACATCTTTATTGTACTTCTTTTTCACCTTATCCACCAAATCAAGTGTTTGTGGAAAGTGGAATAACGTATCTATAAACACCAAATCGACAGGTAACTTCAATTTAGATATCATATCAATAGTCACTAAGCCAGTCAAACCGAAAGCGGTGATCTGGAATAGACGAGGAAATGTCACATAACTCCATCTGATGATTTCCTCGGGTGTTAATTCCGCAAGGTGTTGGTTGATGTGTTTCAACTGCTCTTGAGACACTTGTAAAGACATGTTAGTTTTAGAAAGAGATTTGGATTAATAATTACAGAACCTATAGTGGCTGCAAGTCACGTGATATGGCGATTGGGCAAGATGCCAAAAAATGGGGTGGTAGAGGCACGATATGTGTTTGGTAGAGACACGGATTCGGTGTCAGAGTTGAATTAGAGCACTTAAGGTACTTAGCTGATACATCAATTTATACTTGAGTTCTCACAAATAGAACCGGCTGGTCAATGAATAATCATCCTCAATTTCCTGGACCGGTTCCGGCTCAAATTGTTTCAAGAATTCGTCCAAACCAATCCGATCTGACCGTTTCATAGACTCGTACTCTGACTTAAAATTGTGGTTTCTGTTCTTCAAAATTGGTTTTAAAGCATTGGTTCTTTGTGGTTGTTGGGCAGAGGCTCTGAACGTCACTGCCGAATGCTTAGGAGCAGGACTCAACATATGGATAATGGACGACCTGGATGATGTGATAGATGCAAATAACGATGTGTCTGACTCGTGTTCGATATCCGACTCGTTTGGCGATTTTGAACTGGCTGCAAAAATATTGAATCCGGCGATATCTGATAAACTCCTAGACCCTCTAAGCTGGGATATACCTTTCCAGATCTTTGGGGATGTTTCTTTGAACTTCTCCTTGAGTGCTTTGGGTGATGTTTCTTTCAATTTGTCTTTGAATGCTTGGGTTGTAGTGTTCGTGGGACTCCGGAATGATTTGGCTGGTTCTTCTGTCAATAAGTCTAATGACTTTCCCCTAGTAAGCTTTTTCTTCTTTGCACCACCATTCCTTTGTCTGTGTCTTCTTGTCTCTGTTGGGGTAGCATCTTGTTTCAAGAACCTGAGCACAAAATCAAATTTTCTCTTCTTTCTAGTTTCCTCTTCCACATAGTCTGGTACTTGAACTGTGAAGTTCATACTGGCTCTGTCGAAATCAATAGATAACCCAGCACTTGATTCCGTCTTCATACTTTTAGCAATGTTCTTTTTGCGGTCCTTGTTTTGGATTTTTGGCATTTATTTTTTGCAGCCACAAATGGTTGCAAAATATTTATATGTGGCAAATATTCAATTTGGATTCTTGCGAGGTTCTCCCAGAAAAGACACTAGGGGCATTCATAGAGATATGATCAGGGCTGGAGGTTATGAGAGAGGTGTTCCTAGTAATGCCATCCTGAAGATGTTGGCTGGTTCCAAGTGAGACAAGCAACAGACGTCTTATCCCGTTTCATTGTCACTTGGGAGTCACTTGGGAGTGAACAAGCTGATTCTGCTAATTAAGAGTTCTCACAGCCGTTGCAAATTTCTTTAGTCCGACGAATCTAGAAAGTGAAGTGGCAAGACCCAAAGCAGTTCCATAATCACGCTGAGTAAGAATATAATCTTGCAGAACATGACAAACGATGCCAGATGTTCACAAATGGCTGGATGTCATTAAATTCCTGTGCCCGGGTAATTGAAGAGGCAGCAAAACAGTTGGCTGCAAAGTTGAACACAAGTGATGTATTGATTCCTGATCACTTACTGTCCACGAATAATATAAACGAAAGTACTCATAGAGTTGTGGCGTTCAGAGGTCCATGCACGTTACAGGGACCTGTTCACCAATTAAGATGATGCCAATGATAACAGCTTGAAAATGAGCCCTACACAGTTGGAGCCATGATACCCAAAAGAGCTGTAGCGAGTCAAATCAGTGCCATTGAGCAAGCGGGAGACATGAACAGGTCCCCAAAGCGACAATTTAATGAGATTACAGTTCTTCGCCACATTCTCCGTATGCAAAATTTGCATTTGTCACGTATTAGTCACTTTTGCAACAGATGCAATTGCAACAGATGCAATTCTCAATACCTTTGAAGCACAAAGAACCAGAAAACCAAGCAATGAAGCTCGGAAAAGGTAATTACAACAGTACGATTGTTTCCTGTCTAATTAGAGTTAAAATCCATTTGGAGAACTTTGGGATGCAAGTAAATTATCCGCTAGCATTATCATCTTAATTGGTGGTAATATCTATAAACGAAGCAAGAGATAAGGAGAAGGGGAAGGTCACGCACAGTCTGTATAGTCTGCCACCGTCAAATAGGGAGGAATTGAAGAAAAGGGGGTGGTACATTTTAACGTAAAACATCCAATATAATCTCATTGATGAGTTTTGGCTGCAGCCGATGTGGATACATCACTTGGGGCCGTGGTATCAAATACTTCCCCTGCCGATGCAGTATTTGAACAGTAGGAAACCGCCAAATTCGGCCATCTGAAACTGTAGGGTTCTAATTTCGGGCCGAGAAGCTCTCAACTGTTCCACCCCAATGAACAATCACGACGGCACCACCAATGGTTGTGGAGATTAAACAAAAGAGCCATGGTTTAAATTTCAATCTGTTACATACTAGTAGAGCACTCGGCAAATATCAATGAAGCACAATGGTGGGTGGACAACCAACAGCTGATAATTAAAGGTGCCATGGTTGGTCAAGTACACGAAACATGCATGATTGAAAGTGTGTTCACAAATACAATAAATGCAATTTGACGGTTAAGGGAAACTAAAGTACAGATTCAACAATGTAAAATACGGTTTGGGAATAGAATGACCAAAGGATGGAATGGGTAAAATGATCTCTTTGACGAAATAGAGTATTTGGTACGAAAACTTGCCTCCAAAACAGCAAAAACATCTGAATAAGCTTTCAATTAGCACGCTTCACAAGATCAAAGCGGCAGCCATTTAGACTTTCCGATGACAATTGTCGTCATAATAGATATTGTCTTAAAAAGAACGAAACCTGTAATAATGAATAAAAGCGGATAAGAACACGACTTTTTAAAATGAATAATAGGGTAGTTTAAAGTACCAAAATTTCCTTGTGTCGATTGTTTGATTGTTGTACAGCTACGTAATCTGAAAATTGAAAGTACTTAAATGGCGTCGTATCACTTGTAGTTAAGTATTTGGTAAATGAAATCTACCAAGAACCCAATAGTTAAAGGCAATTATACTTATTATAAGTGTAAAGCCACAACCGTAACCAATGCCAACAAGGGCTACAGTAGCAGTGGGTCCAAGCCTTCTACAACCAGGTTAAGTATCATTTCAGAGAAGAAGATTCCTGTGAAGTGAAGACATAGGCTCTATTAACAGGTTTAATAGTATTTTTTTAGTTCTTCTTAGGTTCGTCAAACTTGCTAGTTGACCTTGCCAAGTGACTGGATGGTTATTTCTTTGAATGCACGGTTTATTTTAACCCCTTTTGTAACTCTTGGACCCTTATGTTGCGTTCACGTGAAGGACGTGTCAACATCCTTACACCAGAAATTCTTGATAAATACTAAAGTTCTGGTGAGTTGATTGAGACACTACAATGATGTGCGACATCACGATTAATGCCCACGACATTTGTCAAATCACGACATCATAATGACTAGCGATTACAATAATCACCCTAGGACTACCATTGATCCTGTTGTTCCAAGAGTAATTGGTGTTCTACATTTAATTGGCACGTTGATCTATAAATTTCCAGGTATTTCCTTTAATAAGTTCTTTAGTCAATTGGAATAAAGTAGCTTTCCCCTTAAAACTTGAAGCTTAGATCTAGATTTCTTTGACATTTATCCAAAAGCTAGAAGCCACCCTGACTTCATTGAACAATTGGAAAACGTAACATGTAACTATAAGGGAAAATACAATTCCGCTGTGGTCAATTATCTTATTGACCAAGAACATTATTATTCATTTGTCTTGCTTTATAAAGGTCTTTGCCCACAAATAGAAGGATCTATTGCAATATCATGGCTGATTTTTATTATGAACAAAGGAAGCTCCTGTTCGAAGATATTTATGCTAAATTAACAACACACTCCGATTATGTACATCCTAAGAGACCTGCTGAGGATAATTCATCATATAATCCTAAAGGAAAAGGTCAACCTAAGAACCAAAATAATCAGGGTAAACCTCAGACCGCGTAACCCTAACAATTATGCAAGTCACCCCCACCACTCCCCCGGTCTCCACTCCTTCACGCGAGCATCGGCTCGTGCGCGTATCGATTTTAACTTCCGGACCTTCAGAACCCGGTAAGCCAGCTTGCACACTTAAAATTAACCTCTGAAGAACGGCGGAATCCCAACAACCGACTCATCTCCATATTAACCAACTCTAATGTAGTGATCGGGCTCCCCACAAATACTACTCCTAACTGGCAAATTGCTCTTTTTAAAGAACCAGCCACTGGCATCAGAAGAAAAAACTTGCGTCAAAGTCCGACGACCGGAATATTTGAAAATACTAGCCTTTCGGTGGTTAATAAAATTAAGCCGATTCCATTGATTACCCATCATCCAAGAATTTAAAAAGACGTCTTTTGCAAATACAAATACAATCTGAAATTGCAAAAATGTCGTCGTTGTCTTCAATCAATAGTGTTCCAAACACTTTGAACAATTTGCCAGTAGGTAAGATCACTGTATCTCATGACAATGACTATGTCATCATCGGGAGAAGAAAGTATCTCAAGACCGAATTATACAGTGCCTTTGGAGGTACATTGAACCCAGGGTTGTCTGCACCACCTCTGTACAATTTTGCCAATCCGGTTCCTTTGGGATTGGCAGCTTTCTCCATGACAACTTTCGTGTTGTCTATGTACAATGCCCAGGCCTCTGGGGTGCATACCCCAAATGTGGTTGTGGGGGTAGCTGCATTTTACGGTGGAGCCATTCAATTATTTGCAGGATTATGGGATATGATCTTGGGGAACACCTTTGGTGCTACTGCTTTGTGTTCTTATGGAGGCTTTTGGTTGAGTTTTATGTCTATTTACGTTGAGAGTTTTGGCATTGCTGCTGCTTACGAAAACACTGACCAATTCCACAATGCCGTGGGATTCTTCCTTATGGGTTGGTGTATGTTTACCTTCATGTTGACTTTGTGTACTGTCAAATCTACTGTTGCCTTTTTCAGTTTATTTTTCAGTTTATTCATAACATTTCTCTTATTGGCAATTGGAGAATTCACTGAAAAAGTGGGGGTTACTAGAGCTGGAGGAGTCGTGGGGGTCATTTGTTCGTTTATTGGCTGGTACAATGCCTTTGTTGGTGCTGCTAACAGACAGAACAGTTACGTTGTTCCTCATGTTATTCCATTGCCACATTGATGGGTAAAATGGTAGATTTACCTGGATGTTTCAGGTATTGATAGAGTTTTACGATGATATATGCTACATGTTTATAGGTCTACAGCCATGTGTATAGCTAAGAGATCTATTTGATATTGAAAGTAGGAAAGAGGTGGAGGAGGCATGAGTGGCTGATATACTGTTCACAATTTTGAAAAGAGTATAGTGTTTTCACTCTATCAGCTTCAGTTTCTCTCAGTCAGACACTCGATCTATCGTTTTCTTCCCCACCTCTACATTTATCCGTACCAAGAGTCCGTTGCCTTCCCCACCTTGAGATACGATCTTAAGTTATGTAGACAACTGATGACGTTAATTACACAAAAACAATTACACAAAAACAATTACAATTACAAAGCTTTAAACCACTCACCTTCTCATATCTGGTACTTCCACAGACCTCGGTCTAGCTAGTCTACCTTTCTCCTTGTATCTCAACTCTTCTCTTGCGTCGTTATGCACTTTGCGGTCGCGGTGAAAAATCATTAGTAATGAAGTGGTTTCTTCTCTTTCTCATTACGCTAGCTACTGCTCTAGAGAGAGTCAATGACTACAATTTCGACAAGCTTGTTAAGAATACTGGAGAGTATGTCCTTGTTGATTTTTACGCCGATTGGTGCCGCCACTGTCAAAAGTTGATGCCTACAATTGAAAGATTGAGCGACCATTATAAAGACATAGAAGGTGTTCAAATCTACAAACTTAACGGGGGTGAGAGATCCGGTAGAAAATCGGTGCTTAAATACGATATAGAAGGGTTCCCTGACATAGTTTTGTTTCATGGAGACGATGAACCAGTGACTTATGAGGGAAGTAGAGACTTCGAATCAATTAATAATTTCTTGATCTTGAAGACTGGAATCAATAAAGTGGCAAACCCTGATATTGTGCCGGTGTTCTCGAATCCTGCTTCTACAAAGTCGTTGATCATCAACGATTATAACATCATGCCTGAAGTCTTACATGCAGATAAGCCAACATTGATGTTTGTCAGTGGTGAATGGTGTCAGCATTGCAGAGAGTTTTATCCTGTGTTCTACGATTTAAAGTCGGTTTATTCTACTGATAATATTCAGTTTGCAGAAGTGAGTCTTGACAATGAAGGTGGTACTACCAATAAGATCAGACAACAGTTTGGAATTAAGAATATTCCAGCTGTATTCCTCTTTGATCCTCTTAAAGTCGATGAAGATGGCTTAAGACGTCCAATAAAGTATAATGGTAAAAGAAAGATGAGAGATATTATTAGGTTCTTGAACAAAGAACTTGGAACTTCGAGAGCTGAGGATGGATCTGGCTTATTAAGTGCTAATGCTGGAAGAGTACCAGAGATTGAAACAAAGATCAAGAAGATCTCTAGTAAAGAGGAATTAGACTCGACAGTCAAAGAGTTAACCCATATAAATACATTTGAAAGCACATACTATGCTAAGATTTTGCAGAAGTTGGTTGCAGGTTACGACATCAAAGGGGAATTGGAGAGATTGAACACCTTGAAAACCGATGGAAATGTTTCCAAGTTCAAACAAGATGAAATCACCAAACGAATAAACATTTTAATGTTCTTCCAATCCACCAGCTTGAGGTACTAAGAGCCTTAAGGAAACCAGGCTTCAACTCCAAACCTTGTACCGGTTTCTCACCAGTCTATGGACTTGAACTTTTGAATCAATCTGGTATTTTCAACCCATATCTTCCCATCATTCAACACACACTCATCAATAATCGGCTTGACATTGTAAGGAGTGATTCTTGCCAACCAAATATTCTTCCCAGTCAGTTTCAAATAAATGATAACATTAGCAGCATATTTATGACCACCTACATGATTAACAAATGCCACCTTTATTCCACCAGGTCTCTCATCTCCATAATCTCTATAATGACCCAAATCTCTAGTATAACAATCTACTTCTTTCTTGATAATTGGTGCAGTAATACCACACCGTTTATCTCTTGTTCTATGAGAGCACAAGAACATATAACACTGATTAGAGTCGATTTCAACATTAAGCCCATCCTCCCCACCAACTTGTCCCACCTTCAATTCCAGCTTATTCTGAGCCTCAGTGATGTTTTGTAGCACTGGCAACACCTCATCTAGCTTATTCACATCAATGCCTTTAACCCACACGAACTGTGGCAATACCAAAATATCACCTTTCTGACCTTGTCTATACTCAGGGGTCTCTTCCAAATGATGACTCGATAAAGAACTTACATTGACCTTTATGCTTCCATTGGCTAACAGAAGCTTCAGTTTATGACTATCGAGCCATTTCCCGAATTTGTAACTGAAGGGCATTGAACTGTCTCCCATAGCATCATGTGCCCAGTCTGTTTTGTTTGTGGGAATCACGATATGTAAATCAAACGGAGATGTAGAATTCCATAACGAACCTTCTTGTTCTACTTTCACAGAGCTGGGATATTTGAAATTGCACGATCCACAATCTAAATCACAAGAACTCTGTTCAAAATGCTTGGATTCAAGCTCTTGTTGAATGGCGCTATCTTTAGTTCGAAAGAACTTGTTTAATAAACCCATAAATAAAAAAACGAAAATTTCTAAACTGATCAACTAGTAAACTTTTCAGATTGTATCGGATCGAGACATCGGAACCTCTCGCACATTGAATAAGTAGGTATTTACGAGGTGGAAGACGGCACAGAGGCAAAGTTTAACCACAAGAAAAACTTATAAAAAGGTGCACAAAGCCACACAACAAACATGATAGAATGAAACATGGGATAGTGCATTTCAATGTCAATCACTTAAACGGTACACGAAATACACCAATGAAAAAGTGAAAGCCATAAAAAACGTTCTAACAAAGCCCTGAAAAACTTCGACCACAAACACAAACACGAACAAACACTCATAAACGAACCGCAAACAAACCACAAACAAACCACAAACACGTCTAGGTTTTTCTGCCCGACTATCTATCCTTCCAAACGGCTAGTACTAATTCTAGGCCATTTCTAGCCTCGTCTCTTGCGCACTGAAATTTTGCTCTTCACAAACAAATAAGGATACAACTCACATCTAATCAGCAGTTTACTCCAACTTAAACTTGTTGAATTCAACTAATTGTCGTCATCCACACCTCGGAACGCATCTAGTTCTTCTTGTATGAAATAGTTGCTATGATAGAGCTAGAAGGACCCCTAATACAGCAGAAGAAGACGTCTGTGTCTTCGTCTGACCACTTTATATTATCCACCCCTAACCTGTTGAAACAGAACCAAAGCAATGCCAGCAATGACACATCTCCTTCGTCTACCAATGATATGAAATCTCACATCACAAATGCTGTTATGCTGAACCAAGATACAATAATCCATTCTGACCAGTTGTCCGAAAGAATACTTGACCCATTAGGAGAAGCAGCTGGTGCAAATAGCCTGATTAGTCGACTGGTTGGTAAAAGTGGTGATCTTCAAGATTTGGATCCTTTACATCCTCATCCTCCACAGGAAGGTTTACAAGAACCACTGAACTCTAAAGACCAACATGATGCCACACAGTTAAATGGTGCGAGGCCCCTGGTGGAAAGTATGCTTAGAAGACATACCACCAATGATTTATTCAAGTATAAGTTGCATAAAAAGAAGGATGACGAAGAGTCGATCGCATCCCAATCTCAGTTAACCAATACCCATGGAAACCCACTTCATTCTTCGAAGTCTAGGCCGATTAAACGTCTTAGTTTCGATAATAGACTAAGCACTGACTCTGCCAATACAGAGATCAGCAGAACCCGAAACTCCATACTTATGAAACGATCTCTCACGAAGAAGTTTCCAAAACTCAAATCTTCTGTTGATGAAGATCATGTGGTGATAGGGAATAAAATTACAGAGGGGCACGAAAATTACGTTATGGCGTATAATATGCTCACAGGGATAAGAGTAGCTGTGTCAAGGTGTAGTGGAGTCATGAAGAAGTTAACTGATCAAGATTTCACTAATTATAAAAAATTAACTTTTAATATGGATGGTAGTGAGATGACACCTTCATCCAAGTACGATTTCAAGTTCAAAGATTATTGCCCTGAAGTGTTCAGAGACTTGCGGACCCAATTTGGCCTTGACCAAGCTGACTACTTAATCGGTATCACCGGCAAATATATTCTCAGTGAATTGGGCAGTCCGGGAAAGAGTGGTTCTTTCTTTTATTATAGTAGAGATTTCCGGTTTATCATCAAAACCGTCCATCATTCAGAGCATAAACAGTTGAGACGAATTTTGAAACATTATCACAGCCATGTTAAGCAGAATCCGAACACCTTGGTGTCACAAATATATGGTCTTCATCGGTTAAAAATGCCGTTAATGAATGGTGTCAAGAGAAAGGTTCATTTCATTGTGATGAATAATCTTTTCCCTCCTCATAGAGACATCCATTCTAAGTACGACTTGAAAGGAAGTACTTGGGGTAGATATACCCCTAAAGATCCACAAAATAATAATGTCAAGCCTTTGAAAGACTTGAATTGGTTAGAAGATCATGGGACCATCCATTTCGGTCCCAAAAAGAGAGATATCTTCCTCAAACAGTTGGTAAAAGATGTGGAATTCTTGAAGTCGATAAATGTCATGGACTACTCGTTACTTCTTGGTATCCACAACACCAAACAAAGATCAGTAACAGAAAATAGTTATTTGACGGGAGATGCCAAAAAGCTCAGTATATTCGATCCTAAAAGTGATGACAAGAGTGACTTGATCAAAACCAGTCCCAGATTCTTAACATCACATGACTTGCCTACAGATGTGTACCCAGGAAGGTCCAAGTTCATCTTCTATGGCCATGATGGAGGTATACGATCAACGAATGAAAATGATGAACCAGGACACGAAATCTACTATTTAGGAGTTATTGACTTCCTAACAAACTATAGTCTAAGAAAACGGTTGGAGACGTTCTGGAGATCCATGAGCCATAAAAGAGAGAGTATATCGGCAGTTCCGGCTGTAGAATATGGAGACAGGTTCATCAGTTTCATCAAAAAGTGCATCCCAAAACCTAAACAGGCATAGATGGGATTGTGTAGTAGGGGCCAGTGTGAACACTTGGTCCAACTACTCCTGATTTAGAGATGCAAAACACAGACGTTATGCTGAGCCAAAGACTCAACTATTAAACGAAGTCTAACCCAAGCAGTGCTCTTTGAGTCATTGCTGGTTCAAACGTGATCGTCTAATCCAAAAACTTGCACATCTATTAAAATTTCCAAATACCCAACTTCCAACTCCGTCGATTCATACGCACCTCCCAACCCCGTCAATTCTAGACGATTGAGCCTTTCATCGTCTCTTCAATTCTTGCTAGCATAATAAAAAGTTTCGCATTGCTTATGTAATCATTATATAATCATGTATTCATAGAGATCACAATGATAAGGTAAATTAGCCTGTTTAATCGTTTGTTTGCTTGTCGTCATACGACTATCAAATCGTCAAAGGATGATAGGAAGTAGCGAACAGCAACTTCGTCAAACAAGAGACTCGCTAAGCGACACAAAAGTAGTCAATCCATCCACAATCAATAATTGAATTTATAAAGTGTAATCAAGACTTGAATACCCCACACAAATTCATTATACAAGCTTATTTTATTCTATTAACCATCTACGCATCTTTCTCTACTTATCTATCTCTACTCATCTTCCTCTTCGCATCTCTCTCTTCTCGTCTCTCTCTCTTTCTCTTTCTCCACGATAAAATCTGTACCTAAAAATAAATAATACCTTGAGATGCAAAAGTTGTTCAGCCTATTTTCAGGACCGATTTTGTTGTAAATGAAAAGTAAAGGCCAAAAGTCAGAATGTTGCAAATCTTGGTGAACTTCAAGTATACTTTGTATGGGGAATTTTATAAATACCCGTGTGCCAACCACTCTTTTGCCATGTAGTGCAATCAAGAGTGATATTCACGTATAGTGAAATTGCAGTTTCTGCAATTGTCAAAATGCAATTAAAGATCGCACACTGATCTGCCACTACAATAGAAATGCAGTACCTTAGAGATTGATACCAGGGTTAATGTAGACGTACTTGTCAGCCACGATCCAAGCCTCAGCAAAGTAAAGTGCTTCTGTGTACAGGGGAATACAATTCTTGACACTCGTCCTCACTCGTCCTCACTCTGTCATCGATGGCCCTTCTGGCAATTACCGTCCGTCCAATCAAGTAAAATACATCAACCATGGATCTAGAACCTTCCTGAACCATAACAGACCAAATTAAGATTCCATACACTATCACACTCTAACATAAGCTACGTACCATTTCGCATCGATTACATAATTGTCCGTCATATAGCAAACGAGCATACAGCATATGATATCATAATGAGCTCATTATGATATCAATCGGAATAGAATCGGTTGCAAACTTCATTTTCAAGTCCAATTGTACCAAACTTGAAAGGTCCACACGTTCATTGATTACATTTCACCCGCAAAGATCTGCTGTCAACCTGCCGACATTTTGCTTATCGCCCCGGAGACATATATATGGTGTGTGTCTCTACCAGCCTCCCGCCTCCAGTAATCTATGGACAGGGGTTGGACATAAATGAAGGTTTAGTGGTACCTGGCGCTAACCCGCTAGAGCCAGCGTTCGAGTCATCGCCCTGATAAAAAGTTCGATAATAATCGGTGAGATCCCCCACGCGTGCACGACATAACCATACATTAAAAACCTCCGAGAATTTCGGTGTCGGTTGTGGTTTTGGTGGGAACACGCTAATTTATTACATACAAGAAAAAGAAAATCATGTACAGCCAGAAACTATTTAAATAGCCAATCTGCCCGAATATAAAAATATCATATAATATATCAACAACAATGGATTTCTCATACAACAACGTCGTTCCAAGTTTTAGATTGGATGGTAGATTAGCAATTGTCACAGGTGGTTCTGGAGGTTTGGCTTCTGTTATTTCCAGAGCCTTGTTGGCACAAGGTGCTGATGTTGCCTTAATTGATATGAATTTAGAAAGAACTACACAAGCTGCTAAAGATGTGGTGGCATGGGGTGAATCCGAATTAAAGAGTGCTGATTTCACTGCTGGTACTGTAAGTGCTTGGTCTTGTAACATTGGTGATTCTGCCAGTGTGGATGAGACTTTCGAAGCTATCAACAAGAAACATGATAAAATCGCTGATTTATTAATCAACTCTGCTGGATATTGTGAAAACTTTCCAGCTGAAGAGTACCCAAGTCAAAATGCCGAAAGCATCATGAAGGTAAACGGATTAGGTGCTTTCTACGTTTCACAAGCTTTTGCTAGACCTTTAATCCAAAACAATAAAAAGGGTTCAATCATTTTAATCGGATCCATGTCTGGAACCATTGTCAATGATCCACAACCACAATGTATGTACAACATGTCCAAAGCCGGAGTGATTCACTTGGTAAGATCCTTAGCTTGTGAATGGGCTAAGTACAACATCAGAGTCAACACTTTGAGTCCCGGTTACATCTTGACTCCATTGACAAGAAATGTTATCAGTGGACACACCGAAATGAAAGATGCTTGGGAATCTAAAATCCCAATGAAGAGAATGGCTGAACCAAAAGAGTTTGTGGGTTCCATCTTATATTTGGCCAGTGACTCTGCTAGTAGTTACACCACTGGTCACAACTTGGTGGTTGACGGTGGTTACGAATGTTGGTAATACATTACAGTTTGTTTTAAGTACACTAGATAATGATAATAATGAGTAAAGTTCCTGACCGTATTTTTCTTAACAGTCATTCGGATGACCGATGACGTTCCTGCATATCCTTTTCCGGGGTACATGACGATTATCCGATCGGAGTTTTTTTTCTTCATATCATATCTCTACTGCAGCATATCATATACTTTTTTTCATTATCTGTGGTTGCTAGCGAAATGTTCAAAGTACTTAACGTATCCCTTGTCCCTCTGAAGATCAACCACTTCTGTGCACACAGGACAGCAAACCCCGTTGTCGATGGTGAGTTTTTCACCACTTTTGTCGATCATATAACTTCCGTGGTGCACCGGGTTTGGGATGATTTTAGTAGCTAATATCCCGTGGTATTTCGTAAGGTGGTGCCCGTAACTGCTGTTGTGGAGCTCAAAGAATTTGGGTTCGATGCAGTAAGGACAAAGTCCTGCTTTATTTCGATTTGTTTCTCTAGCATTACCTTTGATCTTGACAAACTCTGGTGAATAGTAGTTTCCCACATCGAATCCCGAGTTATTGGTTATCACTGAGAACTCGTGGTCAAAGTTTCCTTCGTCAAAAAGACTGAATCGTTTGGTTGCACGGAGATATCTGATTCTGCCAAGTGCAGGTTTGTCGAAGTATCTCACAGGGAGGTATGGGAACTTTACAGGATGTGCCATGACATCTGGCACATGTTGGACGAAAAGGTGATTCTGGTGATCTATTGGGAATTGAAAGTTGCAAATGTTCCTGAAATGAGCATCAAGTCTTCTTGAATCAAGACACTCGCCCAAAGCTAGGGCTCTCTTGCTTGATACCGTTTTCTTGAACTTTCCAATTTCGTCATTGATATTAGGAACTGATTTGGAACCTTTTTCTGATTCATGCTGTATCCTTTCTTCCGATGTAGCACCTCGAGTTTGTTGGTTTGTTTGACTTTGTGGAGCGTTGTGAACTTGGTTTGTTTGGACCCGATTATGTAAGGAAGAATTAATTCCAAGCCTAGTTTCTATAGTACGAGATACGGCAGCTAAATCGATATGGTCGGGTACCATAATAACCTTTCCTTTGAACCAACCATCTAGTTCACCTCTGAAACCACTGGACAAGTTTCCGGAGTAAAAACCGTTACCAACAACACCTTCAAAGAATCCTATGAAATAACCACTATAATGGCCACTCAATTTGCCTTGATAAGACCCAAGTGAACCGTCCACAAGCGATTTTGGAATTTGCTGGTATTGACTTTGATGATCTGGGCTGGATTGGTGAATGTGTCCGGTCTGCCTGTTGGGTTGGTTAATTTGTATAGCTTGTTGGCCGGCCTGGTTAACTCTAGTGCTTTCTGGATTACCTTGAGCAGCATTTTTATTGACTTGGTTCACTTGACTTTTGACTTGACTGTTGACTTGACTGTTGACTTGACTGTTGGCTTGTTGAGTTGTTTGTTGCTTGAATTGCTGACTCGTTTGTTGCTTGAACTGCTGACTGGTTTGTTGTTTAGCCAGTCGTTCCACTTGTTGGTTCACATGTAAAGCTTGTGGGTTCACAAGAGTTTGGTGATTGATATGCAATGCTTGTGGATTGATATGCTGATTCTGCCATTTGTTCTGTTGTTTTCTGGATGGGTCTGCTCTGGCTTTCCTCTGCAATTCTTCAAACTTGTGCATGTTTGCGACAATAAGACCTGGATCATCGATGGTATCAGCAAGGTTTCCGTTTGACAAAACTTCAAAGCTTTGGGCTTGAGTTACAATTTTAGTTTGCGGGAATTGTTCCAGTGATGGCAGTGGTTTAGGTTGTGGCATAAGATTAACAGTAGAACTTGATCCTGTTTGCTTTGAAGAACGGTTTGGTACTCTAACAGAAACAGGTCTCGGTGGACGTGGTGTTTTCATGAAGACGTTGTGTTTCCTTATCTTTGGACCAATTGGTTTCCTTGGTCTTTTTGGTACGCTGTCTGCAGTATGACCCACCTTATTGTTGGACGAACTCAAGATCTCTGGATCAGGTGAAATGGTCCTTGATACTGTGGTCTCCGGAGTGATCTCTGGAAGCGCAAGACCAACTGGTGATGAAGACACCATAACAACAGAGTGAATGGATTCAGTCAGTGCTCTTCTAGCGCTTCCCGACGTTTCATTGAATAACGAATTTTCGTCATCATCATCATCATCATCATCCACTACATTATCGTTCCCTACAATTTCAGGAGTGGTTGGGAGTACTATCCCTGTGTCTCTTGTTATCACATCCAAGTACAGCTCTGGTTCTTCTATGTTTAACATCATTTCAAAGTGGCCTATCAATAAAATATTATAATTGGAAAAAGTTTCATACCACCTTTGTAGCCTATTTGTATTATTTTAGGCATATCAATTGTTGCCTCTTGTTTCTGGGAGGCAGTTCCAAGACTTCTGTTATGTTGGCTGCAAATTTTTTTGCAGCCAAATAAGGTGCGAGCTCCAAAATGGTGTATGTCCGGAAGATACACAGAAGGACTATAATAATCAAACAATGGGGCGGCAGAACAAACTCCACATCAGATATTGGCTTGGGAAAGATCCAGACAAGGGTCCTTTCTGTGTTCTTTAACTTGTTAGCTTTCATCGTTGAACTGTATCACGTGACATTCTTTGCACACACAAACCGATTAACTTTATTAATAAATATGTACATCTCTGTAGTTATATGCCAAACTAGTAAATCACAATATTAGACCATCATCAATATCTCCAAAGGTTCTATTTTTCACCTAATTCTGAAGTCTTGAGTTCTCCCACATCTTTTTCAATGAGTTCTTGAAAAGATTCACGTTATAGTCTATCAACGTCAAATTGTTATTGAATCCTTCATTATTCTCATTATTAATCAATGCCACTAAAGCCAATCCTCTGATCATTTGTTTCAAATATAAAATAGATCCATTGTTTAGATAACTAATGGACTTGACCTCTTTCAGATTAGTAGAAGACCCATTAGATGCTTCACTATCGTTTATGTACAAATTGTCCAAATCAATGGTTATGTCAATGAATTCAGCACACACCTCGTATGTCTGAATGTCTACAGGAGACGAATCTGTGGCCACATAGATTTTTGAGTTTATGTCAAACAAAAATATCTTTTCAATTGATGAGTGTTCCACAAGATTATCCAACATGTTTTCTAGTGAAGGTAACTCGCTTATCAACTTTTGAACTATTCTACTGAATGCTTCATAGATAGAATGATCGAATATGCTAGTCAAGTAGAACGATACTTGTACACCTTCAAGACCCAAATCCAAGAGTTCATCCCCTGTTCTCTGCATGATATCCCTTTGACAATCTAGTCTATAATCTTCACTCAATCCATCAATTTTATGAATCAACACTTCAATATTGATTTTAGGATTCACCTTGTAAGCATACTCGATAATCATGCTCAAATTGGTGATAGCATTTAAGTACTCATCTTGTGAGTCAATCACATACACAAGTGCTCCAATACTTTGAAACAATCTCTCGCTATCGTAATTCGGCTCAAAGTAGTTTAGTTGACCTGGTAACTCCATTACACTTAAATCAATCAAAGATGAAAATTGTTCGGTGGTTGGTTTTGACGTCAGCTCTAAATACAACGTATCTAGAGGTTGCATATTATGGAAAACAACTTTACATATAGACGATTTTCCGCCTCTTCTTAATCCCATTAATAAAATGGTAGCATTGGAATCCTTAGGATTCGGCAATAACATTCCTTCCATAGTGAGAAATTATAAACCACTTGGCAAGAATATGTGTTGAATTGGTGTTGAAAAAAGGTTTCTGAGACTTAAAATGACAAACTGATGTTAGTGTAACGAAAGTGATAGATAATTTATGATACTTTAATATCGTTGTAATGTGAATATTCTCATTGCTCGCCTGCCCGATAACCGTCAAATAGGTCTGGTCGTGTACTACACAATATATTAGATATATGTAACCTAAGGTTTCAATCTTCTAGGATCTCTTGGGAACAAAGAAGCTCTTCTGATGTTTTTCAAGTCTAAGAAGAACATTAAGACCCTTTCTAAACCAATTCCTCCACCAGCGTGAGGACTACAACCTGCTACAAATGCATCGACATATTCTGCAAATCCTGGAACTGAAGGGTCGACTTCGTGATGTCTGATTCTTTGTTTCAACAATTCTGGGTCGTGAATACGTTGTGCTCCAGATAAGATTTCTTCACCTCTCATGAAGAAATCGTAAGAGTTGGAGTAACGAGGGTCTTCTGGATCTGGCATGGTATAGAAAGGTCTGATTTCCAAGGGAAACTTGTCCAAAATGTAGAAATCGGTGTTGTACTTCTCTCTGACCAACTTACCCAAAAACTTTTCGTTTTCGGTGGATAAATCGTCGAAGTCTCCCACATCTTTACCAGCTTCTCTCAACATTTGAATACCATCTTTGAAATGTAATCTGACCATCTTTCCATCTTCTGGGAGTTTGAAGTCTTCCACTGGGTATTGTTTTCTAACAGTTTCGATTTCCTTACCGTATCTGCTCTTCAAGTTGGTGAAAATGTAGATGAACAATTGTTCCAACACGTCCAATACTTCATGATAGTGTTCTTCAAAAGCCATTTCCAAGTCCAACCCAGTGAATTCTGTCATATGACGATGGGTATTGGAATTTTCGGCTCTGAAGACTGGGGCAACTTCATATACTTTTTCGAAATCACCAGCAATCAATTGTTGTTTGTAGAATTGAGGACTTTGGGCTAAGTAAGCTTTACCTTTAAAGTAACTGATTTCGAAAACGTTAGAACCACCCTCAGAAGGAGCTGCAATAATTTTAGGAGTGTGTATCTCGGTAAATCCTTTGGAATCAAGGAATTCTCTGAATAATTTACAAATACCTGCTTGGATCTTGAAGATAGCTTGGTTAGTTGGAGTTCTTAAGTCGATAACTCTGGAATCCAATCTGGTGTCCAAGTTGACCACTGGTAACCCAGCTTCTTCAGCTTCTTTGTCACTTCTAGAAGCATCTTCAATCAACATAGGTAATTGCTCAGGAGTTTCTTGAATGGTGTAAATCTTCTCAATGTTGATTTCAATATCTTGTTTGGTAGCACTCTTGATCAACTCATCAACCTTCTTCACTTTACCATACACCAACACAATAGATTCCAAATTGATAGAACCACTCCATTTCACCATTTGCTTGGAGATAGATTCATTGTTAGATTTAATTAAACCTTGAACCAATTCTTGTTGTTGTCTCAAAGTAACAAAACACATCGTAGCACCCTGTTGTCTAGATTTGTGTAATCTGGCTCTGAAAACCACTGGTTCACCATCATTATCAGCAGACAAGCTGGCAAACTTGATTCTTGTTTCCCCTGGTCTGGTGCTGGAGTTGTTCAATGGCAATTTACCGTAGTTAGCTTTAGCAGGATCATTGGCTAATTTGGCCTCTTTTTCAGCTTTTTCTTTAGCTAATTGTTCTTCTCTCTCAGCTTTCTTCTTAGCCTTTTCCTTTTCTTTTTCCAATTTCTTCAAGGCTTTTTTACTTAATGGTTGACCATCTGGTCCTAAAACCACAGGTTCATTGGTTTCTTCTTTGATACTCAAATCTTGAAGTTTTTCGCTTGGTTCACTTGACATGGTTGTATTTGAAAAATTTTTATCCTTCAATAAAACTGGTGATGAAAAATTTGAGAAGTGAATTTTGATGTTAGAGACTAATGGCTGCAACTAGCGAAAAGACGTTATTTGGGTCCAAATTTGGTCGCAGGTTCGATGGTGTGTAATACTTTGGAGGTTTTTGTGTCTATCCAGTTACTTATATAGTTTTGTGGTTTGACGTGGGAAGGTTTAACCGGAGGTCGTATGCCGTGAGTCATTGAGTCATTTCTGTTCAATCAGGTATTCTGTCAACTTCTGTGCCAATTTCTTAGCTTCCTCTTTTTTCTTTTGTTCCTTTTCCGCTCTGACACCTTCTCTTCTAGCCATACCTTCTTGAATTTTTCGTTGTCTTCTCTCTTCTTTGGTTTCCACTGGTGGTTTCTCTTCTTCTTCCTGGTACAAGGTTTCAACTGCTTTATAGAGCTGATCCAATTTCTTGAAATTCTCATTGAATCTATCCACCGACAATTTGGTTATGAACTTGATATACGCCTCATTGACGTTCAATATTATCTTATCGTTCTCATAGTATCCAATAGGTATATCCAATTTTATGCTGATTCTTATTGCAACCACATTATTACTATTTATTCCACTTTCTCTAAACCCACAGTCCATGGATACTTTATACAACTTTTTTGCAGTTTCAAGGTCTCTGCACTTCACATGCAATATCAAAGGCTCAAACTTGTATAGTATAAATCTGGTTAATTGAGACTGTGGAAAATACTCAAGATTCTGTTCATACACAAAATTGCTGTTCCAATTATCAACTGAAGGTTCGTGATTCACATATATCCACCTTCCTTCGTTACCTTTGGACCCTATTTTGTCGTGTTCTTTGATGCCTTCTACGAAAACACTTACTCTTCCGGAACAGGAAGAAAGTGTCACCATATGTTTGTGATCGTTTATCAATTTCATTATAGGAAGACATCGTTCGTCTATGGTTCCTTTTGGAGACAAGTCTTTGTTTTGTTCATTTGTGTCGGCTATTTCCTTTAAAATCGACTGCTTCTTCTGATCAAATGGATCTAACATATTTATAAGATGGTTTAAAGCTCATCGCGACATTTATTTACATGCCCTACTTTAATGCTATCAACAATTTTTGTTCTTCTTCAGAGGAGAAGTGGAACAATGTCTTCAAAACAGGCAACAATTGGTCTCTCTGCTCTCTGTGTTCAAAGAATCCTAGTAAAACGTTTTTCAAATAGGCCATGTTTGTATCACTGGACTCATTTCTGGAGATCTCAATTGATCCTGATCTGGAAGATGCTACTGATTCTCTTCTGCTCACTTCAGCTTTCCTTTCATTGTCCAGCTTTTGCTCCAAAGTTTTGTACTGTTGAGTCAACAATTTGTAATTTTTTGACAATCTCTCGAACTTTAAATTGTTCTCTTCGTTCAATTTCTTCAACACATTATTCATATTCTCAAACTCATTGATCCTCTTACTTGAATCTTTCAAAGAGTTCCTCAATGTAACAATCAATGCAGACGTATCTTCATCTGTTTCATCTTCACCGTTGTTGGTATTGGCAGATAATTGGCCATTCTTGGATTTGAGTTCGTTATAGTTCTGTTCCAAGTCATTGATCTTCAACAAATAGTTCTGATTAATGGACTTGAGTTCGTCGATTTCCCTCTGGTGTTTCTTTATGGTGGAGTTTAGAGTCCTGACAACTCCTTCATGCTCAGACTTGACTTGATTGACTTCTTCTTCGAACTCTTTTCTTCTGTTACTGAGAAGTTCTTCTTTATCAATCAAGATCTTCTTAATCGAGTTTGTTTCCTTTGTTCTATCAGATAATATCTTTTGAACTTCTGCCAATTCTTCTTCTAACGATTCAATATGACTGCCACTTTCTTTGGAACGCATATTGAGCTCATCGTATTGTTGCTTGATAATCTGGAAGTCTTTTGAGGCTTCACTCTTCGATTTCAAGCATGTTTCGAGCTTTATTTTGGTTTCGTCCAATTCATTATTGATCTTGAGCTTCTCATTGGTGATTTTGTTGAGTTCATTGGACAATTTGCTCAATTTGTTGCTGGTGTATTCTTGTTGGTTGACAACTTCATTCTTGCTGGTTATCAATTCTTTGTTAGTGGAGGTAAGTTCCTGGTTGGCTTTCTCTAAAATGTCTTTTTCTTTCTTCAAGTCGTTGATATGGCTTTCAAGACTTTCGATCTTGGTGTGATTGTCTCTCACGGTTTGATCTTTGTATGCAATGGAACTTTTAAGAGCTTCAATCTGCAATTTAAGCGATGCATCATTGCTCTTCGATCTTGAAAGTTCTTCATTCTTGCCTTTAATTGCAGTGAGTTCCGTGCCTATCTCATTATTTTTCTGTTCAAGCTCCTTAATTTGAATACACAATTCAAGCACTTTATCTTCGAGTTGGCCATTGGAAGCCTTTAAATTCTCAATACTCTTAGTCTTGCTTTCTATTTCCTTATTCAATTCATCAGTCTGAATTTTGTAGTCTTTGATTGTGGTTCTGCTTTGCGTCAAATCTTGTCCAAGATCTTTCAACAGATCTCTCAAATTTTCAACCTCTTCCGTTTTGGTCACAAGCTCGGCTTTCACACCCTCGTACTTGGTCAAGAGTTCTTTATATTCCGTCTGAATATCACTTGAGGTTGTGTCCACCTCACTAATTGCACCCGTAGTTGGAGCTTGAGTTTGAGTTTGAGTAGATGAACCATTATTGTTCTTCTTCTTCTTCTTGTTGTTCTTCTTTTTCCCTATTTTTGGTTCTTCTACTTGCTCAGGCACACCTGTAGATTTTGCTGTTTCTTTCAACTCTTCCATCTTTTTAGACAACGATTCCAACTTTTCTTCGAGTAGTTTGCACTCTTCCTTCTTTATGAGTAACTCATTTTCAACATCTTTCACCTTCACCTTGTCAACCTCTGATTCAGTAACTTCCCTGAGACCCTTACATTCTTCCTCTGACTTTTCAAGCTTCCACAGTAATTCTGTGCTGTGTGTATTTGCTTCTTCAAGAGATTTTGTGAGGTCGGCGATTTCGGTGGTCAATGATTCAATCTTGGTTTTCAGCTTAGACACTTCTGTTTCGAGAGAAACTACCTTTTCTTCCAACTCTTTCAGCTCCTCGACTCTGTTATCCTTGTATCTGTCGTCCACCGTTGTTTGGTTATCTTTGGCAGCTTGAAGCTCGTCCTGGAGTTCCTTATTCTTCTGTTCAGCCAACTTCAACTGTTCGTTCAAATCTTTGGCCGAAACTTCAAACTTCATTGACTCTTTCAAATCCTGTAACAGTTGATTGGCCTTCTTGAACTCTTCTTCCAAACCTCTCTTCTCCCTTTTCAAACCAGAATTCACAGACACCTGAACCTTCAATTCATCATTCAATAACTTATTCTTCTCGTTCAACTGTTTAACAAAGTCCACAAACATATCAGCATCAGATATCTTGGACACAGGAGTGTACTCTCTCAATACTTTCTCGAATATTCCAATTAATTCTGATTTCTTCTTCTCGATCTTAAAAGCATCTAAAAGAATGGGGTACTTTTCCTCGTATTTAATGAACTTTCGAAGCTTGGATTTCACGATTGGCGGTAGTTCCTCGAACTTCACATCTCCCAAATCGAGACTAATCGATGTGCTCTTTTTAGTGTCTTGATTTGGGCCCTGTTCGGTCGGCTCTGGCGAATCCGCAGGTTGATCTTGTGGTTGGAGAAGTTCAGAAGCATTGGGAGTTCTTGTGTTTAAAATACGAGAGTTATCTTTTAATTGAGATATCCCATTACCTGCCTTCTGCTGCTCGTTCAAGTCATTGATACTCTTCGCCACATCTTCTGAGAAATTCTTCAATCGGCTGAACATTGGCTTACGCTTAGGCTTCTTCGATAATTTCGATTTACTGCTTTGAGGTGCGCCGCGATAATTCATGATTCATCGTAGCTTACATAATCATTGTGTATTCATTATGTAATCATGGTAGAGAAGTGGTTTTGCAACCATTTGTGGCTGCAAAAAAAGGAATACTGAAAATCCACAAAAGAAACATCAAAAAGAATACTGAGCTTTGATAATCGAGCCACCTAAGACTCGTTTATATGTATAATACAAGACCAGGCAGCGAAACAAGAGAAATGGAACCACCTGTGAATTTCTTCGTTTCTCAGTCTTGGCTTTCGGTATTTGTAATGGATTCGAAGATCCTGTCGTAGGCCACTATATTTGGGGAGGCAGATATTGGATCATTCACAATGGTATCAGAAGAATCAACTTGATCACTCCCAAGTGACAATGAACTGGGAGGGTCGGATTTGTCATCGCTCATACTTGAGTCTTCAGGAAGGTAGCCACTTGGAATTTGAGGGGCAACAGGGGCCCTTTCGCCTGCTTTCTCTGCGTTGTATTCTCTCTTTTCTTCAATGAGGCCACCGAATCCAATATCTTCGGCAGTTGTCTTCTTGAAGGTGGCATGTGAGAAATCAATGATGTGAACTCTACCGTCTGACACTATTACGTTCCGCTCAAAAAGATCATTATGATCGATCCCAAGCTTACCGATAGAATCGGCAGTCGCTCTACCCTCTTGAATGCTCTCAATACTCAATTGAGGCTCTTTTTCCGGCTCTATATACGACATAACCATGAACAACCCTGCATACCTGGGCCTCTCGTCCTCGAACATCACAAGAGTCCCGAAATCAAAAAGCTCGGGGACGTTCTTAATTCCAGCCTCTCTGATTTTTTGCAAGCACGATACCTCTCCAATGAACCTTGACGCTACTTCAAGTAAAATTGAATCTTCGGACCGCCCAGTATTAGAAGCAACCATAGGACTTCGAAGCTCATCATACATCTTCAAAACTACTTTGCCTGTGTTGGGGATCTTGAGCTTTGGAAGATACATTTTGAGTCTATAAGCATTGAAAAGTAGAACCTGTGATAGAGCATCTTCTTCCTCTTGCAACGTGGTGTACTCAAGATATTTGACGTTGCATGTGTGTCTCGAAATTACCTGCTTTGTAGGTTGTTCTCCTTTTCCAGGAGGTTTATTCGTCTTGCCTGTAGTTTTCGTCTTGCCCGTAGTTTTCGTCTTGCCTGTAGTTTTCGTCTTGGTACCCTGCAGTTCCACCTTTCTTATGACTTTATTCCCAAGACTGTCCTTGAGCAGATCATAATCCTGGACCATTACACGCATCAAGATCTTGAGGTTTGCCATGTCCTTGTGTTTGGCTGACTTCAGCTTCATCAATTCCTCGTAAAGTTTACATGCAATGACAGTTTGGACAGTCAAAGACTTATCTTCTAGATCGATAGTGCGGTAGTTTAACAAGTTCGACTGTCTTATCTGATGGAGGCTTTTGTTTTTTACCCTTGGCCTTAACACGAGCAACAAACTCCTTCCAAAGTTGGCTCTCTGTATCTAACTCCACGTAGAAAGTCGTTTCGAGGTCACTGAGAAAGCACCATATCTTTTCATACAGGATCATACATCTGGATAGTTGAGTGAATACTGAGATTAAACGGTATTCAAATGTTCGGGGTTTGGAATCCTTAGCTTCTTTGTTCTGGTTGACAAAATACGAATCTCGTTCAGGCACATCTTTAAACATCCTATCCTTTAAGAAAGCAGATAGAGATAGTGTTTTCACTTCAATGAACATCAAGATCCGATTTTGAGTCACAGGTTCTTGCTCCTGGGTAGCGTCTTCTAGGATTTTGTCACTTGTTATTCTTGGCCTCTTAATTGCACGCTCTGCCACCGTTTCAATTGGCTCCAACTTCCCAATAACTATGTCGCTTTTTTGTCCGATTCCACTGATCTCCTGAGCCGTAGTAAGTTTGCCAAACATCAGTTCGATGAATTTCGTACATGGTCTAACTATTCCAACTCGGAAATTGAAAGTGATACCACTCTCAGGTGCTGTTCTTGTAAGCTGGTCGAGTTCTTCTTTCGCCCAGCCGCCCATTTCTCCTCTCAAATTCATTCTCTGAATCATGTTCAAAGAAGCGTATGTATCATAGTATTGTTTTCCCAAAGCCTTACTTAAATCGATGAACTTTTTAGTGAAGGCATTGGGGCCGGAATCGTCAGCGAATTGAGGATGAATCCGACGATTTGTGAAAACATCTTTTCTATCCGGGAGTTGATAATCACTGAGGGTAACTTGAGGTGGCTGCTCCTTCAAAAATATTGATTTCTTGGGATAAGGGGATGTATGTGGAAAAGAAAACATAAGAATATGGCTATATTCTCCTAGTGAACCATCTCTTAAGAGTTCTCGAAAAAAAGACGCCCGTTTGTAAGGGAGGGTTAAATTATCTATTAGTCTTTCGACGAACTGTGGATCGAGTGTTAAAGCCTTATCGTTCCAAGCTTCTTTCAAGGCTAGCTTGATCTCGGAGAATTGTTTCGTGGTCGAAAATTGAAGCACCGAGTCCCCCAAATCTCCTCCAATCCTCGCCAGTGGATCGACGAGAATGCTTTCATTAGTCAGTGATGGAACTTGAGGCTCCAGTACAAGTTGTTGGTCACTTGAAGAACTTGTGCTTAAAGAACTTGTGGGAATGGTGTTACTTATCCCCCCTTGGCACTTACCTTTGCCTTTTCCTCTTCCTTTTCCTTTATCCCTTGGAGAACACTGGGTCATGCTGGCAAATAAACGAGGACAGCTGCATTAATCTGTAGACTCATGCATAGCAGGACGACATTTTTTAAATTTATGCGAGATCTTACAGAACATCGACTATAAAGAGCCGAGGCTAGCAGACTGTTTTCTCATTCAGTTGTCGTAACTGTCAATGCATTCTACTCAATCGTAAATCGTGTTGTCACCTACCCCAAATTGAAGTTCATTATCTTTTGAAGGAAGTAAATGTGATTTTTGCGACTATTGAATTTCAATAATTTTGCAACCACAAGAGGTCCTTTGATCCTAAAAAAGAGTGGGATATAAAACCAGCAGACTTGTGTCTCTATGGCATCAACTAGTGACTAAGTGGTTCAATTGGTCTTATACGTTCCATAATTACTCTGCTGGATCAGACAGTATTTTAATCCACACAACCGGTTTTAGACAATTAACCACACACTACTCACCACGAAAATATGAATGTAGAGTTCTGTCTTGGACACATCAAAGAATTCGAGGTCGAAAAATGGTTGCAAAAACAAAATTAGGAGGGATACCCCGAATACCTGGTTTTTACTAGCCATGTCCCCCCTGATTCAGAACAAACAACCTGTATTCGTGACAGTTGAACAAGGAAGAGGTGAAGAACAATATAAATGGCCTTTATCAACCAGAAAGAGATAAGAGCTGAACTATAAATACGAGTATTTCTATCGTAGAAAAATATTGAGTCAATTGAATATAAAACAGTCCTCCCTAAATACTGTACTCTACTCTCCAGACAGGACTGGATCATATAATCCTTTGATTACCACTTAAAGAATTGAACAATGAACATGTTGAGGAAAGGTTTTTCATAACAAAAGGTAGCGTGGTCTAGTTGGTTATGGCATATGCTTAACACGCATAACGTCCCCAGTTCGATCCTGGGCGTGATCATTTTTTTGAATCTTTCACATTTCTTCCCATCTTCTAAGTGAAAAATTTATCAACAATGGTTCCACCAGTGTTCAAAAGAACATTGACAACCCTTACTTTTTTCACCAAGCAAAACTGCATGCTTTGTGTCCATGCAAAAGAGACGTTGAACAATGCTTTAAAAGAGACGAAACAACCGTACAATTTGAAGTACGTCGATATAGAGGACAAAGATAACGTCGAATGGTACGACAAGTACTGCTACGACATTCCTGTTTTACACATTCAAAACAACGACACAACTACAGTGTTCAAGCATAAGTTGTTCAAAGATCACATCTTAGCAAGGCTTTGAAATCACAAGCAACTCGCATTAAGTTTCGGCTTTGTTTAATTATATATTTCCTTTTATAACATGGGTAAGGGAACTGTAGTGGTAACAGGGGCTTCGTCAGGAATCGGTTTCTCCACAGCTATTGAGTTTGCTAAGAAAGGATACGATGTTATTGCTGGAGCCAGAAGATTAGATCCAATGAAGCCATTGGTTGAGTATGGGGTTCGGATCGTCGAATTAGATGTTAGTTCTTTAGACAGCGTTAAAAAACTTGCAAGGCTTATTGAAAAGGAGTACAGTTCCGAGGTCAAGTACTTGTACAACAATGCTGGACAATCGTGTACATTTCCGGGGTTTGAAGTCACTGATGAGAATATGATGCAATGTTATAATGTCAATGTGTTTGGAGCCATTAGAATGACTAGGGAATTGACCCCTTTCTTGATTAAGGCCAAAGGAACTGTTGGATTCACAGGCAGTGTTAGTGGATTACTTCCATTCCCTTTCTCGGCTATTTATTCCAGTAGTAAAGCAGCTATCCACTCATATGCTAACACTGTGGCATTTGAATTAGAACCCTTTGATGTCAAGGTTATCAACATTATCACTGGTGCTGTAAAGACCAACATCGCAGACACCAGACCACTTCCTTCTGATCTGATCTATCAGATAGAAGGAATTGAAGAGTCTTTGGGAAAGAGAAGAGAAATGGCTAAACGTAATAATCCAATGAGTTCAGAAGACTTTGCGGTCCGTGTCGTAAGAGACTTTGAAACTTCCAGGATCGGTGTGATCAACTATTACGAAGGCGGCAAGGCTCAATTGTTGAGATTCTTCTCTAATTGGCCAAGATTCATCATTACTCATATATTCAAACAACGGTTCGGGTTGGTGGTATTGTTCGAGACATTAAGAAAGAAGTATGCATGAAAGCCAACACTTTTGATATTTTGCTCATTATTCATGTGATCATACTTAGGTTACATAGTTTACAATTTTGTTTTTTAAACCGATTCAATATCTGGTACCCATTCAGGTAATCCTGTTTCTACACTCTTCAAAACTGTTTCAATGCACAACAATGCGTTCAAGGCATCTTCTCCTGTACAGTTACTCACAGTTTCTTTACCTTTGATAAGATTGATAAAGTGATTGAGTTGCAAATCAAATGGTTTTGGAGGAGGTTTCATAAACTCCGAAGAATTTGGTGAAGGAGAAGGGGTTTTAAGTCCCAAATCTTGATCATCATCAAAGCTATACGACAACTCAGATAAATCCGTTGTTTCTACGGGTTTTAACCACGATCCAACCTTGGAGTCGTCTTCTAAGTTACCAAGCGAGTTTTGATGGTACAATGTTAAATCTGGGACTGATAAAGTCCCTTTAGAACCAAAGATCCTATAAAACCCTGCCAAGTTTTCAAAAAAAGGAACATTTGGATTTTCACCAGTTCCATTTTCGAAATTAAATGGTGAAATAAGATTATCTCCACAGATAAATGTTCCTTTGCACCCATTTTTGAAGGAAATAGACAAAACAGCTCCTTCATCTACTTCAAATCCTCTTTGGTTAGGTAATAATTCAGCATATATCTTGGATATTGGACCCAACAAATATAACAATAAGTCCAAATCATGAATCAAGTTAATTAGTAAGGTGCCTCCACCTAATTCCTTGCTTACTCTCCAGCTCTTCTCTAGAAAGTAATCATAATTCTTCTTCAAGCACCAACTCCCTTGAATGGCTATAGGGTGTCCGATTTTATCAAGACTTTCTTTAGTCTTCAAAATATAAGGATTAAATCGTCTATGGTGCCCAATCAATAATTTTGTACCTTGTTTATAGCAATAATTGATTAATCTCTTACACTCCAAAGGGTTTGAATGTAAAGGTTTCTCGATCAAGAGATGTATCCCTTTGGATGCTAACTTCATCCCCATTTCAACGTGTGTATGATTAGGTGTGGCCACTACAGCACCATGAGGATACTCCATATTGTTCAACTCGATGTACTCGAAGAACAGGTCCAAATCCCCGAAAAGATTGGTATTAAACCTCGATGCTACCTCGGGCCCGTTCTTAGAGTGGTCGATGATGGCCATCAATTTGCAATCATATCGGTTGATAATATGAGTACAATGTCTAGGTCCAATGAGTCCAGCTCCTATAACGATTAAGTTGACATGATTGTGAGGATGATAACGAAAATCTGGAGTCATATAATAGATCGACTGGTCCAATAAACAAAAAAAAATAAAAATGATAGATAGGATTTGTCCACCCTTTTATAATAAATAAACGGCGGTAAGATAAGATAACGTTCTTGGTTAGAATCAGGTACGCCACGTTTACATGGGTTATATACAGGTGCTTACGTAATAAAAAGACATCGTCGCATCCACTTGCCCTCATTATTCTGATAACACCACATAGCTTCAACAACGATTGATGGGACAAACAAGAAGACGTAAAAGCGAACAAAGAAGCAGGAACGGTTGTGTCAAGTGCAAGAAACGGAAGGTTAAATGTGACGAGAAACTGCCCTGTACCAACTGTGTACGGTTGGATCTTTCTTGTAAGTATGTAAAGAGTTATCTTTGGGAAGACGATGCGTTGAAGCAGGGGATCAGTTTTGGCAGGACCAAAACGAGTTTATTGATAAGTAAACAGAGGCAAACTACAAGCAGCAAAACGAAAGAAAAGGCGTCTAAGCTCCAATTAACACTTAGTGAGATGTCTTTTGCAACCCAGTATGTTGAAATCCAGAACGAACCTTTATTCTTGAACACTTCTGCAGAAGACTTCAATGACTACAAACACAAAGGGATCGATTATGAGAACTATTATAACGTGATGCAGATTTACGATGTAAACTTGAATTCTGTGGATGAACAGTTGGACATTACTAAGGAAATAGGAACAGATTTAACAGTAACAGATCAAGTCACAGATTCAGTGACAGACTTCATTTCACCAGATCTTTCGTTTCTCGATCTGCTATCTCCACTTCCTTCGTTATCTTTCATACCACACATTCCGTTTAATAGTGTGACTGTAGATAAAGAAATGATGGTGTATGATTACATGATCAATAAGATCTTTCCTAATTGTATATGTTATGGAGGAGAGTTGAAATCTGATGATAACCCATATTTGAACTATTTGGTTCCCTTGTCTGTGAAATCATCGATCTTCTTCAAGGTTTTGATCTTTTATAGTGCTAAAGTGTATGGGATGTTACACAATGATTCAACATACGAAGACATTTCTTCAAGCTATAAAACTCAGGTGTTGAACGATCTTCCGAAGTTGATTGAACAGAAACTGAAAATGAACTACGATTGGGAGGAAATCTTGGGGACTATCTTAATTCTATGTTCGTCCAATATCAGTTCTGATTGTGATTATCAATGGATAGTGCATAGTAAAGGAGGTAAGAAGATCCTATCTAATCTTTCTACCAGCCAGATATTATCTGATCCATTCAAGAAGTTCTTTATCAGGTTTCTAGTCAGCCATGATATATTTCGAGACAGTGCTAAGAGATCTAACATGAAGATCACTGAGTTACAGGACGAAGAAGGACAAGAAGAAGAGACAGAAGAAGACATACATCTTGAAGTGTTCAAAAACGACATAGATGAAGAAATCGATTTGGTGTTGGGATGTTCTCCTAATTTACTTCGAATCATCAATGAAACCACTAAACTAGGAGAGATCTTTGACTCTTTAGAGTTTGAATCCGAAAAAAATATCAATAATCTATTACCAGTGATTTTAAGTAAGAAGAACAGTTTACTAGACCAACTCAATCAACTCAACCAGAAATTCAAATCTAACGATTCCAATTCGATCGGTATCAGATTAATAGCAGAGATCAAACGACTTACAGCTAAGATCTACTTATTTGCCAGAATAGATTTGGTGGAATTGAGCTATAAAAGTTCTAAACATCCAAATATTTCAATCACATCTAGAATGGCAGAATTGAATTATTTGATCCAAAAAACAATTGACCAGATCAAATTGATCGATTACACGTCTATGTCATTGACATGGCCCCTTTTCGTCATTGGGATAGTGGGAGATTTGGACGAATCACTCAGATACTTTGTTCTTAACAGATTTAATGAAATGGAAGGATTACGAAGACTAGCTAGTATAAGACTAGCCAGGAAAACCGTTGAACAGGTTTGGAAACAGAGAGATTTGGAACAAAGGCTTTACACTTGGAAGGATTTGGTCATTTTTAACAGTGAAACCATTAGTTTAGCTTAAAGGGTGCAGATTTTCAATGTCATATGCAGTCTAATATAAGCGGGTTTAAATTCAATTTAATTCGTTTGATTTAGCAAAGTGTAATGATTTGGATCCTTTTAGGCTTATATGTGGCATACGTGGTATGCATTAAGAGCCACAACTTCTATTTAAGTTGGAAGTGGGGGTGTGGTTCTCTTTACGACAACACAGGGTTTCTTTATGATTTTTTCGGGTTTGGAAGATTGGCTAGTGTTTCTAAAGGGATGAAAGATGGTTATGGATCATACGAGGCCTTGAAGACGTTTGAAAGGATCGGTGTAGACACTTATACTAGTATGCTTGCAGGTCAAAGTTATATTATTACAAGAGATCCTGTGAATATTAGACATATGTTAGTTGATCAATTCCCAACGTTTGGGATTGGGTTTCGAACCGTGCTGTTCAAGCCATTACTTGGAAACGGAATCTTCACATCTGAAGGCCAAAGGTGGAAGAGTACTCGTGAATTGATGAGACCTACTTTCAATAAGAGTCAAATAAGTCATCTCAAGCACTTAGAACCTCATTATATTCGGTTTAAGAGCCATTTGAAATCTGGTCAAGTGGTGGATATGCAGCAATTGTTCTTTAACTTGAACTTGGATGCTAGTTCCGAGTTCCTTTTTGGGGCGTCAATTGGTTCACTTGAACAAGCTGACACAAATTCACACTCGAACAACACCTTTGATCAGTGCTTGAAAAAGATGGATAAGTACGGAAGATACAGAATGATGTTGGGATCCTGGTGCTGGCTCGTCAACCCCAAAACATTCAGAGATTGTGTCAAGACGATTCATGAATTCACACAAGTGTATGTCGAAAAGGCACTAAATTTGACCAAAGAAGAACTCGATGACGAAAACAAATACATTCTTCTTTATGAGTTGGTCAAAGTCTCAAGAGACAGAAGCTTCTTACAAGATCAAATCCTTAGTATAATGCTTGCGGGAAGAGATACCACTTCGGCTTTACTATCATTCCTTTTCTACGAGCTCACTTTGCACCCAGAAATCTATACCAAGCTCAGACAACTGGTGCTAGAAACATTCCCTGACACCGAAAGCATTACCTTCGAGAAGATCAAGGCACACAAGTATTTGAACTGGTGTTTGAATGAGACTCTCAGACTATATCCACCAGTGAAAGTGAATGCCCGAATGGCCAAAACAAACACTATTCTTCCACGAGGTGGAGGACCAACCGGTCAGAAACAAGTGTTTATACCTAAGAACACCACTATTCTCTTCAGTACCTTTTGTCTACAAAGAGATAAATCGGTGTTTGGTAACGATGCAGACGAATTCGTGCCCGAAAGATGGCTGCAAATTTCAGACAATTACAACTTTATACCGTTTTTAAAAGGTCCTCGGATATGTTTGGGACAACAGTTTGCACTTGTGGAGGCCAGTTACATCACCATACGTCTTGTTCAAGATTTCGAGTCAATAAAGCACCACAATTCGCTTCATCCGCCTAGATTGTCGCCCAATGCTTCGTCCAAGTTAATCGATGGACTCCTTGTAAGTGTTTAGTTTGTGCTGGTGTAGTTGTATATTTAAAGATAGAGGTTGTACTAGTTAAAGTTGCACCGCTTAAACGTTCTTTGAAACCTCGGATTGCTAGAGTTTTTCGTCGCGATAAAACGACGAGTTTTTCAAGGGGATATTTTTCCAGTTTAACACGTTGAATTAGAATGTGGATCTTTGAATGGTGTATGTATGAGTAGGAGGGGAGTAGAGGGACATTTGTGTTGTTATTTGTGGATCATTTTTGTTTCGTCATTTTTCGTGTGTTTACTAACAACTTCAGTTCAAGACGTTTTATCGTCGCTTGGTTTGTGGAACAAACATGCCAAATTGTTATTCTTAGGTTTGGATAACGCTGGTAAGACCACGCTTTTGCACATGTTGAAAAATGACAGATTGGCTACTTTACAACCTACTTTGCATCCAACTTCTGAAGAATTGGCCATTGGAACTGTCAGATTCACCACCTTTGATTTGGGCGGTCATCAACAGGCCAGAAGATTATGGAAGGATTATTTCCCAGAAGTCAATGGGATTGTGTTCTTGGTTGATGCAGCCGATCCTGAAAGATTTGCCGAAAGTAGAGCTGAATTGGAGTCCTTGTTCAAGATTGAAGAATTGAAAAATGTGCCATTCTTGATCTTGGGTAATAAGATCGATAGCCACAATGCATGTCCAGAAATGGAATTGAAATCGGCTTTGGGTCTTTTCAATACTAGTGGTAAAGATACTGGGAAGATTGCTGATGGTAGAAGACCAATTGAAGTTTATATGTGTTCTGTTGTCATGAGATCTGGATACGGGGAGGGTTTCAAGTGGTTGTCCCAGTATATTTAGGTACTATATAGTATAATGTAAGAAGTTGAGCAAATATTACCGCCAGGAAGTTGTCTTTTTGTTAAACCCTATACTTCTCTTCCTCTATTTAATCACGTGATCAACTACCTCAAAAGATTTTTTGAGAAGAGCAGACCTTTCTTTTACTTAATATCAAAAATGAATAAAGTCCCTTTACATGCAGAACCCAAGAAGTTCAAGATCCCCAAAGGGCCAAAACCTATTCAAAGGAAGAACAAAAACCAAATCGGGTTAGGTAGGAGTATTGCTAATCAGAGAAGGTTGGAAAATGATATCCAGTTTTTACCAGATGGAGAGATGAGATTCACCACCGATAAAAAAGAAGCTGATTGGGTCAAGCTCAGATCTGTTACACAAGAAAACTCGTTGGATGAGTTCTTGAGTACTGCTGAATTAGCAGACACGGATTTTACCGCCGATAAGAACAATCAAATCAAGATTATAAAGGTTGGAAATACTTCTATTGTGAATCAGAGTGGATTATTAAGTCCCGAAGAGATGGAACAAATTAGAATAAAACATCAACTTTTTGAGAATAAGTTGACTATTCCAAGAA
This sequence comes from Yamadazyma dushanensis, assembly GCA_030571835.1. Lineage (NCBI taxonomy): Eukaryota > Fungi > Ascomycota > Pichiomycetes > Serinales > Debaryomycetaceae > Yamadazyma > Yamadazyma dushanensis. The sequence goes on from JAJLYZ010000014.1 coordinate 127,996, forward strand.
GACCTCAATGGAGCAAGGAACAACTGAAGATGGAGATTGAACGTCAGGAAAATATTTCCTTTTTGGATTGGAGAAGAGATGTAGCTAAATTGACTGAGAACAATGATTTGATTTTGACGCCCTTTGAAAGGAATTTGGAAGTCTGGAGACAATTATGGCGTGTTGTTGAGAGATGTGATTTGGTGGTACAAATTGTAGATGCCAGAAACCCGTTATTTTTCAGATCTATTGATTTGGTTAATTATGTTAATGACTTGAATGATCCTGGTTCTAATAAGAGAAAGAACAATTTGTTATTGGTGAATAAGTCAGATATGTTGACTTTGAACCAAAGAATTGAATGGGCCAGGTTCTTCGTTAAGAAAGATATCAATTTTGTATTCTTTTCTGCTGCTAAAGCAAATGAGCAATTAGAAAAAGAATTAGAACAGTTAGAAAAGCAAGAGGGTTCTGCTGTTGAAAGTTTGGTTGAAGAAGAAGAAGAAGAAGAGCATCAAGGTTTGGATTTGGAAGTCGATATACTTGATAAGATCAAAATTTTGAAAATTGATGAATTAGAGAACTTATTCATTGAAAAGTCTCCAGTGTTCGATGAAGATCCTGATTTCCCTGATAGAAAGCTCCAAATTGGATTGGTTGGATATCCTAACGTTGGTAAATCCTCTACTATCAATGCATTAGTTGGTTCTAAAAAGGTTTCTGTTTCCGCCACTCCTGGTAAAACTAAACATTTTCAAACCATTCACTTGTCTCCTAAGATTTTGTTATGTGATTGTCCAGGTCTTGTGTTCCCTAACTTCGCGTACACTAACGGGGAATTAGTTTGTAATGGTGTATTACCAATCGATCAGTTAAGAGAACATATTCCACCTACGGCTATTGTATCTCAAAGAGTTCCAAAGTACTACTTGGAAGCCATGTACGGTATCCACATAAAAATCAAGAAAGTTGAAGATGGGGGTAATGGAGTTTATCCAACAGCTAGCGAATTATTGAATGCTTATGCTAGATCAAGAGGTTACATGACACAAGGGTTTGGTAGTGCAGATGAAGCCAGAGCTGCAAGATACATTTTGAAGGATTATATCAATGGGAAATTATTATTTGTTAACCCACCACCTAAATTCTTAGATAATGGTGATATGACGATACCGTCATTGGATGAACAAAGAAAATTCAATGAGGATTTGTACAGTTTAGATACTTTGCCAGAAACAAGAAGAGTTCAGATTGAACAAGCCATAAGAGACAAAGAGTTGGGAAAAGATGATTTCAATTTAGCTAGAGATTTGTCTAAACTTAACTTTTCCATGCATGTTGGAGACCAACAAGAAGACAAAGCCAAGACGTTATTCTATGGTGGTAAACAAGCTCAATTAGAAAGTGCAGGTGATGATTTGGACAATGAGTTTTTCAGTATGAATGGCGTGAAGGGACAATTCAATAAGCCTTTCCACTTACAAGAGAATTCCAGTAGCAAGAAGCACAGCAAAAAGAACAAGAAAGCAGCCAAAAAGCACAGAGTTGTTAACTATTAAGGCCTTTGATTCACGCTGTTATTCATGAAAAGACTGTGAATCAGGTCTCTTTTATGACCTTCATGTACCATATCTTCTAATATATTTCATGAACTCTCATTTTCTAAAATAACCTATAAATTAGCAACCATCTTGAGACCGTTTGTTGCTGGAATTACTGGAAAAGGTACAAAACAGAGCAAGAACATTGGCCCTGAGCTTTGATATAGCCACTGAGTACTTCTGAAAACACAGGCATCTTGGTTTACAATACCAATATGCGAACTTCTAAAAATATCGAAACATAAAATATCGAAACTTTAAATGGTTCTTAAGAAGATCGACATTTACAACTTTTAGCAATTGAAAGTTTTACACAGCGCCCAATTGTAGTGACAAAAGGATCAAATGGATAAGAAAGAACAAGAGAGCATCCAGAAAGTACAGAGTTGTTAATTATAAAACGACTGCTGGTCACATCTTTTATTATGAAATTCTTGTGCAATATAATCTAACGTGATCCATAAACTCTCATTTGCTGACATGATACACGTACCCTATTCCTTAGTAGTCTTGTAGGCTTATCTGCTGAAAGGGAAGGCCAGTTTCTGTCTTCCAAGTGTTGGAGGATTGCCGTTGTTTTGGTCTCTTGGTTCCAAATTCAAGGATAATTGGTACTGTTCTTCAATGGTAGGACACTTATCGAACCAGTTTTCAAGGAACTTTTGGATCTCCGGAACCAACATCAAATTATACCCAGTAGTTTTGAATCTGTCTAGATTGAGCAAGATATCAGCAGTTTTACTTCTCTTGCTGAAATTGACCATTCTGTTACGGTTCAAAAGGGTGTCTGGGTTGCCATGGTATATGAATGTCAAATCACTCAAGTAAACACCAAAGAATGGAACACAAGGCTCGGATCCAATAAATTTCAATACATCTCTGTATTCGTTGAAATTTCTTGATGAGTTCATCAATTTGTTCATGTTGTGCAAATGGTTGAAGGTGTCATTAGATACAAATTTCCATGTCTTTTTCAACCGGTGAATGGGAGATGAATACAATGCACTGATGATGGCAGTCATTGACGAATAATTGTTGTATTGACGACATCTTTCTGCCACTTGCACAAAGTATCTTATGATTTGAACCCTCTTTTTGTAATCATCCTTCCTCAAAATCATGTATGCCACAAAGTTGGTCAATTGATTAGAGGATTTGATGAACTCGGTAATACTGGATATATCTTCGTTTAAACCGGACTTCTTGCCCCATACTTTGGCCAAACACTGGAACTTTGTTATTTTGGAGTATAGTTTGAACTCCCGGATGGTCAATTGCCTTGCCAATTCGATATAATCTATATCCAACAATTTCAACTTCTTGACCAACGAAGGACGTACCAAAGGAGCTGGTGTTCTAGATTGAGGAATTGCGGGTTCCCTTTCAATCATCACTTTTTCTCCCTTCAAAGTCTTACTTAAATGGCTGACCAACGTCTTCGAGATAGAGTACGTGGATACGTTAGGTGACTGTAGGAATTTCAGCCATTTGTTGATGACAGCAACACTGAAATATGAATCCGACCAATACTTTTCCAAAATCAATTTCATCACATTCAAAACCCTTAGTCTGATAGGTCCTTGTTTTTTACTGACCCAGGTATTATACTCTTCGTAACTCAAGCCTTCGGGTGCATCAATATTGAATCTGATAATCAAAAGGCTGATTAATTCATTGATATTCATGATACTCGGAAATGTATGTAAGAAAGCAGTATTGAAATTACTGTCGAATAAGTCATGATGGGTCAAATGACAAACCAAAGCTTCTTTGGTACCTCCCTTGATATTGCCTTTCATATCACTCAACAAATCAAATTCATCGTCGCCTTCCAAGTACCATGGAGTGTCTTTAGAACGTTTTTTACCTGTAACGAATGAACTGTTAACTTCATCTTTGTGGTCTGAGCCCAGAGTATTGTTTCTTTCCATAACCAACAAATGGACATTGAAGTCATCGTGCATAACTCTTGTGGCATAGTTCAAGATAGTCTCCCTTTCTTCAATCAATTGTTTTATTATCACAAGCATTTCATTGTAGAAACTGATACCCTCCTTCAAATATTGGGAGAGAACAGTGTCGATGTTCGCTGAAATTGCCGTTCCATTATCTTCTGTAAGCTGCTTGACAATTAAATTGGTCAAAAGGATGGTAGCTCTGTGCTTCGAATTTTTCATTATATCTCTGTTGTAGAATAGGGGCGCATCGTCATCTTTCATTCCTCTGAACACTTCTGGATCTTCCAAAGTCAACGATTGGGTAGCCATGATGATTTTGGTGATAAGATTATGGAGCATTTGCTTGTTGTGGAAGAATTCAAGCACCACAGGATAGTCAAACGTTAAATTGGACGTGAATCTCGAAGGTCTGTCATTATCTTCCGAGTCAAGCTCCGAAGCAGACTCCTTTCCCTCCTTGTTTTCAACTTTGCTTGTCTTTGTTGCAGAAACATCTCTCTTCATTTCTTCGTCTTGTAAATGTGTTCTGAAATTATTTTTGGTAACATTCAATTCATCTTCTTGTGAATTGAACCTCGTGATTAAACAGAATATCGTGAAATCGAAACTCTCCATGAGGTCTATCATAGAACTTGCGAAATGCAAGTACTTATAAATCAACCTTAAAACACATGTATTACGTTCGTCTTTAAGTGTGTAGTTGTAATACAAGTGCTGGTTTTCTGGTTCCAAGAAAACCAAAGTCGAGTCTGATATAGACTTCATTTCCTCCACTAAATTCTTGATTGACGAATAACTACTCCTGTCTATCAAGATTTTCTGGTGATATTTAGTCTTTAAATCGTTCCCGCTGACATTGAATATCGAACTATTGGATTCAAAGAATGGATTACACCAGTTCCCACCATTGAATTCGTCAGCAACAAGTCTAGGATAGTTCTGAGGAAGGACATTTTGTCTTCCAACTTCTTCTTCCTCTTCATCAGAAGCTTCCGAATTAGAACCATCATAGTCCCTTGCACTGAATTTCTTGCCTCTAGTAATCTTTCCAAACATCTTCGCCAACATGCTGAAATTTATCTTTATGTTTTCCATCTCTATTTCGATCATTTGTATGTTAGTGACTTCCTTTTCTGGTTCTTCTTCATTGATTGAAGATATTGGAAGTTGCCTTATAGTGGAAATAGACGAGTTATTTGTGGATACACTGTTGTAAGCAGTTGACACACTCGTCAGCTTATTCAACTTCGATAAATCGTAAGCGAACAAAGTGTCTTCTCCTTGTGAGTAGTGCAAATAGCTCAATTGAAGGATTGCACCAATATAAATTTGACTGAAGCTGGCATTGATTCTGTTACACTTTCTCTTAATGGAATTCTCATACTTTGTGTTTTGGAAATCATGGTAACTTAACCTGACAGAAGAACTTAAAATGTTCAAAAGCTTGTTTAGCTTACCAAAGTGTCTGTGAAACATGAACTTGTTATGATCTTTAATACTCTTTAAACTCAAGTTCAACATGGTCTCAAATTCTTCATTGAGTTCTTTCCAGTACCTTATGTCACTCGTTTTGTAGTAAAATAGATTATCCATAGCATATAATGGTTGGTTAAAGTGATGATACAAAGAACTAATGGAGCTGGTGGAGGTTATAGACACATTGGAATCTCTCTTGAACATTAATCCCTTATCATCCAAAGCATTCAAGTTACCTTGGTTGTCTTCAGTGATATTGTCATTGTCTATGATCAAGCTGGAATCGTTGATAATGGCATGGTTAGGGACCTCTAATTTGGGGTCGGTTATATCTGCCAATGTCAAATTGATGAAAGGAATTTCTTCACAATAAATATCCACTTGGTTGCAATAAAACACCAAATTACCTTCGATTGTCGGTTTGGTTATCCAAGTAGGTGTCTTGCCCGTTTCTCTCTTATAATTTTCAACGAGTACAGTAGCTTCATCCACAGGAGTGGTCTTGAAATCATAAGCTTCGGCCTTTATATCTTCCATAGATTCAAGTCGATTCAAGCTTCCAGGGGTTGTATTATCCATAACCGAAGCCACACTGGAGCTGAAGGAGTTGAAAGTAGGGTCATTATCATGAAATTGAGGCTTGAAGTTGTCATTATAAGAACCGGTTCTTTGAGTATCAATGCTTCCAGGGATTCTATCAGGAGTAGGAGTTCCTCCAGGAGTGGCTAGTCCTCCCACATGATGACTTCCAGGAATTTGGAAATAAGAAGGAGATTGAGCTCCAGGTTTAATCTTTTTTTCTTCCATCAGGAAAGGACTTTTAGCTTCATCATCATCGTTTTCTCGTTCACTATCATCATCACCAGGATGTTTGATAGATTTATTATCATCCGAACTAGCAAAACTTACCACAGAATTCTTTCTGCTTGAGTTATTAGTTGATTTTTCAGTGTCCGTTAAATTCTTCTTCAATAAATTAGTAAATGAAGGTATAAGTACATTAGCCGCCGTGTTGGCAGCGGTTATGGAATCCAATTCTTTGTTTGATTTCAATTTGTTTAATACCGGTTGCACATAATTAACAGACCGTACATAGTTACTGGGGAACCAACCTCTAATCAATTCTCCATTATTTGATATAACACCATCCCACCATCCCGACTCACTCTTCGATAACACATAAACGGTATCACCCAAGTTCAACGGTAAATGAGAGTGCTGTGTTCCAGGAAAATCATAAAGGGCAATGACGGTGTCAAGATGCTTTAATGGTTGATTGAGATCCTTTTTGTCAGTGTCGCCAGGAGACACGACATCTGGGGCAATCTCGTCTAATTGAGACATGAGGGATCCGATATATCACCTCCACAAAGCTGTATAAAAGCAAAAACGATAGAGGAATGTAATGCCGTAAATAAAATTGAATCGCCAATTGTCTCAGGAGGTCCCTCATCTGGAGTGCCCCGTTATATGCGTCGTGCGTAAACCGAATTAAACAGCGCGAACCAGATTTCAAACATTTAAAAATGCGGAAACAGGGAGAAGAGATAAAATAAATAAGACGTTAAATAAATAAGACGTTTTATTCAAAGGTGAAGGTATTGCAAAGTTCTTGACATAGTTGGTCGGATTAAACACGACTTGTGTAACAAATAAAAACTTACGAAAAATCAGAATCCCGAAGTCCCAAAATCTCACAGTTTAGGTCTCATTATTTACATTGTTGTAACACATTCATATTCTATTAATAGACATCCACACACATGGCGGATTTAACTAGTCTAATGAACCCAACCTCAGATGATGAGTACAAAGAAGATGCTCCCGTATCCGACCCAATTCCTGAGGTACAAGAATTCAATGATGATATAATCAGCAATTTCGAAAAAATCAAAACTCATTTCCCAGCTGCAAGGATAAAGAAAATCATGCAAAGTGATGAAGATATAGGGAAGGTTGCACAAGCCACGCCCATTGTGGTGGGAAGAGCTCTTGAAATGTTCATGACCAATCTTCTTATAATATCTATCAAACAAGCCAAGTCAAATGGATCCAAGAGAATTAATGCTAGTCATATAAGAGCAGCAGTTGAGAATACTGAGCAGTTTGATTTTCTCATTGATGCAGTGGAGAAGTATCCACCATTGAAACAATAAGCAGGAACGACAGGGCAAGAAGGATGGGCCAATGACAAGAATGACACGACCGATTGAGCTGACCACATGAAGCGACCAATTGAGTACTACTCCAATGGAGATATAGAACAATCGGTAATCGATAATTGTGAATATCTGGTGAACTTGTCGAACTTATCTCGTCTCATCTGGTGAACTGAGTCGAAATTTCAATCTCGAATCTCGTTTCTCAAGAAAGTACCATTTCTCAAAACTTACTCCCTACCTTCCATACTACGTTCCCCACTTCAAATTTCACTATACACTATCCCCCGATAATACTCCCTATATACCGTCTCTCCTCTACCATCTTTCGTCGGATTGTTTGTCTCCGTTATTGTCTCCGTAACGTTACGCCTACAGTCGCGGTATTTCCCCCGCGAATTGTCCCTTCCACGACATTACATAATAATCCTCAAAGCAATTATCTATATTGCTTGAGTTGTCGAAATTTATCCATCTTAACTAAACATGCCTCCAGCTCATTCAAAGTCTCATACCTCTTTGGGATCTAGAAAGTCGTCGATTTTCAACATGATCCAACAACCTCCCCAGCCTGATGTTTACTACGTGGGTGTGGATGTGGGAACTGGAAGTGCTCGTGCTTGTATCATTGATACCAATGGGATCATTTTAGGATTAAGTGAACGTCCAATTACAAGACATGAACTCAAACCTAACTTTATTACTCAAAATTCCACTGAAATTTGGAATGCTATTTGTTTTTGTGTAAAGAATTGTATTAGAGATAGCGGAGTTGAACCTTCTGATGTGTTTGGAATTGGCTTTGATGCTACTTGTTCATTGGTTGTGTTGAACGAGAAAACAGATGAACCAATTGGTGTGGGTCCGGATTTCACTGACCACAAAGAGAATATCATTTTGTGGATGGACCACAGAGCTGTAGATGAGACTTTGTCTATCAACTCTTCTGACGATAAATGTCTTAAATATGTGGGTGGTCAAATGTCTATCGAGATGGAATTGCCAAAGATGAAGTGGTTAAAACACAATTTACCAGGTGGTATTAACCATTGTAAATTCTACGACTTGGCTGACTTTTTAACCCATAAAGCCACCGGGTCCGAAGCTAGATCTTATTGTTCTACTGTGTGTAAACAGGGTCTTGTTCCACCAGGAGTAGATGGTTCAACTGATGGTTGGTCCAAGGATCTTTTACTTTCATTGGATTTGGAAGAACTTGTTGAAGATAACTTTAGAAGATTGGGTGGTATTCCACATAAAAATGGTACTTTCTTGAGTGCCGGAGATTTGGTTGGAAAATTGAATAGTAGCGCAGCTGAAGACTTGGGTTTGACTACTGAATGTATTGTGGGTTCTGGTGTTATCGATGCTTATGCGGGCTGGATCGGTACAGTGGCTGCAAAAGTGGACCAACCAAAAGTTGCCCACATGTTAGACAAAAGAAACAATGGTACTATTTCTACTTCTTGTGGTAGATTGGCTGCTGTTGCTGGGACCTCTACTTGTCATATTGCCATGACTAAAGAACCTTGTTTCGTTCAAGGGGTTTGGGGTCCTTATAAAGATGTCATGGCTAAGGATTATTGGTGTGCTGAAGGTGGTCAATCTTGTACTGGTGCATTATTGGCTCATGTTTTGTCTATTCATCCAGCATCAAATGAGTTGAACCACTTGGCTGAAGCTTCGAACTTGTCCAAATTTGATTACTTGAACTTGATTTTAGAAAACTTGGTTGTGGAACATAAAAGCAGATCTGTTGTCAGTTTAGCTAAGCATATGTTCTTTTATGGTGATTTCCACGGTAACAGATCACCAATCGCTGACCCCAACATGAAAGCCAGTATCATCGGTCAAAGTATGGATGCGTCTGTCAATGACTTGGCTATCCAATATTTTGGTGCTTGTGAATTCATTGCTCAACAAACTAGACAAATTGTAGAAGAAATGGAAAAAGCTGGCCATGAAATAGACTGTATCTTCATGAGTGGAGGACAATGTAGAAACGGGTTATTGATGAGGTTGTTAGCTGACTGTACCGGATTACCAATTATCATTCCAAGATACATTGATGCAGCTGTTGTGTTTGGATCTGCTTTATTGGGAGCTGTGGCTGCAGAAGATGCTGTTGCTGATCACATCAGAAGCAAAGGAAAATCCAGAAGATCTTCTTTGTTGGAGACTCAAAGATCCCAAACCTCTTTAAACAAAGCTCATGGAGACGGTTCTCATTCTCCATACACTGCACCAACTGCCACTGCATCCTCCAGCAACATGGCTGCTTTGGCATATGCTTCCACTCAAGTGGGATCTCACCACCACATTCCAGCCATGACTCCAATGCAAGAAGAGGTTGATTACTTCAACCAACCAACTGCTCCTGCTGAAGAAGAGTCCGATGACAGTGAAGACGAACAAACATTATCTTTCGGATCTAAACAAAAGGTTCAACAAGGATTATCACAAAAATTGAACTCATTGAATTTAAAACCATTGACCAAATTAGACTCCAAAGACGTCAGTAACGAACCGGGTGCAAAATTATGGAAGATCATGGAGAAGATGACTGGTCCAGGTAGAGTGATTCAACCAAGTGATGAACACCACCCAGATAGAAGGTTATTGGCTGCTAAATACAAGGTGTTCTTGGAACAATGTTACAAGCAACAAGAATACAGAAAAATGGTCGATTTGGTAGAGGAAGAGAACGTGAAAGCGTTGAAGATCTAATTGTGTTTAAGTGCTCGGACCTCCGTCAATTTTCTTGTCGAACTATGTCTACCACGATGTCATATCTGACAGATCCCCACACAGGCGTATAGATTGCAATAAGCCACAAATATTGTGACATTAACTCTAATCTTTAAACGGCTCTATCATTTTTAAGCTTTTTGGTATCTCTTCGCTACGAACGCGGCGATCTGTAAAAAAATTATTCCATACATGATTGCAACAAGTCACGTGAATATAGGCAAAAATGATGTTTTTTTGCAATCAAACCAACCAGGCAAACTGTTTGTATAGTTAAACCCAAAACAACGGTATTCTTTGTACACGAAATTAGGATGTATGCTTGTGTAATCTTAAGTTTCAGCCGCCTAATCTGACCCATGAATCCACAGTGCCATTGGTCCTTAATTTGAACAGCTGTGGTACCTTGGTCACGTGATTTGCCATGATTATAAACTGTGGTGGTGTCTCTTGATTTTGCTATAACGGTTAAAATTTTATCTACAGTGGCTTACAAACTCTTCTTGACAGTTATAAAAACTCAACAGTTGCATCTCCATTTACTTTTTATTATCACTAGAGAATGTCTGATCCAGAATTGTTTTCTATAGCTTCTCAAGAGCCTCATCACCAATATGAAGAGGTGATTCCACACAATAACAGTGATGTGATCATACCGCAATACTCTGAGAGAGAAGTCACAGTGGTGGACTTTGGAAAGTCGATCTTCAACCACCCAGGACAGAGAGTCAGACACTATTTGACCAGTTTGTTTCCAATAGCTCAATGGATTCTTCATTACAATATAAAATGGGGTTATGGAGACTTTATTGCAGGGATCACTGTGGGAGTGGTCTTAGTGCCTCAGTCCATGTCATATGCTCAGTTGGCAGGGTTGAGTCCCGAATATGGTTTATACTCCTCTTTTGTGGGTGTTTTCATCTACGCATTCTTTGCCACTTCCAAAGATGTGAGTATTGGACCAGTTGCTGTCATGTCTATGCAAGTTGGAAAAGTCATAGCGAATGTTCAAGACAAAGTCGGTGACAGGTACTCGGGTCCAGAGATTGCCACGTTCTTGGCATTGATCTGCGGTGGGATCTCCGCTGGTATTGGTATCTTAAGGTTGGGTTTTATTCTTGAATTTATTTCTATACCTGCTGTTATGGGTTTCATGACAGGTTCGGCCTTTTCTATTGTTGTAGGCCAAGTGCCTGGTTTGATGGGTTACAACTCTTTGGTTAACACTCGTGATGCTGCTTATAAGGTGGTGATCAATACTTTGAAACACTTACCAGACTCTTCTATTGACGCAGCTTTTGGTTTGGTGTGTCTTTTCCTTTTATACTTGTGGAAGTTTTTGACTGATTTAGGGCAAAAGAGATTACCAAAGTACAAGATGTATTTCTTTTATGTGCAACAGTTAAGAAATGCTATCATTTTGATCTTCGCTACTTTGATCTGTTGGGGTGTTGTCCACCCAGAATTAAAGAGATACGATGGTCCACTTGCTGACTTCAAGCCTACTATCAAAATTTTAGGTGAAGTTCCTTCTGGTTTGAGACATGTTGGTGTTATGCATGTACCTGAGGGAATAATTGGTTACATGGCTTCTGAAATTCCTGTTTCTACTATCATTTTATTGTTGGAACATATTGCCATTGCCAAGTCTTTTGGAAGAGTCAACGATTATAAGATTGTTCCAGATCAAGAATTAATTGCCATTGGTGTCAACAATTTGATTGGTACCTTCTTTTCTGCTTACCCGGCTACTGGTTCTTTCTCAAGATCTGCTTTGAAGAGTAAGTGTGGTGTTAGAACTCCTTTGGCTGGTATTGTCACGGGTGCTGTTGTCTTGTTGGCTTTGTATGTCTTAACAGGGGCTTTCTTTTACATTCCAAAGGCTACTTTAAGTGCTGTTATCATTCATGCTGTTTCCGATTTAATGGCTCACTACAAGACCACTTGGAACTTTTGGAACATTAGCCCTCTTGATGCTGGTATTTTCTTGATTGCTGTTATCATCACTGTGTTTTCTTCCATTGAGAATGGTATCTATTTCGCTATCGCTGCTTCTGGTGCTGTTTTGTTGTTCAGAGTTGCCAGACCAAATGGGGAATTCTTAGGTAAGATTCAAATTGCTGAAGTTATCAACCCAAATATTGCTGAAACTTCTAGAGACACTGATTCTTCAGATGTTTCAAGTGACTTACAAATCTATCAAGTTTTATCTAATGGCACAAACAAAAAGAACAAGACTGAAAATTCTGGTGAATTTACCAGTAAACCTGAAATAAAATTCCACACTAGATGGGTGCCATTATCTAAAAAGAACATCAATCCACATCTAAACATCCAAGCTCCTCCACCAGGAGTGATTGTGTTCAAACCAATAGAAACATTTACTTATCCAAATTGTTCCATGCAAGTTGATAGGATCTTGGACTATGTAAAAGAGCAAACAAGACGTGGTAAACCGCTAAGTTTCAAAGATAAGGGATCTAGACCATGGAACGACCCAGGTCCATTGAAGTGGAAATTGCCATGGCAAAAATCTTCTGAAGCTGATTTACAAGGTGAAAATGTTGATGAAAGACCAATCTTACGTATTTTGCATATTGATTTGAGTACAGTTGCCAGTGTTGATGTGACGAGTATTCAATCTTTGGTGGACTTGAGAAAATCGTTGAATAAGTACGCCGACAGAGAAGTTGAATTTCACTTCTCGGGTATCTTATCTCCATGGATTAGAAGAGCATTGTTAAACGCAGATTTCGGATCTTATAACTCCATTATCAGCAGAACCAACTATGTTAATGTCACACCAGATTACGAATTGGGTAGCCTTTATCCAACGGTTGGAACAAATACCCCTTTCTTCCATCTCGATATACCAGATTATGTATGATTTTTACGACTTTTATAGACACAAGAGCATAACAAACTAATGAAATTAGTACTTTGTTCTCCCCTACATTGTTGAATCAATTAAAAAATTGGCTTCTCTTTTGCAACCATTAACTTGAGAAAAAAAAGGCATGATGAATCGGGCGAGATTCGAACTCGCGCGGCTTTACGCCAACAGGACTTGAATCTGCCGCCTTAACCACTCGGCCACCGATCCGCTTCTTGTTGGGATTTCGGAGGAAAATATATCTATCTTCATGCAGGAATCATGTTTCTTTACTTAAAATAGTATTATTTGAACCTAATTCCAACTATTTTAAGCTGCTTAGTGTTTAAGGTCGTATACCTTATGTATATAATGAAATAGTACGATTTCCAGAAAAGGGGACATAACAGCTTGTCCATTGGTTGCAAAAAGAATGTTCATTGAATGATCATTGAAAGTTGTCAGAACAAATACATACCAAGACAAATGCAAGAACCATTCAAAATAGAGAACCATCCACTCCAAGCCATGCCATCATTTTGTTGACAAAAGTGAGATACCTTCTTTCTTTCTTTAGCGTCTAGCTCCTCATCGTTTTATTTGAAAATCGCGTACGCGTTTGAATTTTTGAACTCAACTAATGTCCATTCAGTCTCCTCGATTGACACCATTGAAAGATCAAGGACACAAAGTGAACATGTATGAGGATGTCACAGATGTTGCAAGTGAGTTGGGAATGATCTCCAGAAGAAGAGACTCCGATACCACTGAATCAACTCCAAGTAAACGTCAAAAGTGCTTAAGTCCAGACATTACCATCGTTGAAGATGAAATGAGCATGGAAAATGATGACGACAAAGAGAACAAAGGGATGCATAACGCAACCATTGAAACAATTGACTTGACCAATGCTTTGAGAGAAGTGGAGGTAGAAGATAACACCAACACAGATAAAGAAACTGTGAGAGAGAGTAAAAGAATAGCAGGTAAAGAGGACCGAGAGAGGAAAAAAGAGCTTCAAAGAAAGGAACGCGAGCGTTTGAAAGAAGAAGAAAAGCTCAAACGTGAAAGGAAGAAAGAAGAGGAGAAATTAGCTAAAGAGCGTAAGAAGCTAGAAGAGAAGTTAGAACGTGAAAAGAAGAAAGAGATGGAGAGATTGGAACGTGAGACGAAGAAACAGAGGGAGAAAGATGAACGTGAAAGGAAGAAAGAAGAAGAGCGTATGGAGCGTGAACAAAAGAAAGAGGAAGAAAGGTTAGCTAAAGAGCGTAAGAAAGAGGAGGAACGTATTGATAGAGAACGCAAGAAGGAAGAAGAGAGACTTGATAAAGAACGTAAAAAAGAAGAAGAGCGAATCAAAAAGGAAGAGGAAAGACAGAAACTCGAAGAAGAAAAGGCCAAGGGACAGAGGAAGATCTCTAGTTTCTTTAGTGTGAATTCTAAAATATCACCTGTTAAGAAAGGACCAGTGATTGCGGAGACTTCTCCTAGTGTGTCTTTGTACGACAAATCTTTCTTGCCTTTCTTCCAAAAGCAAACTGTTGAGATGGCCAGTTCTACCCAGCTTAGTCCTACGGTATTAGCTGAGAGAAGGGCCAACTTTGACAATTCGCTCAAAGAAAAGTCCCCACACTCAGCAGGCTTGTTCACGAAAGTTCCAAAAATGTTGATGGAGGAGCCTATAACATCGCCGGATGATGTTGTGAGAGCTCTCAATTCACCAGCAACTACAGAAGAAGAAATCTACATAATGCTTCAGAATATCCCTTCCATCAAATACTTACATTTCTATGAAAACACCAGACCTCCTTATATAGGTACCTGGTGCAGCAGCAAGCACACAGAGATACTATTTCCGAAGCTGGATCCTTTCAATACCGATAAAACAGGGTTCGATTATGATTACGATTCAGGTCTAGAATGGGATGGTGATGAGGGAGAGGGTGATGATCTTGACGATGACGACATGGAGGAAGATGAAGACACAGAAGATGTTGAAGAAGAAGATATGAATGATTTCGTGGACGATGATTCCAAGAAGAGAAAGAAAATTGTTGGGGTATTAGTACCTGTTTGCCATTGGAACGATGGGACTAACAAGTCCAACGACCTTAATGAATTGAAGTATGAGATGTTGATAAATGTGGGAATGTTGATAGACCCACACCATGACCACTTCGACACCAAAGCTCAGACTGAACAAACCACTAAGCTTATCAATGCAAGTGCAGCTGAGAGCCAGGATAAATCTAGCCCTATCAAAATTACTGGAGTCCCAACGCCAAAAATGTTGACAGGAACCAAACCCACTATAAAAGACGGAAAAGTAGTGTGTGAACTCATCAGCTTCGTCGAAGAGAATAACAAATTCACCATTGGTACGCTAACAGAAATCGCCAAAACCAAACAGCCTTTCGACCAATTCACCAAATCGCTTCTAAAACATACAATTCAAGAAATTGCAGCTTACAATAAAAGCACTAGTAATTGGGAAGTAAAAGAAGACTTAAAGCATAAGTTGAACAGTGTATACAGGAAATAGAAAACAAATACAGTATCTGTAAAGACATCAGTTTGCAGGTATAATCTATGAGATCAATAACGCGACTTTTTCTTGTGTATCAAAACCAGACATATGAGTTCCAGGCAATCTAGGAGACACTCCGCCAACTCTATTGAGTCCAGTGTAACACGCTTGTTGGTGTCGACCAAACATCTACTAGAGAGTTTGACCCAGTGGGCCAGAAAAGAAGTCGACGATAAATATGTGTCTGATGCTTATGTAAAATTAGGTAATGATTTCAGAGCAGCTTCAAGAGCGTTCACGCATGCTGGTGTGGATATAAGTGATATAGGTGATGTACCACAAGCTTTAAGAGTTATTCTAGAGAGTGCTTTGAGCGAAGCTCCGAGTCCTGAGAATTTGGACAGGTTTCTTCCTAACATTAGAAACATTATTGTCGCTTTACTTCAGAACTTGAAATCCAAACAACATAAGGCCAAAACCATGGCTCAGGAAAAGACTAGAGATAGAGAGAAGCTGGCCGAGAAAGACAAAGAAATTACAAACGATAAGTCATTTGAAATTGAAAGAGTTCGAAGCCCTCCACAGACTTCAAGTCCTAACCATTCTCATTCACAATCCTATTCTCACTCCCACACGACTCCAAATAAGTCAAACCATGCAAGGAGTCAAAGTCTGTCGCTTCTTCAGCCGGTGCTGACCGCTCCCCAGTCTCAACTTCCTTCCCAACCTACTGTGAGTTCCTCGAGGAAACTGGCCCTGCCACCTTCAAGACTGGAATCCCAGCCCCTTGCCAATCTGACCCCACAACCAGACTCATTGCCATTACCGAAAGTCTCAAGAGATCCAATCACCGACAATAATGCTCTCGCTCAGTTACAAAATGAGAACTTTCTACAAAGAAGGGCTTCTAAGCGGTTCAGTGCCTATCAATATGCGAAATTGGCCAACATTAACCCAACCACATCCCTTCCTAGTGTTCCAACTGACAGAAGGTCGTTTTCTTCTCGAGATTCAGTGAGAGATAGGTCGTTTGCTGATACATCTCGGGATGAGGGTGATACTAAGTCTGAAGATATGTATATCTTCTTAAGGCATGATAATCATACTAAAAAAGTGTCTATTAAAATGCCTATAACCTTTGCTTCTTTGCGGTTGATTTTCGTGGAAACGTTTGCCTACACTCCTGGTTCGTCGAATTTTCCCCAGATTTACATGGTAGATCCATCTAATGATGTGTCTTATGAATTAGAAGACAAATACATCGGAGATATTAAATCGGGTCTGGTCCTTTGTTTGAATGATACTGAAAATAGGATGGAGCAGAATGCTAATCAATCTTTTGGACGAAGTACAAACCTTGAGTCCAATCCTGAAAAAGATGAAGCTATTGAAGAGTTGAAGACCACGGTTTCAAGTTTACGGGACAGACTAGATTCTTTAGACTCCTTGATCGTCACCACCATCAAAGACTCTATATCCCAAATAGAATTCCCAGTTCCTGTTCAGCAAGCAACCCCTGCCCCTTCTGCCCAACTTAAAACACCTGATAGCCCAATATCAAATGATCCGTCTGAAAAAAAAACAGAGACGGTCAAAGAATTAAAACAAACCGTTAATAAAAACCTAAACGCCATCGAAAGTGAGCTCAGGACTATCAGGCTGATCCGAGGGTCTAACGCGGAAGCTATAACTGCTTACATGACTGAAGTCAATGACACAATAAGATCCTTAAAAGAGAAGAATATCAACGCCCCAACCAATTCTAACAGGTCATACATGGAATCATGCCATAGTCGATTATCTGAGGAGTCGGATGCGCTTTTGACCAAGGTGGATGATTTGCAAGATTTGATGGAAGCCCTCCGCAAGGATGTTGCTCAAAGGGGAGTTAGAATAAGTCCACAACAATTAAAGATGACAATGAAAGACATCAGGGATGCTCATGCCTCTCTCAAGAAGATGGGTGACTATATCAAGAACGAGAAGGGTTCTTGGAAGAAGATTTGGGAATCCGAGCTCGACAAAGTTTGTGAAGAACAGCAATTCTTTAATTTGCAAGATGATTTGACAAGAGACTTGGAGGAAGATCTTATGAAGATTAAGGAAACTTATGATTTGATCGAACAGTGCTCCGTTGAACAAAGTAAGCAGTCGAATTCTCGAAGAAACAAGGTCGTGGCTAATTTGTACATACCAGAACCCGGCGAGAGTTTGAATAGCCTCAAAGATGCTGTTTTGAGTGAGGTTGCAGCCTTACAACCCGATCATGACAGTAGAGTTGAAGCGATCAATAAAGCCGAAAGAATGAGAGAGAAGAACAGAGAGCTTTTGAATATGACTGAATTTCAAGAGGAGCTTGGGAGCTTTGTTGGTGATCTCAAATTCAGAACTTCTGGCGGTATAAGCGAGATAGAGAAGCAGAGGCAGTTAAGAGATTCAGAAAACCTTAAAAGCTCGTTCGGAGGCATCTGAGTCATGTCAAAATATATATACAAGTAAGTTCCATAACCTAAATATAATGCAAGACTTCACGTAAGGAAATCAACTCTTTTTTCTGTGCACATTCTTGGAGCATTACCTTCCTTATTACCTCAATGACTTGGTGTTGTTTTGATCCTCTATTTACTTTACTCCAACTTTGTGCTGTCAACTCAACCAGATGCAATATGAATGTGGTCAATTTTTCAATTGACAATACATGCCCTTGTGCTCTGAAATATGACAAAAGCTTATTCAAACTTTCCATCAACATCAACCACACTCTTTTAACGTTGTAGAATGCAACAGAGGTCCCAAAGTTCGAGCTTATCATGTATGGTTTTAAATTGGTTTTGAGCCACCAGTCAAGCAAAGAGAATGTGCCAGCCATATCTTTACATTTGATCAAAACTAATCTCGTTGGATCATATATGCAGTGTGGTTTAACCTGAAGTTGCTTGTCTATATCCAAACCAACAAACAATAAATTATCCCATGCTGAGGTATCATCGGGTGAATCTGGTAAGGATGATATTGGAGGATACCAGGTGGTCTTACTCTCGTTCAAGACCGATCCATACTTCCCAAAAGCGTCACTGTTAAGAACGTCGAAAAGTTGACGTCTCATATCGACAACTGAAATGTATAGGAAATCATCCACTAAACGAACTAAAACTGATTCTGACTTTTTATCAAGAAGGAAATTCAACTCTTTGTCTACTAATTGATTGTAGTAGATATTACACAAGGTAGCCAGAAGTGGAAATCCCTGGAAAACACCTTTTCGGCGCTTGTACAAATCCAGGGAATTCCCTTCGATGAAAACTGCCGAGTCTTCAACGTACATCTTAACCAACCGAAATACGTCGCTCTTATAGAACTTACTAGTATTACCCTGGTCTAAAACTGCTTTCGTTTTATTTCTGGGCTCTTGTTCTATATTTGAGTCCCAAGAGTCAGCTATGTTATCGCTGTCTTTAATCACTGACTTTCTAGTGTCACGATCGGTAGTTATTAGACTCTTCTGCGCATACGATTTCACATAGAATGCTTTATCATCTTCGTCGCCTTCGAATAATTTTTCCACACTCTTAAGCAAGAGCTCTTGATCCATGTTATCATAACAGTGCTTCATGTCGAACTTAAGCACGTAAAACTCCTTTGACTCGTTCTTATTCGCGAGCTGTAGCCGGAAACTATTTATATGGTGTGCAACATCTTGTGGTGAATACGATCTTGGGTGATGGGACTCCAAAGTCTTTGTATACTCCCTATCTTTAAAATTTAACAAAGATTGTAACGGTTTGATAACTTTTTTGACATATTGAAAGTATCTGGTCTCTTCAGCTTCCCTGTCAAAAGCCAATGGTCTCGATTTCAACGGGACACACAACATTCTGAATCCTTCCTTCTTCGGAAGCAACTTAATTCGACCAACAAAACTACTATCCCGACGGAAGCTATTGGTGTACTCATCATTCAGCTGATAAAGATAGGTATCAGCATATTGAGAGATCCAATTCTTTGTGCATTCTTGCCATCTCAACCAAGGATAGTACTCCATCTGAAATTTCCCACCAGGTTCAACTTTGGGTACCTTCTTCCAATATTTCACAATCAAACGATCAAGATACCTGTGTAAGTACCAGGTCAAAAATTTAGTCATGATCTGCTCCCTACTCTGCAGGCTACCAGGTCTCTGGGTTTTCTTCAATCCATCAAGCCATTGTACTTTTGAACATTTAAAACTGCTTGCTATCTTTTCACAAGAAGGAATTACTGGTCTCCCTTCTTTAATCAACTTGGTAACAATACTTAAAAGTATCTGCTTATTTGATTTGGAACCCCAAACTAGGTTGGGAAATATCTTGCCTGTAGCGAACAAGCAGAAATTCACTACTACCAGAGTATCGTCCTTTTCGATCCAAGTCGTCTTATCCCTCGATGAATCTCTTAATCTCCAGAAATGAAAGGGGTACCTAAAGTTGGTATGTCGCGAGTACGACAGTTTTAATATGGCTTTTAAGCCATTGTAGCTCGCAGGAAGATCCTCCACCAGACTAAACAGGTCATCATTGATGACTTCTAGCACTGTTTCCTGGTATGAACTTGGAAATATTCCTGGATTGGGTATATATGCTGGCTCTTTCCTCTCGGATCGGGTGAAGTTCATTGGCTTCAAAGGCCCACATAACTGCTGATATCTTCCGCCAAAAGGTACATAAACACTATAGTTCAACAACAAACTTAAGAACAGTTCCCTACCTATGAGTTTATAGATACAATGCCATACAGGGCTCTTCAACAAATTAGACTGAAATCCCAATGACGCGTGGAAGACATCATTTGCATAAGACGAAGCAAGAGTAGGATCAACATATCCCAATTTCAAAGCATTGTTAAGCTTCTTCCTCACAAAATATTTAATCACATTGTTCACCAAGTCGAGATAATCCCCCTTATGGTCTATGGATCTTATATGTTCATCACTTTCATGTGAAGGGTCTTTAGATCCAACAACGTACGTTTCTAGAAGGGTCAATTGGACATTTGAAGAAAGGGTCAGGTACTTGTTACATTCATCTCTTAGCTCACACTCGTTCCATTCTTTCTCATCCAAAACATACCGCTTTAAACTTCTGTCCATGAAAGATATGAAAGCCCAAGTCGTGGCAGATGACTGAGCGTTTTTTTTTACCCCGGGTTATCTCGCAAGCGTAAAAAATATGAAGATGATGTACAAATCATAAGAAATATTAAGAATCAAAGTAGTTGCCTGTGGTGTTTCAAGAATAGCTTTTTCGTGGTGTGAATCTAGAAACCTAGACATCTACCTATTGAATGTATACGTCGTTTTTGAAATATTTGGTTCCTAGTTCCGTTATACGAAGTGTGGAAGAATCTTTTAAAGTAGTAAATAGGTCGAGGAAAATGGCCAAGGTGAAAGACAAGGACTCGGAGGTATCGCATATTGATTTCAAGGCCGGGGTTCTATATGGGTTGTTGAAGCAGATACGATATGTGGATGACACCAAGAAGGATTCAAACACTCCTAAATTGGTGGGAGCTTGGTGTTGTAATTTGAAGCCTCTGCAAACAAAGTCGTTTGTGAGGTTTATAAAAGAGTATATTACTCCATATGATGAACAAGAGTTCACCCATGTTAAAAGGCTACAGAAGATTGGTTATGGTAAGGACTTCATCCTAAAAGGTATATTATGTTCGACGGATTTTCAACATACAAAGGATGATTTGATGAAGTTCTTGGGGGAATATGCTGAGAACGATATTCGAGACTTATCTCCGTCAGACTTATCAACTGTTGAAATACCGTCCAATCCCCCTGTGAGGAAGGATATCTGGGAAGTATGGTCGACACAGTATTGGCCAATGTCCTGGAAAGGTAACCCTAATGATCAATTCTTGAAAGAAACAAGCTTCAATGTTCAGCAAGAAAGGGATAGGATCAAAAATCTTTTAAGCGTGTTGAAGGAAGGCATTAAGAACGAGCCTGCCGCAAAAACAATCCCTGTAGCAACCATAGCAGTAAACCCAAAAAACAATCAGGTGATAGCCACAAGCTTCGATTGCAGATCTGACCACCCTTTACACCATAGTGTAATGAATGTGATAGAAGACGTTGCAGAGAAGGAGAAGCTCAAAAGGTTAAACAATTCAGATGAAATTAGCGAGGACCTGGGCTATCTCTTGAACGGATTGGTCATTTATACAACACATGAACCATGTATAATGTGTTCTATGGCTTTGGTCCATTCACGAATCAGGAGAATCATCTATATGAAGCCCATGAAAAGTGGTGGGCTTGAGACCAACTACCAAATTGGAGACAGAGATGGATTGAATTGGAAATTCGAGACTTGGAGATGGTTGGACCAAGAAGATCTCAAAGAGCTTGAAAGGATCGAAGGAGGTTGCAAGTCCTTTACTGATACTCTCAACGTTTAAAATTTTAGGCTTACTAGGTCTATTGTACTAATAAATAAATCATTGGGTTCAAAGTGTTTCATGATGCTTCGTAAGACTAAGTAATGTGTCGACAGCTTTGATCGATTCTTCACTATCGCCCAAATTTAGTCGATCGTTTTCTTCTGCAACTTTCTGTAGTATCTCAGATACCAATTGGATGTCTTTCATGCATTCGTTTATTTGTTCATCTAGCATATCTTCCTGCATTTCTGCTGTTTTCTCGATTTCTTTTAGATGGGATACTAAAGATGAGAGTGTGGGTTTCTCTTGTATACCCTCTTCTCTTTCGGCCTCGTGACCAGTCCTATATGTGGGGTCTATTGGGACGTCGAACTCTTCTTTGATGCTCTCTTTAAGAGATCCAAGTACTTTTTGTCTATCTGCATGAAGTGTTTCGTATAGAATTTGTAGACTAGTATGACTCACTGATTTAGGAAGCCACTTCTCTAGCTGAGAGGGCATCAATATCTCGTCAACATCAGCTCTCGCGTCTAGGAACTTCTCTAAAACTGTTGATGATTCCATTGATAAATAGTACCACACAACTGAAGTTCGCGTTTCCTCAAATTTTTTACTTGAAACTTCTTGGTTACTACTAAACAAGTGAAACATTTCAATCATATTTTTGCTTTAGATACCTTTTACTCCGGTAATAACTTGTTATTTCCGATAGTTTATCTGTTTTTGATATACTGCGAGCATCCATGATGGCTAACGGAAGGGTGCTAGTTCCTCAAGCTTTGTGCTCTGGTTTAACGTCAAGAATTTCCAAAGAAAGTGATAGCGCTTTATTGCCGACTTCTGTCCCAACAACGAGACACAGAAGACAAGTCAACTACTCCGAATATGATCGTGTGGATGATGACGACGATGAGTTGACCCCTTCTGCTGTAAATCAGCAATCCTCCACCCAAGCTAGCGAGTCAACGAATGTCAATCTTTTGAAGCCCGCTAGGGTTCCTAAATACCCACTGTCTCTTGATGATAAGGGCAAGTTGGAAGAAGTTGTGACACTGGAAGACCTTTTGATTCCAATAAAATTGAGCGTTGAATACAATAGTGGCACCTCCAAATACGTGGATTGTTTCATGTGGAACATAACTCAGTCTTTGATACTGCCCGAAGAGTTTGCCACCATTGTTGTAGCAGATTTGGAACTCCCAGGAAGTACTCACCCGGTCATTGCAGAATCTATTAGAAAGCAAATTGAAGACTACAAGTTGTCCTCGAGTCTACAACTCCCAGGAAACATTGAGTACCATGTCATAATCAACTTGGCTGTCAGCTTAGGTAAGCAATTGTACGAAGATAGATTCGAATGGGATTTAGTCCAAAATGAAATTAGTCCAGAGGTATTTGCGGATATAGTGGTGGCTGACATGGGTTTGTCTTTGGAATTCAAACCAGCCATTGCTACTTCTCTTCATGAAGTTATAATTCGTTTGAAGAGAGAAATTCTCGAAGGAAAGAACTTCGAACTCGAGAAATACCAACAACTTTCAGGGTTGTTGTTCGAAAGGAACATTAGGATATCTACTGAAAGCAGTGTGAATAATGGTAACGATCGTTGGGAACCTCTTGTGGAAATTTTGACACCTGAGGAGATCAGTAGACGTGAAGTCGAAAGACAAAGAAGCTCGAGAAGGAAGAATAGAGAGAATTTGAAGGGAGTTTCTGGTAAAAGAAGATACGATGAAATGTAAAGGATAAAGATTCCCCGGAAGCTAATGTCTACATGCTATATCTGTAATATATACTCTGATGTACCTAACTAATGCCATCCTTTGGCCGACGGATGAGGTTTTTCTCCTTCTGTTCGCACTCCCTTTTGTTTATAGAGTTCACTCAATTTCTACGATGCTGACCTATGCCTTTTTGTTACTCTTGCTGTTTGATAATTTTAACCCATTTGTAAACCTAGAAAAAGGTGTTAACCTCGTACATTATTTCGCTTTATCTATATCCACCTACAACAAATGTTAACGTCCTTTCTTATTCACCAATAATTGTGATTTTCACAAAAAGAGATTTCACAATTTTTACTTGCAGTAAACGGGTTCATCATCACCAAATTAGAATGATCTCACTGTCCAGAACGAGCGGTAAACACTTCCTATTTGATCTTTGGGAAACGCCTTGTGCAGTCCCGAAACGCCATAGTTTGGTCTTTACTGGGAGAACGTTGAAAAGTGGTTTGCAGTGGAAAACAATAAAGAAGATCACTTGAAGAGAATCACGGATATGACTTCTATGGACCTCAGTCTCCCACATGAAATTCGTCTGAACACAAGTAAGTTCTCTCTGTCAACGCTTTCTAAACTCATATTTTGGCTGCAAACAGACGTTCACATATATGCAGGCGATTCTAATCGGGAAAGAAAGAGTCGGAAGTTAAGATAACTTATATGCAGGCCCACAATTCGCTTATAAGTATAATCAGAACTTCCAATTTATATGTCAAAATCCGTATTGTTCAATGAAGGTTTTCATCAGCCAATTGTTCCACGAGGCTAGCTCCTTCGTTCCGGGAAAAGTGACGCTAGACAATTTCAAAACAAGGCACTACTTGAGCGGTTTGGAGACAGTAAAACGGCGCTTTGACAAGGACAAAGACTGGGTCGCAGGTGCTTTGCATGAGTTCTTGAATAGGCAGGATGAGGTACATGTAGGCTTGTGCACCGCTTGTAATCCAGCTGGTGTGATAGAAAAGGCTTCGTTCGAGCATATCCTCAAGGAAATGCTTGCAGAGTACGAGAAATATCTTGAAATTTACGGTTCCCCCGATATTCTATTCCTTTTGTTGCATGGAGCCAACATGGTAGAAGATTTGACAGATCCAGACGCTTTTTTAGTGGAAAATTTCACCAAGGCCAAAGGTCATGAGACCAGGACGGTTATAGGCATCACCTTAGATTTTCATGCTAATATAAGTAAAAAATTAATCTCTTTAGCTGATATTGTCTTAGTGGGTATTGAATATCCTCATGTTGATACCTACTTCAGAGGAAAGAGAGCAGCTTCACTTTGCCGTCAGAAAGTGATTGAAAATAACAAAGTAAGATCCTACAGATTTCCCATCCCAATGCTAACGAGCTTGCCATTGCAAGCAACTGTTTCCGATCTTCCTTTCGCTCAGCTTGTGAAGCAAGTTGAATTCATACAGTCAAAGTACAATATACTTGACTTGGCAGTTGCTGGTGGTTTCGCCTTCGGAGACTGCTTTGACGTTGGAATGTCCTTGATAGCAATAAATGAGACCCGTGAATCTTGCATCAAGGCGTACGAGGAGATAGCTGAGTACGTGTGGCAACACAGAGATGACTTGTTGAGCCCAGTTCCGTCTTTACTGGATGTTTGGGATGACATCGAAGTTCGAGCTCGAAAAGGTCGGATAATTGTCGCAGATATAGCGGACTCTCCAGGGTCTGGAGGGACCGCTGATGAAACACATCTTTTGAGTAAATTAGTTGATTCAAATGTAAAGTTTGTGAGTGCATTCCACGTGGACCCTTCTGTCGTTCAGAAGGCGTACGATATTGGCTTGGAAGGGACAACTACCTTTGTCTTCGGTAGTTCACTCAGTCATATGAGAAGTAAAACACTATCAGTTAAAGCCACTGTCACAGCTTTAGGGAATCACGAGTACTATAATGTCGGCACAATGATGGAGGGGGCACGATTGAACGCTGGTCCAACCGCTGTTCTCAGATTGCAGAATGGATTGGTGATAGCGACCACCAACAGAATCCAAGCGTATGACATAAATGCCTTCCTATCACTTGGAATCGATGTTTGCAAACCTCAACCGTTGATAATCGCCATTAAATCAACAGCCCATTTCAGAGCTTCTTTTACTTCTGTGGCTGACCAGGGGATACAGTTGGTTCGGTGTTCAGGGTGGTCTGATATTGACTTCAATGCCTTCGAATATAGACGAAGGAGAAAACCAGTCCTTCCCTTGGAAGATATAAACAAATCTGAATGGGACCAGCTTGTATCTTCAGTGAAGCTTGAATAACTTCACTAATTTTAGTAGAAATCGCCTGTCTGTCTTTAGTTAACGATACGCTTGGGTTACCAGGTGCTCAATCAGAAGTAAGTTTGCATGCGCTTCACACGATTACTTCCTGAATAAAATTTACCCCCAAAACTGTACCTTTTTTTTTGCCTCCCTTACAACCATCTCAAGATTACACAAGACAGATATCGAATTATGGTCTTTCATTCTAACTTGGATGGACATCTTTCAATGTGGGCCCTTCGCTCAGAAGTGGTAGACGCATCCTCTTACCAAACAATTATCTCAGGGAAGGTCCATCCACCCCTGAGTTCATTACCTTCTTCTACTAAATCTTGACCTAAGTATCCTTCAAATGCTGCAAGAAAAAATTGTATGCTGCTTTTTGAGCTGCACAAAAATCTGGCTTGGTGCCTTTTTCGATAGTACCGTAAAGAGTGAATTGCAGCACGCAGATAAGATTGAAAACGCCTTATCGTCGATAACGCTCTTGGCTCACATACTTTCTTTAGGTTTATTTCCTGAAATATCACAGATTTAGTTAATGTTTTCAGAGCAATACAAACCTTCAAGTTGACTGGTGACGGATAGAACATCATTATACAAAATAGAGACTTAATTAAACCATACGGACCAGGCACATAAGAATTTAGGCTCTACAAAATGTAAAGTTCCGAAACACCTACCGCTCCTTTCAATATATATATATATAACAAGTAACTGTGTCTTCAAAATATCAACTTTGCTGGCTTTATCTATCTATTCACTGTACAAAAAGTAGACCTTACTCTGATGTATTGGGTCTAATAACAGATGTTGTGCAGTTCAAAAAAGGGTAAAATTTGTGGAGAACGGTATAACCCGGATAAGATCAAAACCACATAAATATCATTACAAAGCGCTTTGGGATTTAGTGATAGTTATAGGCAACCCTGTAACATATTTGCGGCATATACCTTTGTTCAAAATGTTTTTACTAGGTACCAGTTTCAGTTGCCATAGAATTCTGTAATAAAAATTGTTGAAGATTAGCTTAACCTTTGGATTGACATTTACCATTCATATACAAACAGTATAGTATACTTAAGCGATATAAATGCTTCTATCGCAAGAATGTGTGTTTCTTGTTTCCCTTAACACACCGTTCAGACTGTACGATGGATCATCAATACTTCGATAGTCAAAGAAGAAACATAATCTACATAATTCTAAAAAATTACATTCATCGGCAAGTCCAAGTTTTGTGATCTTGCTTGCCTTACTTATTTCTAACATCTTCATATGCGCAAAATAGTCGGTACAAGGAAAGAAGATTTCGTAGCTTAATTTGTTAAAGCTTGATCTTGGCCAGCTTTTGAAAGAATTCATAGTACAGGTGTTCTGTTCAAAGTGAATTATTTTTACTACTTATCTGTTGAGTATAAGAATTAAAAAATTACCCAGTTACAGGTTCTGAACATTTTTTTTTCGTTTGGTTGAACACAAATAATGAAAACATAGTCGTATTTACACAGCATATTCATGTGGGGCGTCTGGGGGCCTTTTTTATTCGTGAAACATCATTATCTGTTAGGAACAAAGAACTCGTCAAACTTAGTAGAATTTCTGCATAGTAGTATTTACGTAAGTGAAGGTGGTAACCTTGTGTTTTTGACTATTTTCGATGAGCTGGTTAGACAGGAAGGACAACGATGCGGGAGGCATCTTTTTGGTAAGAGTCTTGTATGCTGCGAAAGAATTTTTTCAATGGTGGTAGCCAGATTGCTGTAGGTTGCATTTGTATCGTTTTGACTAACGTCGTATAAAAGTAGGAGTTTTAATCATCTCCCTTGTTTTGCCTGCTTTTAGATTATAAGAAGAGAGTTCGTGTCCAAAAGAGGTACTTGCCCTTTCTCTAGCAACGCAGGACAGGGAAGAATTTAGGTCATGTTCCTCTTTGGTTTTGTAGTGTAGGCTCCGTTTGGTGTGAGGATATGAATGTATGGGTTTTTAGTTAAGGTAGTTGTGGAACTATTTCTTCTACTTCTAATCTCGTATCATGTAATATAGTAGAATGTGCATTATTTTGCAAAGAAAATAGATGTATACAATACATGAAAAAAAGGAATTAATATATTTACTAGATGATTATTTTAATATATATATTTTGTATACATATTCTGAGCCTTAGACATCTTCAAGGAGGTGGTGAATAATAGGGTAATCATAATGGTAATGGCCCATATAGTCGGCAAGTCTTCATTGTGTATTTGGCAATGTGAATTATATCTACAAGGTAGTAAACTTGATTCTCTTTTTGCCACTTCTTTTGGCAGTTATAGAGAGCTATACAGATCATGGAAACAAATTGCATCCTTTGTTTTTGATTGTCAAGAGGGTTCAAGACACAATAGGGCGAGTATAATCCGATTCGTGATTTGTTTGAGGTAGTTTAGGAATTTTCGAAGACGTAAGTTGTACGAAGTAAAAGAGATATTCACTTATGTATTTGAAATAGTCGTTCGATACTGGATGTAGCTGGAGATGTTTTGAAAAGCTCAAAGTGCAGCTTGAATGCGGTTAGTAGTTGTGTGATGATAGGCAATTATTACGACAGTGAATTGCTTTTTGTCTCCATTTGCTTTCGTGTTTAGTAAGTTTACGATTGAGGACAAATCGCATCGTTGATTTCCTTAATATTGAAATATGTAATATTCTTTGTTGAAAGATGATTGTTTGCTATAAATATTTTGAAGAGTTGCATTCAGAATGAAACTGGAAGTTTGTTTCGAAGATAGTAAGGTTGGGTTTTTCTTTTGTTTGATTGCAAAATAAATCCTGGTAATTTTATTTGTTGAATACCAAACACCAACCAGTTCTTTTGTCAGTATTTTAAATGGTTTACGCTCTTGTTGGGTCCGCATTTTGTGATTAGGTCATGAAGGATTAGGAAAGAGATGGATATGTTGCTGGAATGCTTCTTGAGGAAATTTATAGGTTGACATTTTGTTCGTATGCACCCGGCCTGATGTTCTGATCCGGTAGAAATAATAGGCAAGTTGGAGAGCGGGCAGTTATTTAGAGTTTGGTCCTTATGATCAGTTGACTGATATTTGAATGACCAGGAAACTGCAGGGAAGAAAGAGGGAAAGGGAATATACGAAGTCATATCTAGGAAGAAGAACCTTCCATGAACAACCAAATGTAGTGGAGGCCGATCGACCAAGCCGCTAAATTTTAACGGGACGGTTCACAAGGATACAAACCTGACCACACGATCAGTACAACGAGACAAAGACAAGTATCAAGCGTCGAAGACTCATTATAAAGCTTTATCTTCTCCACAATTAGAACCCATCAATCTATGGAAGAAAAAGAATATGGGGCAGAAACAGGAGTACAACTGACTGGTCAGAACTTAGGCAAGCAAATGGCTATTGCATATTCAACAATGCATACTGAGCTGAATAGGCATTCTCTTTGTGCATTGAGTAGAAAGGAATAACTTTTGTGCAATGAGTAGAAAGGAATAGCTTCCGATCTACCTGCGGGAATGAGATATAAAAGTAATGTCGAATCAATACACCAAAGGTTAGGAAATGCCAACTCAGCCCCATAACAGTGTTAAATATAACATATCTACTTTGCTTGTCAAGTGCTAAAGAAAATTTTTTTTCAGATTAGAGAGACAGATGTGAGAGCGACTCTTGTATTACCCGGATAATCAAATTGAAAATATTTAATCTAGATCAACTCTTCTGCCTTCGTCCAAATCAACTTTTGACAATTTAACCCATTTGGTTCTGTTAACTAGTTTAAAGAAGGAAAATAGCACAAAGAAGAATGGTAGCAAGACATAAGCGTCTACCCAATTACCTGCATCGAAAGGTTTGAAGTATGACCATCCTTGAATAAGGGCAAGAAACAAGTTGATCACGATACTGAATATTGGCAAATACGGGTAAAATGCCCCTCTATATGGAATTGCTTCTACTGGTCTTCCTTGCAATTTCCAGGCTTCCCTGAGCCGTATGTGCATAAAAGAGACAGATCCCCAAACAATAAAGACAGCCACACCAGACAAGTTCACAATGTAACCATATGCTTTGGCAGCACCAGTACTAACATTCATCATGGAGAGAAGACCAAAGCAATTCATAAGTACGATTGCAGGATAAGGAACACCACGCTTCTTATCAACATATCCCAAAAACTTTGGTGCAGCTCCCTCTTTCGCTAAATTCACGATTGTTCTGGAACCTATATATATGGAACTGTTAATGGCAGAGATACAAGTCACAAGGATAAAAGCATTGATGAGATGTACACCACCGTTCCACCCAGCTCTTTGTATGGCAATGGCCATTGGTGATTGCAAGACTTTGGTACCACTGTTCAAGGATGGTTCATCATATGGGACAGTCATTCCATAACTGATGGAAATTCCCATGTATATGATGATGATTCTGAAGAACGTCTGTCTTATAGCACTGGGGATAGCCTTTCCTGGATTTCTCGTTTCACTTGCAGCGATTGCAATAGCTTCTACACCAGCATAGAAGGTGGATGCGAAAACAAAGGTGGACACAACACTTTTAAATCCGTTTTCGAAAGGACCTGGGTCGTTCCAATAGTGGAATCCAAAGGCAGGATGCCCATTGATACCCCCTGCAACATACACGATTGAAAAAATGTAGAAGGCTATCATACCAATTATTTTGAACAAAGCCAACCAAAATTCAGCCTCACCAAAAGCTCCTACACCAAGAAACTGGAATGCCATGAAAGCAGCCCAGAATATGAGGATATATCCATAAAGGGGTACCTGAGGGCCCCAGAATTGTAGGATGGATGCTGTGACATTATATTCATTAGCCAACACAGCTACCCATATAATTACATAGTACCATCCAACTGTAGCACCAAAAGCCCTGTCCACGAATTTGTTACCCAATGTAGAGAAAGCACCACCAGTGGGATACAAGGTTGAAAGTTCACCCAAGGATTGCATCATAGCGTAAGCGATTATACCAATTACCCCAAACCCTATCACCAAACTTGCAGGCCCATTTTTCAAAGCCAACGAAGCACCGATTAAAATGCCGGGACCAATGATACCAGCTAAAGCTAATAGGGAAACATGCCTATTTTTCAATTTCCGTTTTAATTGATTCTCACCGGTTATTGAGTCTTTAGATAAAACCGAGGGACTGTAACCTTCAGGACTGTAATCTTCAGTCTCAACAACTTTTGACTCTAAGGTCGACTCTTCATTTCCTTTCTGAAAAAGTTTCATGATGTCCAAATTATCTATAGTGAAGTATTTCGTGGAGAAATAGAGTTCCCTTAAATGAAATTATTTACGAACTGAAATGCTTGCAGCTTAAATTTTTTATGATAGCGAGAAAATTATGTTAATGATGCAATCACGATTAAACTCTCAAAGATCGAATTTAAGTCGTGGAAAAGATCTGTTTAAAGCCCCACTATCTCACGGGAACAACTGGAATACAGGATCTTTCTATTTCTTCACCAAAACAGTAATCAGAGGTCTCTGGGGCTTGACGTAGAAGGGCACGGCTATTAAATATAGATTGACAGAGGGTCCACAGTTTTTGTGCAGTTTTCTTTTTCCTGTATCAACGCAGAAGTACCAATTTGAATAAAGTTCGAGAATTTCTTATACTCAAGAATTATGGAGGATTATGGGGTACGTAATTGAAGATTCCCGCCGGTAAAAAGCCACAATGTAAATGAAAATAACTGATTGGGTGAAAAGAGTTTTCGAATCGGTTTTTTATTGTTATCTATGCTACCATAAACAGAAATTACTTCTCTGGTCTCAAGTCTGATCTAACCGGTTGGACTAAAGGATGCAACTGTGAGAGGTAGGTGAAGGCCCACATTAAGAACATCATAGACAAGCACAATATCACAGATGATCTCCAAACTGTTCTGTCCTGTTTTGGAGCTGCCACCCATACTCCTGTACAAACAGCTGCCACTAGAATAAAAGCGATTAAAACGGTGTACCTAAATCACTGTTAGTATATCCCACATAAAGATAGGATGTGTTTACCGAGTTTCAATAGATTGAATTAAACGATCTCCTAACGGTATCCTCGATTAGTGGTTCTCAAACATTGGTTTCTTCATTCGGTTAAGTCTAGTCCAGAAAGGAGTCATAAGCTCATGGATTAGCCACTTTAAAGTTTTCCGCAATAGTCTCTATCACAAACACCAGCTTACAATCTTACTTAAACATACCCACTCATCCCCAAATATTCTTCAGATTTATCTCGAGTGTTATTTCAAAGGATTTATTTCTGCGCACTTTTCCGAATCGAGGCTCTCTATCTTATAAGAATGGAAACCACAAATGATAGAGGATATAACTCCCCAGGTACTCAGCGACAAACACTTATAAGGCAAGATATAACAGGAGGTAGTAATCAAGCGCTGCGATTACCTTCCCAGCTTGTTGAATGGTTATATAAAGTGTTACAGCCTCAGTACATTCACAAGCAAGTGATATACACTCATGTGATACAAATGTTGCTGGTATACTTCAGTCAGGGGTTTCGAATTAAGACGAGGGTGTACACATCAGATCAGTCTGGAAGATCAAATCTTTTGATCAACCTTTTTGGCGACATTGAAGGTCATGTCCCTCTTGAAGTATGGCTTCCTTTGAGTTACCCATTTAGTGATCCAAATCAGAATGATATTGATAATGGTGTACCTATCGCATACGTTGTTCCTGATAACAAAAATGGCTTATTCTTGAAACCAGGCAACCATGTGGATAGTCAGGGAAGATTTTATCATCCATTCTTGACCGATTGGTTCAATAATTGTAAGTCTTCTGACTTGAATTCCACGAAAAGGTACAACTTGGTGAGCTTGATCAACATTATTGCCACAGCGTTCAATACCGAAAGCCCTGTTTTCCGGGCAACTGTTCAAGGGGCACCGGGATTACCCCCGAGGCCCCCTAAAGTGCCAGAGGCTGTCCAGTCACAGAGCACAGGGTCGTTATCAGCAAGGTCATTATCTCCGAACAACGAACCAACATTTCGGGAGAGCATGTCAAGGATCCCAATGGCATTAGAGACAACTGGACCTTCGCTTCCGGGTAAGATCCCACGGGCTGGTGGAGATGCGATTCCATCGAGGTACCAAAAGCCTTTACCTTTACCTGGCCAAATGCCCCCTTCCAGGAATGGCCTTGAAGAAACCAGAAGAGTCCCACCCCCCGATGTTGCGGCAAGGTTTCAGTATCCTAAATCACCATCGCCCTCTCCTCCTAATTACTTTTCTCGAGAAGCTCATCCAATGCACAGTGCATCACAATCTCCTGTTCATAACATTAATCATAGGAACAACCCATCAATTGATACTTATATCAACACGCAACAGGATTTAATGGATAGAGATGATCGAAGTGATTCAGGTCCAAGAAATAACGAGGAAATGTTGGTCACACTTAATAGAGAAATTGGTAAATGCTTAGAAAGCATGTCACAAACCACAAATTTTGACGTTATAAACTTGGACATGCTCAAGATAGATAAGTTGTACGAGCAATTGCATTTTCATACTACGCAAGCCACGGCAAACAAGAAAAATCTCGAGTCACATATTACATACTTGAATAACCAGTTGAATAAGGTGGGAAAGTTGAATAGAGAGCTAAACTCCTTAGCGGAGGTTAACAATAATTCATCTGAAGTAGTCTATTTCAGTCCTGAGAAAGGAATCACTTTGGATGAATTGATAATGCCCGACTCAGTCTTGACCAGGCAACTTTATGACACCGTGGCAGACATCAAAGCCAACAAGGATTGTTTGAGTCTTATCAAAGGAGAGTTCTCAGGTGCCAAAGAGATCGTTAACGATAATAATTTTGATGACGTAGTGAAAAGTGTAAGAAACATAGGCAGAGAGACTTTCTGGATGGAACTCACTAAGCTCCAGATCCAGAATCGAATGGGACTTCAAGACTTTTCCCATTAAGATTAACAAACATTTAATCTATCTTAAATAGTAGTGTCATTACCATATTTTGCATCTCAAATTTTGCACATCTCATCTTTAAAGTCTCATTGAAAAATTTTTTGTACATTAAGGGAAAGATAACTTCATTAACTCAAAATGTCCAAAGAAGACTTTGTTATCAAGCCAGAGAATATTGAACCAACTAAAGATACTTCTAGTTGGCCCTTGTTGTTGAAGAACTACGACAAGCTCTTAGTTAGAAGTGGGCACTATACCCCAATTCCATCAGGTTGTTCTCCTTTGAAGAGAGACATCAAATCATACGTCTCGTCTGGTGTTATAAATTTAGACAAGCCATCCAATCCATCCTCTCATGAAGTTGTTGCATGGATCAAGAGAATCTTAAGATCTGAAAAGACCGGTCACTCTGGTACTTTAGATCCAAAAGTTACTGGATGTCTTATTGTCTGTGTTGACCGTGCTACTAGATTGGTTAAATCTCAACAAGGTGCCGGTAAAGAGTATGTTTGTATCGTCAGATTGCACGATGAGTTGAAGGACGCTAAGGAATTAGGTAGATCCTTAGAAAACTTGACTGGTGCTTTATTCCAAAGGCCTCCATTAATCTCAGCTGTTAAAAGACAGTTGAGAGTTCGTACCATTTACGATTCCAATTTGATTGAATTCGACAACAAGAGAGGTTTGGGTGTTTTCTGGGCCTCCTGTGAGGCTGGTACTTATATGAGAACTTTGTGTGTTCATTTAGGTATGTTGTTGGGAGTTGGTGGTCATATGCAAGAATTGAGAAGAGTCAGATCCGGAGCCATGGGTGAAAATGACAACTTGGTCACCTTACATGATGTCTTGGATGCTCAATACGTTTACGATAATACCAGAGATGAATCATACTTGAGAAAAGTCATCCAACCATTAGAAACCTTGTTGGTTGGTTACAAGAGAGTGGTAGTCAAGGATTCCGCTGTCAATGCCGTCTGTTATGGTGCTAAATTGATGATCCCAGGTTTGTTACGTTATGAAGAAGGTATCGAAGTCTACGATGAAGTCGTTTTGATGACCACTAAAGGTGAAGCTATCGCTATTGGTATCGCTCAAATGACCTCAGTGGACTTGCAATCATGTGACCACGGTGTCGTGGCCAAGGTCAAGAGGTGCATCATGGAAAGAGACCTTTACCCAAGAAGATGGGGTCTTGGACCAATTGCTCAAAAGAAAAAGCAAATGAAAGCGGATGGTAAATTAGATAGATACGGAAGAGCCAACGAAAATACCCCAAGTACTTGGAAGAATGAATACAAGGATCATGATGAAGAACCAGCTCCTGAAGTTCCAGCCTCTAAGTTGGAAGCCCCAGAAATTCAATTACCAAAGAAGTCATCAGAAGATAAGCCTGAAGAAGAGAAGGCAGAAAAGAAGGAAAAGAAAGACAAAAAGGAAAAGAAGGAAAAGAAAGATAAAAAGGAAAAGAAAGAGAAGAAGGACAAGAAACGTAAAGCTGAAGACGACGAATCTCCAAAGAAGAAGAAGTCAAAGAAGGATTAATTGTAGTATCCCAATTTTGATACATTTAACGACGCTTATAAATTACATATAATATCTCGAAAAATCTTTGCATGTATAAAGCAACTCGACTCGAAGTGGCACTGCTTGAGTCTTAAGTAGCATGTTGTAGTAAATTTTGTATAATTAACTTGAAGGGCGACAAACGAAATCTTCAAAGTCGGGGCTTCTACTGATAACCCCGCCTATATACATGATCTTCAACTTAGTAGCTTCCGCCTCAGTATTCAAACCATTCTTTTTTAGCATTGAATATTTTGTTATGTAAATCAGTGCATTCAACATTAAGTCGTCGTGGAATTTGAGTTTCATCTTTTTAGCTAGTTTTAGACATTCTTCGATCTTTTTCATGGAGACTTCAACTGACTTTTCATTCTCGATCAAAACTAGGTTACGCAAGACTTTAACAAAAGGAGAGCTTAAAACCGCAGGTTTTAACCTTGCTAGAACTTCTACGATCTCCTTCACCGTTTGCTCAGATTCCACTCGAACACAGACTCTGACAATGTTTATTAAAGTCAACAAGTTCTGATTATCTTCCAAGAATGATAGGTAGCCATTTACTCTGAAATCATCTCTCAAAGGAACATTGCTGGACTCTAACAAATAAAGCAAAGGATACAATGCCTCTCTTGTCGGGGTGACCTGGGTTGGATCCTTTTTGCTATTCCAATGCAAAAGGCAAATAGCTTGCAAACGAGCAAATACAGCCATCTCGTCTAGAATACCAGGCGTTTCTGCAAGTATCATCCAAAGCTCAATGGCTTGTGTATAATTACGCTTGATTGTACTAAATAGGCACTGTAAGTAGACAAGTTTTCTCCCGTAAATTGCTCTGATTTCGCCGTCGAGTTCTTTTTCATCGATGAACCTGTCACTCACAGAATAATTATACCTATCATGAGAAATATAATTAGTGAAAATGATTGTTGGAACTTGCTTTTCCTCAAGTTGAAGAAGACCCAAGAACTTGAGGTAGTAAATGTAATTAAATAGGAGCCTAGAAGTACTTTCATAGGTTCTGCAAAATTGCTCAAGAGTGCCTTCAAAATTAATGACTTCTTGATCCATGTCAAACGTCCATTCCCGTAACTTTTCGTTACCTTCTTGTAACACAGTCAAAGCATTGTTATAAAGACCTTGAATCATCAATCCTAAAGCAACAATCAACCGATATGCGGCATTGAACTCGATGCTATTCAACCATTTCACCTGAAACAATGTTGCTGGCTCATCCAATGCTACATTCGGTGCTTTCAAGTCGATGACACCAGTTTGCAGCCAAAGACGAGAATTAAAACTAGCCAAGAATAGCTCGACCTTTTTTGCACTGAGCTTGAACTCAGACATATCACGACGAACCAAGTTGAAATATAAGCCCAACGAATGATACATTAGGATCAATTGAGGTGGGAACTGTTCTTCTTGGAAGCACGAAGTATCGATGCATCTGTAG
This sequence comes from Yamadazyma dushanensis, assembly GCA_030571835.1. Taxonomy (NCBI): domain Eukaryota; kingdom Fungi; phylum Ascomycota; class Pichiomycetes; order Serinales; family Debaryomycetaceae; genus Yamadazyma; species Yamadazyma dushanensis. Next base: position 164,810 of record JAJLYZ010000014.1, read on the forward strand.
CATTGTAAAAATCCCCTCTTTTGACCCATCGATAACAGACTATAGCAAGTCAAAAGATATGCATATGTCTTCATTGGAGCAGTTGTGGAATCGAGTTTATCCAATCCAGTCTTTATGTAAGCAGTTCTTTTTACAGACGTTAAAGTGTTGAAAACTTGATGTGAAAGAATGTAGAAATGGCAATATGCCTCTGGGTCCAGGCTATAAACATTCAAAAATTCCCGGAGCTTGGCTTCAGCGTAGACCAAGTCTAATTTTGCTATGGTCTTCACCCATAATACTCGAGCCAAGAGCAAATGGCGAGGCAATGAGTTTCTAGATGCTATACTAATTGCTGAACTAACGTAGCCTTCTGCTTTATCATAGTCGACCTCTTGAAAGTATATCTCTGCTAACCGGAAATATACCATTGATCTCTGGCTTGGTGCAAGATCAGCATCGTATGCATGTAGGAGTAATTTGAGACATCTGATGGAAAGCTTTATGTATTGGAAATACCTTCGAGCTCCGAATTTGAGCTTTATACTCAGACTCAAACTTTTCGCCAGTTGACGATACTTGTCAGATAGTAGTAAAAGTTTCGCTACTTTTCTCTGTGCCAACCGTTTTTGGTCCATTGACAGTGTGTTACTAGAAGTAATTGAATTTTTTATCGCGTTTCAAAATTCGCTTCCGTCTATAAAACAATACAAGACAATAAAACATACACTAAATATACAAGAAGAAGAATGAAAAACCAGCGTCCAGATTAATGTGACTCGGGACTAAGTACCTTTCCTTAATTCATTTTGTAAATTCTGTCTCAAGATACGTTCTTGATTCAATTCAATTTCGTGTTGATCTTGAATGTCACTAACAATCTTCTTGAACTCTTTACGTAAGATCCCATTACTAGTCGTTTTGAGTCTGTCGTCACCTTCAGCTTCTTCTCCGAGTTTGTCTACTTTCAATAAGTTGAGTTGTTTCTTTAATTTGGCGATTTCTTGGTCTCTTTCATCATAGACATGTAAATTGAAAGTTCGACCGTTCGGGGAACTTGAATTAGACATTGGATTATGCTTTCCAGTATCCTTGACTTTGGCCAACTCTTTCTCCAAGTTATTTATCTTTTTACGATATTCTTGGATGATCTTTAAAGAGTTTTCTCTGGAATACTCGAATTCTTTGATCAAGTATTGGTGGCTGAATCTTAAGTCATTTAATGCTGTCTTATAATCACTGAGAATCTTATGACTTGGCTCGGTCGATGAACCATGAGATCCTGCTGAACTTGGTTGAGTATGAGCTCCATTCATGGAAAATATGGAGCTCTCGTTTAGTATCGAATTGTTTACATCAGTGGTGTCATTGAGGTTTCTTGGGCTGTTGTCTCTGCTTGGGATCGTCAAACTGGTGTGGTCATAGTTGGAGCCACCACTAATCAACAACTCAACACATTGTTTGATCCAGTTGAATTTCTCGTCAAATGAACCATTGTCTTCGTCGCTTGGAGGTGGTAAGTTGATACTTCTTTGAACAGAAAACGAAACGACGTAATTTATAAGCTTATCGAAAATCAACTTGTAATTGGAGTTTGTCGAACTGTTCATACTCATATTGTTCAAGTTGCTAGAAATCTTAATGTCCTCGATGTATCCCAATAAAAGACATGATAAGTTGTGGTTGTTCAATTTCAATGTCAAATTGCTGATTTCAGTGTTCAATTCATTGATCTTCTTGTTCAACATGTTGTTGGACTTCACGATTTTGAGAAGTGTGCTTGTTTCAACCTCCTCATCAATTAAGTTGTCGATGAATTGCTGTGATATGGCAGATTTCGAAAGGTAGTAGTTTTTCAATTCTGTTTTCTCTTCTATACGGTTTTTGATCGTCTCGATAGCCTTCAATGAGATAATTGACTTCTTACTGATTTTACTGATCTCAAACACACAATTCTCGATGAGAACCTTCAAATTGAGGTAGTTGATTCTCTTCAGAGAGGTGGTTGACTCATCCATAGAATTCTCACTGTCGTCAGACTTCTCACTTGTAGGGGTGGAGATCAAGCTGGGTAACTCCTCGATCAAAAGATCACCTTCATCAAGTTTCAATTGCAAATGATTGTTGAAAGATGAGTTCATGTAATCTTCTTGATAAGTATACTCACCTTCGTTGTGCTCGTCGTCTGGACTGAAAAGTTGATTGAGCTTGGTTTTGTGTTCCTCTTGCAATTGGTATCTCAAAAGCTCGGGGGTGGTGTTGGACAAGTGGTAAGACGGATCAACATGGAATGGGGAGTTCTTCAACAAAGCCTCAGACTCGACCATTTTTGTTCTATATTGTATGATCTAAATTGACACGAATAAGGTGAAAAATGAAACGCCTCGTTGATTGACGCCAATTGAGGCTCTAATACGATTTAAAATGAAGCAGAAAAAGGAATGATGTGTCCACCAATTCAACTGTTATGGTCTGGTGCGCGTATGCAATGTCTTCGAAGTAAAAACGAATGTAGATACCAAAAGATCGAATAAGTAGTTGTTGTGCTTGGGAAAATTTTTCCTCAATCTTGAAATTTTGCGCGTACCAGTCGCGTAGATTATCTAATCAGGTATAAATCAAACATTATAACCTCTTAAAATAGCCAAGATTTAAACTATTTTCGCAGAAAGCTTCAATATCCATGCAGAATGGTAATCCGATTGACAAGATTGGCACAAAAGAAACTGGTACGATAAGGTTCGTACTGTTTAATATCAACGGGATTAAGACATTGAATAACTATTATCCATGGAATCAGTACTCCAACGATTTCAATGGTATATTCCAGCTGCTTCATGGAGATGTGATATCGCTCCAAGAACTAAAACTTACACCAAGTAATTTGAGCTCAATCAATCTCGTCAATCTCGCTAGTTATAGAAGCTTCATTTCGCTTCCCTTGCAGAAGAAAGGTTACAGTGGTGTGGGGTTATTCGTACGTATACCGAGAGAAGAGGAACCGGATTCGGTCAAACACGCTCTTGATGTTGTGAAGGCGGAGGAGGGTATAACAGGTCTTCTCAAAACATCAAAAGGTGACAGATACATAGATATGGCTGATTCTATCGGAGGTTATGTTCAACCACTTACAGAGGTCGAAGCTAACGAGCATAACGACGAAAAGACATACAGTACAGCAGATTTATTCAACCTCGATAAGGAGGGGCGTTCTGTAGTGATAGAATTGGGTAGTGGGTTAGTTGTGTTCCTGTTGTACTGCCCTGCAAACTCTATGGGGACAGAAGAAGGCGAACAGTTCAAAAATGCATTCATGGACGTTTTGATACGACGGTGTCAAAACCTCTACAAATCTGGAAAGCAGGTACTCATAATTGGGGATATCAATATAAGTTTAAACTTGATCGACCAAGCAGAAGGTATTAATGAGCGATTGAATAAGAAATTGGTTACTTACATCAATGATGGGGAAGCATTTGAGAAGTTAAACGCTAAACAATGCTTGGAGTTCAAGCTTGAGCGATTCAGCAGGTTCCACTTGAATCAATTCGTATCTCAGGAGGTTACCGACGTGATGAAAGAATATTTTGATGAAAAGCTGCATTTTTTGTATGATACCACCAGATTAAAACAGAAACGCAGGTTAGGTCTCTACACTTGTTGGAATGCCATGAATGGATCAAGACAGACAAACTTCGGTTCAAGGATTGACTTGATTCTCACCACAAAGGAATGGAGTGAAAGGGTTGCCCATGCTGACTCTTGGCCATTCTTAATGGGTAGTGATCATTGTCCTATTTTCACTGATTTCAAGGTAGAAGAACTGTCAGAGCCCTTCACTGGCAGAAAAAAGTTGAACTTCGAGGCCAGAACATTCTATAACTTTGGAAAACATCGTGATATATCTAGCTTGTTCCAATCTAGTCGTAAGAGAAAAGTAGATTCAAACACTAGTTTTCAGGATGAAGTGAAGTCAGCAAATGCTGATAGCAACAGCGAACTTCCCAAGCCAGCTTCCAAAGCTTCTCTGTACAAGAATCGAAAGACGAAGCCATCTCAATCTGCAATTAGTACCTTTTTCAGATCGAAACTGATTGAGTTGGAACAATTGGAAATCGAAAGATCTATCCAATATGATATACAAAACAAAACCAAAGATAAACCAAACGAATCTGAAGACAGTGTTCCAACTGAAACACGGAATGGAAAGACAATTAATCTTCAGTCAGTATATGGAGAACCTCCAAAGTGTGTTCATGGTCTTCCGTGTCAATTGAAGACTAGTCTAAATAACCCAGAAACAAGAGGAAGAAAATTCTGGTGTTGTAGCATATTTGAAAAGGGACTTAGTAATGGTTTGAGCGAAGGTAGGTGTGACTACTTCCAGTGGCTTAAATCCAGGCCACAATAAAAAGAACTATTTTTTTAACCCATATATATATTAAACCCAATACTGAAATCTTTCGAATTTTTTCTATCCATGCTAAAAATACAAGTTAATTTGAATTTACAAAAGTTGATCATCATCAACTTTTTCTGAATTCACTCAAGACTGGATAAATAGCCTCGAATGCAGCATAAATCTCTTCTCTCTGCTTGGCACCAGTAAGAACGATCTTTCCAGAAACGAAAATTAACAAAACAATCTTTGGTTTAACCATTCTATAAATCAAACCTGGGAATAATTCCGGTTCATAAGACGAGAAGGGTCCGTGCTGGAATGCTAAACCTTCTAATCTGATTGGGAACTTCACATCACAAGAACCAACGATATTTTGGATTTTGAAATCAGTGAATTTGGCATTGAATCCCAACTTTTGAATGATTCTAGCGTATTTTCTTGAGGCTAATTTAGAGTCATTCTCAGATTTAGCACCGGTGACGACCATCTTACCGGATGCAAAGATCAAAGCAGTAGTCTTCGGTTCTCTGATTCTCATAATGACAGCAGCAAAACGCTTTGGATTATATTCAGCGTTTCTAGCATGCAAGGCAATAGTCTTCAAATCCAAACGACAATCCAAATTAACGGTGGCAACAATATTCTGTAAAGTAGGAACAATTCCTAATGAAGAACCATCTTCATTTTCTGTCTTTGGTTCTATAATACCTGAAGAATCAGATTCTTTTTTCATTTGAGCATCGCCATCATTTGGTATTCCTTGAGGATATGACAATGAGTCAGGACCGGAAAATGCCTTAGCCTTAGCAGGGGTTGTTGGTAGTTTCAATGAATCCATGGTGTAAATAAAGGGAGAACGGTGGGTCGAGATAAGATAAATAAACCAATTTCTTGGGAAATTGAGGATAAGTTGCGGACAGAAGATGACAAATTAATGTATCCTCGGGTTCGATTGTATATTCACAGGAAATGAACCGGTGAATGCAAAATATAATAACAAGGTTTTATATATCTATCAAAAGGTATATAAACGGGGATGGCTATCTGATTACCCAATTCAGTAATGGCCGAACAAAATAAAATGAGAAAATCCTGTAAAATGCGGGAAAATTCGCTTCTTTATATAGTTCGTTCACTGTCCGGGTAACCCCAGCAAGATTACCCAAAACCCAGCCCATGCACGTGACTTGAGAGATGATTGTGTCTAATCACTTAGACATCTCCATCAAAGACACCATTACCTTCTAATGCTAGAAATTTATCATTATCGTTAGTTCATCTCGTTTGAAAAGGTCTTAACGTTCTTTAAGAAGTTTGTTTCTCTTTTCTTTTCTCTTCAACCTTTCAACCTTCTTTCTGTTCAATTTAGCCGTCATAAGCTCGAATCTCTCTCTTTCAGCTTTGATTTCTTGTCTTCTTTTTGTCTCGTCTAGCTTAGCTTTCTTCGCAGAACTCTTTTCATCTTTCAAATCTTTCAATCTTGCCTTGAACTGCTCTTCTTGAGCTCTCTTCGCATTTCTCTTTTGGTAGGTGTTCTGTTTGGATACACCAAAACTTGACACTCTGAATGCATTCTTGCTTGGTTTCCAGTCTTTTCCGTTCACTCTTCCGCCCTTGGCGTAGTCTTTCTCTTGATCCATGCTTGTTTGTCACAATGTTTCTGGGGTTTAAAACAGTTGATAAAAAAATTTCTGCGATGCGAATACCATATTTTATATGCAGTTGACAGTCTCATATTTTAAATAATTTTAGGTCTAAGCTTGATCAACAAGCTTAGGTATTTACTCGTCGTAAACCTTGGCCTTTTTGTCAATGACCAATCTGGCTTTTCTTGTCCATTTTCGAGATCTTGTAAACTTGGAAAATCCATCAGAATAGTCTGCGTTCTCCCAGTTATTATCGTAGTACACCCATCCATTATTCTTGTCTTTGCTGAACTCTTTATCGATGTTCCATTTCTGATCGAGCCACTCCCATTTGTAGTCATACAAGTCGTTACTGAACACAGGTGGTTGGAACCGATTCAATTCAGTGGCTTCTGCTAATGTCTTTTCGTAACAATAATTACTTCTTTCGTTAGGTAAAAGAAGATTCAGCCAACCTATACCCAACCAACGTCTTTCATTCTCTAAAAGCTCAAACATTATCGCTTGATTCAATCTAGTTGGAGACTCGATCTTCTTTTCTAACACCTTGAATCCACTTAAAGTGTCTTCCATTAAGTCTACCTTTATAGGTTTGGCTTTGTTCACGCTGTTTAATTTAATCTCGAGTCCTGTGAGATAAAACACAAAGATTCTCACGTATATAGATCTCCAAAGAAGCCTCCTCATTGAGTAGGACCACGGAGAATGGAACGTCAATATAAACAACCCGCACAACCACAAATAACTACGCGGGGTGATAACATAGTTAATCACAAGTAAATGTAATGGGGTCAAAATAACAGTTGTTGCAATCAATTGCAAGAAGTTTCGGCGCCTAAAACTCCGACGTTTCACAGGTTTCAAAAGCATTTCAAACCTCACGGTAATGTTATGCAAAGTATGCAATATCTCATCAATAGTTGGTTTTTCATTATATTTCGTGTCGTAGATTATCGAATTGATCACCCAGATAACATAAGCAAAACCAGTGCCTATGACTATTGGCAAGATGAACAAGCTAACGTAGTGCCAGTAATTGACTATGATCGAGTAAATGATCAATAATAGTATGTTTGTGTAAACATCTTCGTTCGTCCATGTTAATATCTCTAAAAAGTTATCAAGGATTAGCAAGTAAGGGAATATTTTGGATAGAATTGATGTCAAAATTGGATTGTCAATTAAGAGCTGTGTGTTGTTGCTGTTTCTTAGAAGCTTCGTGTCCGATGGTTGGAAGTTGGCATATATGATATCTCCGTCGCTCATGTTTGGAGTAATTCGTCTAAAGTTTTCAGTTGTCTTTGCGCATATGAATTGTGGAGATGGTCGCGTTTTTCAGATGATGTAATAGGAGATGTGATTTTGGGTACGTAATTGGGAGGCATTAAAGAGTTGAACGATGAATGGTACTAGTGGGAAATTGTCTTGGAGTCTGTGGTTTTTTATGTATTTTTTTTGTGAAAAAATTTTGAATCACTTCTGACAATAATGTTATAAGTCGTGAATTTTGCAGCCAAATATAATCTCATTGAGGGTAAAGTTGACAAAGTTGAATAAAAGGAACGAAATAGTCGACAGTTGTAATACAACAAATCTTTTTGCCCGTAAGAAAATATTAATTACAAGATAAACATATAAATAAATTACAAAAACCGGTTATACCTTTCATTTTTTCCTTCTTTTATTGATGAACAATAATTCGTTGTTAATGGCTTTGTTTTCATTCAAATCATTGAAGTACAAGTTATTCTCAATCAATTTGTCATTGCCCAAGTACAAGATTTTGATGGTGTTTCCAAAAGTAACAGCCACAGACTTGAATCCAAATTTTTCAATGCAGTTGATTTTATTACTCACCAAAGACTGTTCCAAATTTGGGATATCGTAGAATGTTAATTTTCCATCACACAAACTAATAATAAATCCTTCCCATTTGGCATATCTATCTTGATGCTTACCTTTTACAGCCCTTGTGGGTGTTCTCTTCTTCAAAGAAGAGAGTCTGTTACTGGCATATCCTGTCAGCATTTCTTGATCAGAACTATCATTGGCACTGTCTGTATCACTTGATACAGACTTGATTGGTTGTTTGCTTTGAATCTTTTTTATGCCAATCACCATGTTGATATCTGTAACTTCCCAGCTGGAGATGTTTTCGAACCAGTATTGCTCTTCCACAACATTTGTGAAACCCGCACATCTGATTTCTCTTGGATCTCTTTCCACTCTTAGACAGATATTAGTCTTCGATCTATTACTTGCCACTTTGAAGGTGTGTACAATCAACGTGTTGGTGTCATAATCCTCGTAGATAATCGACAAAGATTTTAAAGAAACACACCCGCAAAATTTACAATGGGTTGGTTCCAGATGTGCTACTTTGAAGGAAGAAGTCTTAAAATGTCCTACGAATACCTTGTGGAGCACAATACCTGTTTGGACATCAATCAACTCAGCAACCAAGTCATTGACTCTGACTATCATACCCACAAACTCAATGGTAACTACAACAGGCTTGTTGACATCAAATGACGACTCACTGCAAGGTTTTGGACTATTTGATATTGCCAATGGTTGGGCTCTCAAAAAGCTTGTGTTCGCAGACTGGAAGGTATGCGCTTCAGGATACAAGTTGGATCGGGACATGGCCATGGGTGTAGGACGAGGACCGGTAGTTTGCTGTTGTTCGAACATGAACCCCTTGTTGTAATTGTCATCGTTCGTTTCGAGAATGTTGAACTTCCACTTATTGTTGACAACTATACCAACAACAAGGTCGTTGTTGTTCATTTGACAAATGATTCTGTCGTTCACTCTCAGTGTTATGAGTTTCTTAGCAGATATGAGTCTCATTTTGAAGTTGCTTGAGGTAGTACTGGCAATTGACGAATTTGGCAAGAGTTTGTTAACGCCAACAGGTGATGACTCCAAATCATCGTATAAGTCTTCTATGAGATCTGAAGTTGATTTCAAAGTTCCATCATTACAGGAGTATGTCAAGATCTTCCCAGTCTCCAAGACTATGATGAAATCGAGCTTCGACTCAGCTGGACCATCCAATCTCGGATAATTTCCATTCAATGAAGCGTTACTGGTACGTCTGGCTTTTTTCATTTGTTTCATTTTTAAAAACCCAGGCAATGTTCTTTCTCTGAAGAAGGTCTCAAGAATCTTATCACTATTGAAAGTGATATCTTCATCTATGAGAGAAGTCCATATGAATTTGAGTAGTGTCCTAGAATAGCATTTGATGAGATTGTATCTGTAGTTGATCAAAACAATGAATTCACCGTCTGAACTGATATTCACATAGTTTATGGGCCAAAACTCGATGTCTTTGTCATTAACTTGGATGGTGGAAGAAACATCAATTGGTTCACTCAAGTTAAGAGGACCTGCATGCATAGACGACACAGAGTTCTGTCTTACATGTGAAGGCATTTTAGGTTGTGCAGCTGATAATGGAGACCATACTATGATTCTATGATCAAGTCCAACAGATATCAAAAACGATGAGTTGTTGGATTTCAACTTGACAACATCTAAATAATGACGATCGTTCAAGTCAATAGATTTGAACACTTTGGCATCACTTAGCTCTATTGCACTGTTCGCATCGACATTGACCTTATAGTCCGACAATTGGAACACAATGACAATCAATGTAAGATAGAACAACAAGATGAGCACAAACTCCAAATAATAGAAGTAATCATACGTAACAGACGTAATGTCCAACTTTATAATGATATCACCTTCTTGAAACAAATTGTAAGGCAAGAAAAGTGACCAATTGGTAAGCAAGACAAAACAAGTTATCAAGAGAAACAAAGGCATGGCAATTATCCAGGATTTGAAAGAAGTTGGATACCTGACAAAAGTCAAAGTTGTTCCAATCTTTTGACGAAGACTACTTTTCCCTTCCTTATTCTTCAATAAATGATAACTGATATAGTTAACGTCATCCGTGGTCATTGTAAGATCATCATCCAAAATCTTAGTGACATCAACTCTATAATTGTCAATAAGGATCACACTAATCAAAAAAGTCAATTGCAAGATATGGTCGATTATTAAACTGGTGAAGATGATGGTGAAAAATTGCTTCATTTTATTCACTAAAGTGAACTGGAACTGCCCTTTGAAGTAGTATTTCACCACAAGGATACTAAGAAGTTCCACTGTCTTGAACGACAAGAAATCTATGAATAGAATCTTAGACACCTTTGGTAACTGAAGTCCACAATCGAAATCTTTTTTGAACATTTTAATGAACTTAGTGATATAGTCCAACTTTTCATATTGAGCTTCGTTACTGTTGCTCATCCCCACATAAAACTTATAAAGCTTTGTTTGGAAGATTTTGGAGTCTTCAGTAGTAGAATATGATCTTTGACAATCAGATAATTCTTGGATGATTCTTATCAAGTTCCTAGAACTTACAAACATAATAGTTATAAATGCAATGGATTTGGTGAAAAAAGTTGAAGGTTGAAATACCTGTTCCCAAATAAAGTCACCATTCCACCATTTAGCTATATTTATAGCAGCTCCACAAGACACCAAGATTTCAACAGTCCATCCAAACAATATTCCCCCGCTGGAATAAAGCTTATGCAAATTTGCAATAGATAAGTATAAATGCAATAATAAAAAGGAAAATCCCAAAAGAATCAAGGAGTTCAAGAAATTATTAAGGTATCTGGTGATACCAGATCTGTTCAAAAGGAGGTAGTAATTAAGAAAATCTCGAATACTATTTGGGTTAGTGATTTCCGACACTTTAGCCACCGTCATATTCAAAGCAGTAGCATCGATAGTTTCAGTTCTATTGTGGATCATAAACACATTCAATTTCCCAGCACTCGAAATCAATTGATTTGTCACAGATATGTCTTCCAAGTAAAGTGAATCAAGAAGATAACTGGAATGATAATTGATAGTTGAAGTAACGAACTCATCAGGAAAAGGACTCGATAAATTGAGTTTCCAATCATATAAGGGAGATATTACTATAGTAGGACCATAAGACAGTTGCAAATAATCCACAATCGACAGATTAACATTTGATAAGAAATCGTACGTTAAAACATTCTGAGCATCGACAGTTATTTTACTGAGTTTAAATTCTTTTAAATTGGACTTAATCATGGACTTGACCAGTTTATGGCCAAAATCTGATCTAACACCATTCTTAAACCCCACCAAATTTGTAGCAAATTCCCCAGTACATGAATAATCACTATAGTGTTGGTTGTTAATATAAAGATTCACTTTCATCATAGTAAAATCATAGTCCACACAATAACCAACCACAAAAGCCACAAACACAGATATCACAATAAATAGCTTCGGATACTTCAAAAGGAACTTAATATAACTAGTAAGTCCTCTATTTATATGAGAAGTCCCAGTTCTTTGAGTGCGTGCCATCCTTAAAGATATTCAACCGTTTAAATAAAGAGCGACTTTGGATGCAGTGAATGGTTTCACAACAAGAACTTATAATATAAGGACGTGAATGAGCACAACTAATAAACAAATTGGGTAAAAGGACTTATAGGACAATTCGAATTGCTGGCCTTAGTGTAAATTGTATAGTTAGTACACCTGAAAAATTGAGTATCTGCGGAAACTTCAGGGATGGGTATAGAGAGAGAGTAGAGATGGAAACAATTGGAAAGGGGAAAAACGGGAAGTTTAGTAATACAAAGACGTTTAGTTGTTTGTTGGCTGGAGAATATATGGAATGGGTTGGTTGCAAAAAAATAACTAGTGAATGGTAATTGGTCCCGTATAGTAATTATGAGACATTTCGGCGATTGGCAGAAGATGTTAGTGAGAAAGCGAGAAACCATCACACCACGGCTTAAAAAAAAAACCTTAAAAGGATTATTTGTGACCAATGGTTGTGATATTCAACCCATTCATTTGGTTTAATAGGTCGTCTATCTTACCATCAAGTAACCCATTGGAATAGTCATCTCTGGAAGTTTGGTCCAAATATTGTTGGATTTGAGCTATTCTGGAATATCCTTCGGTACAGAACTTCAATTGAATTTTCACCAAACTTTCGAATGAAGGATCATAGAATGGAACTCTAAGACTTATCAATTGTGGTAATTCTTGTTTCAATTGTTCGTTCAATTCATCAAATATTTCTTTGGCCATAGATAATTCTTTTTCTGCTCTTGGTAATTTACCGGCATCTTTGGAAGGCTTATCGATCAACCTTCTGACTTTAGCCTTACATTGATCATAATCAACTTTTTTATGGCTTCTTTTCTTGATAGCTTCATCGATTTCATTGAAGTAATTGGCAAATTTAGTGATAGGGTCTAAAATGGTCTCTCTGAAAGGACCATCAATTTGTTTCACCGTTTCTTCATCAAATTCTCGGACACACTGCAAATAGTAGTTACCCACTTGTCCATATTGACTAGCCCCTTGTTTACTTTCTTCATACAAGTTATTGACGATTTCAGCGATATTCACTTGTGCAGCTGTTACTGCTCTCAAAGAATCCAAATATCCTTTACTGGCTTTTTGCAAATTCTGACCAGCGGTTTTCAAGGTTTTGTACCTTCTTTCTTCGATATCGAAATCTTTATCAATGGTTTTGTCGACGTTTTTAACTGTTACAGACATTCCTGCTCTGCTAACAGCTTTTTTGAATCCGTTCCAAGACATTGATTAAACAGTGATCTAAAGATGAGTTTTCGAAGCGGTTTTTAAATTGATGTGTCGATTAGTTAAGCACTTGCAGAATCAGTTATAACTACTGGCGAATTGACTCTTTTAAACCTCCTTATAACCAGTTGTTTAAATAGTAATTGGCTTAGAAATTGTTATATGCTCCTGAAAAATGCGAGTCGTGACTTGAATTTATCTGACAAATGACTGATCTAGGCAGCGAACCCGAAAAGGTACAACGACAACTTGAAAATGTCGATGAGCTGAAGGTGCAGGATAAGTTACCGCTGCAGGATTCACTTGGTGGTTCCAAGCAGGACATGATCGACGAGATTTTGCAGTATAAGGAGAAGATAGCGGTGTTGGTGGGGAACGTTCGAAGCACCAAGACTTTGTGTGAGAAATATGAGAATAACAACCAGTACCTTCAAGATTACGTTGGAACATTGATGAAAAACAGGAAGTAGGGAGGGTTAGAAGGAGAGCCGGAGAGGGATTGAGAGAAAAAGTTGGATTTGTGGTTGTTTGGACACTTGCTTGTGGTTCATTGATGGTTTGCAGGTCATTGCACCTTGGTCAGAAGATGGTTGGATCATGGTAAATTCCAGTGTCCATAGCATCACTTTGAACTAATTTCATACACCTCAAATTGCCCTTCTTTTTGGCTGCAAAATGTCGAGTTTGTGTTTGTGGAATTTCGCTATCTGTGAACTAACTGTTTAAAAAAATTCCTTCTTTATGGATACCACAGATGAAAACAAAGACCCAAGGTCTTTCAAGACTTTAGTCTCTCAAGGACTTCCAGGTTCATTGAAGTTCCATATTTCAGGAAAAAGTGTCGATTCTAAACCTGTTGAAATGGATAGTTTGAAAGGGTTTCACACCATTGTTTCCTCTGACCATGCAACTTTCACTTCATATCCCACTGTCAGAGACACCATCTTGACGGATTTGGGAGAATCGAAACAAACGAGAAACGATAGATCAAACGGATTAAATGAAGGAACCGAAGATAATGATATCTTCTATGAAGCATCACCTGTTCAGTATGGATTCGATAAATTATCAGATTCTGGTGGGATAGTTGAAGAAAGATATGTCCCAAGCTTGATTGAAGATGATGCGGCAGTGGTTGAAGTGTTTATAAAGCCTTTTATGGTTGAATTATTACCATACAACGCAGAGATAAATTTAAGTGGCTTAACAAAGGGATTCAATCACAAAAACTATGGTCCGTTGTATGATATCATTGATTACGAAGAACACAAGCTTAATGAAGAGTTCAATTTGTTGTCTATCTTAGACTTAGAAGATAGAATAGTGCACGGCGAAATTGAAGAGGTTTCGGCACCAAAACAGTTGAACATGTTCAAACGGTTGTTTGTGCATGAAGACGATGATGTGGTTCAAGAAAGATATTTCACCAAGTACCCGTGGTCGAGATATACTTATCGTTCTGATATAGAAGATGATTTAGATCAGTTTCTGTACCTTCTTCCAGTATCAATGTTAGATGACTTCTAATATATACCTTTATCCTTCTATACGACGTACTTATAACAGTTCACTTCATCAGGTAGTCTACTCAATTGAACATGTTTATCACCGGAAATCTTCTTTAGCATCTCTTTGGTTATTTCTTGTGTCTTTCTTATACTTCTACTTCGTCTAGAAATAGACGTCGAAAAATAGATAGAAGCCCCCTTCCAAGACCCCAAACACTTGTTAGCCTGAACTGGGAGTAGATCCGATGATTCTACCCTTAACTGGTTTAAAATTGAAGTTTTGAGTCCTGGTATTTTGGTAGTATCTCCATCAAATGTGATATTGCTGCTTAACTCAAGCTTGTTATCTACATTTGAACAACCAATGGCTTTGGAGATATGTCCAACTAATTGGACCACAAACAGGTCTAACACACTGTGAACAGACCCTGATATACTATACCCAGCCACATTTATGTCTTTTTCACAGCCATATCTCAAACTATTCACTACCAATTCTACAACATCAAAACACTCATCCTTTCCCACCAATTCATGGCCCATTTCAACCAACTTTTCCACCACTGAATAGTGCAAGTTTGAACCTGTCAAACCTGTGGCATCTTCAAACTCATACATGATCCTGTAGTCTCCTACACAAGTGATTTTAACATCATCCCAACCAAGATCTACCACCAACCCATAACTCGTATTACACGACACTACCGACATTATACTTGCGGGAACAAATTGAGCCGACTTTGCACCTATTTTCCATAACAATATCTTGGATATTGTATACTTATCTAGTTGACACCATCCATTATCAAGAACTACTACTCTGCAAGTTGCCAAATTATACGGAAGCAACTGAAACACTTCAAGAAGCT
The DNA here is from genome assembly GCA_030571835.1 of Yamadazyma dushanensis. Lineage (NCBI taxonomy): Eukaryota > Fungi > Ascomycota > Pichiomycetes > Serinales > Debaryomycetaceae > Yamadazyma > Yamadazyma dushanensis. The sequence continues at coordinate 179,904 of JAJLYZ010000014.1, forward strand.
TTTCATGCAAACACAACTCATTCAAATGGTTCATCCACATGCTCAGTTCGGTTTTATACGCGTCCAAGACGGTTTTAATTGGCTGTTTAACCTGATTCAATAGTTTCAGTAGCTCATCTTTCTCAAAAGTGTAATCGTTTAAATCAACATAAGACGGCACTTTCTTAGTAAGAGAATACCCACAGTTGTTCAATTGCACAACAGGTACCAGATCACCTGCCAAACCTGCTCGGATATACCGTTGTGCTATATCTATAACTATATATACGAAATCATTAGACATATAAAGTAATGCGAAATTTTTAACTGATTGTGATAACCGGCTTTATTGGTTTTATAATAAGGCTAACTCGTCATCGTCCATATCCATGAAATCGTCTTCGATTTTGGCTGGTTGATTGTCCTGTTTCATTTCCACTTTCGCCTGTTCCTTTTGATGTTGTTCCAATTGCTGGAGATCCCAAACACTCACACCTTCTTGATCTTTAAGATTGGTTGGTTGTGCCAATGTTCTCAAGAAGTTTTTAGCTGTAGCCAACGCCATATCTGTAGACAAGTTGGTGTCTGACTCATACAATGCCTGAGAAATCCATTTGGGAAGTTGGTTCCTTTTTTTGGCGAATCTTTTATCCGCCAAAACCATAATACCATAATCATCTTTACCACGTAAAACTCTTCCTAAACATTGAGCAGCATGTCTCATGGCATCGAAAGAAAGAAAGTCATTTTCCCTGATTTGGTTGTTCTCCCTAAGGAACTCCAATCTGGCCTTTAAGATTCTGGATTCAGTATATTGGAAAGGAATACCAATCATAAGCACAGTTCTTCCATAATGATGGTCAAAATCAATACCTTCACTGACCTTTCCACGAGCAACAGAAAGAAGCACAGCTCCTCTTCCATTAGAACAAGCCTTCCTGTATGTATCTAACGCTAAAGACGTTTCTTGAGCATCTGGGGTTTCGACTAAGATCAACTTATACTTCCAAACCTCGTCTAGTACACCCATACTTTGCCACATGGATATAATACTCTCCATGTAAAGATACGAAGGAAAGAAAACCACCATCCCATCAGGAGTGATCTTGGAAAATTCTATCAATAAAGAACCATAATTTCTGACAACAGAAGGATCGTTACGGATCTCGAATCTGGAAGAAATTGAAACCTGATCTGAACCTTTAGTAACAACCATAGGCAAAAAAGATCTTCTGGCCAATGTCATAGTATACGATTTCTCGATAACAGTTTCGAAATTCAACATCTTTGGATACATATCCAAAGGAGAGATTGTACCAGATGTGATAATAACAGATGAAAATCTCTCAAACACCGGCTTAATTGCAATAGACGCATCAAGACATGCAAATCTTAAGATGGGATTAGGTACAGTCGAACCTTCAGTTTCAAACGGTTCCAAGATCAACTGGAACCCTTTATCATAAGTAGAAACCAAAGTAGCGAAGGTAGCTATATCTTTCAAAGCATTGAAATCATCAACCTCCGCTAGTTCAAGTGTTCTTACTAATAAAGATAATCGCTCACTGCAGAATCGCAATGGTTTCTTATCAATAAAGGTCAACTCTTTCAAATGTTGAAGAAAACTATTCGGGGTTTCACTAATCACATGTAACACCTTCATTCTTGTCTTCAAATATTCAATGAATCTCTTCAAGAACGAGACAAAATGTTCACCTTTTCTGATATTACCAGGAATAGCTTCATCCAACAAATCCTGAGGTAAAGTTGGATTACTCATGAATAACTCTTCATCTCTAGCTATTTCTGCCTCTCGTAACCCTTCTACCAACTTCTCATACTCATTCTGAAGCTTTTCACTATCTTGAGCTTTCATATCTTCAATAGCATCACCCAATTTTGTGGCACCCCTAGCCGCCCTCTTCAAGGTATCATCAGTCAAGTCCAACGACAACGACTCTATACACACATTATCAATATTATGTGCTTCATCAAAGATAATAATACTATCTTTACTCAACTCTTTAGACACTCTTTCAGCGATCTTTGGATCTAATAAATAATGGTAGGAATAAATAACAATATTACAGAAGGGAATCATTCTTCTGACTGTGAAATATGGACATGTGGTCTTTGTTCTGCAATAATCAAGTAGTTGTTCGAATGAATACACTCCAGGAGGAATCAAATCATGTTGTTCATACTCGTACAAATTCTCATGATATTTGCACAAAGAATAAGTTTCAGGATTGGCCTGTTGTTGATGTTCAGAAACCACACCCGCTTCGATTTTGTGTTTCAACAGCCCATTTGTGATTCTTCTGCATTTTTCATCAACCACAGCACCAGTTCTCTCTTTGGATATCGTGGGATGAAGACATAAATTCTTTCTACTAGTTAAACCAAGACCTCTGAAATCTTCCACATATCCCAACTCTTTTGTCCTGAATTCCATAAGTTGATGCAATTCAATCAAAGCCTTTTCGATCTCCGACATCGTACGGGAACAATACACCACTTTTCTGTGTTCAGGGTAATGCATTTGATAAGCAACCGTTAGAGACAATAACGACACAGTTTTGCCTGTACCTGAAGGCATTTCAAGAATGCAGTTGCCTCCTACATCCAAGGTTTTCTTGATGTCACACATGTACTGGTACTGCTCAGGGTAGATCTTTGGATAAGGAAACAACACGGGTAAATCATCGATGTAGAACTTCATTATTGAAAAAAGTGAGAAGAGAAGAGAAGAAGATAAGAAGAGACATAAGAGGATGGAAAGAGAGGGGAGACTATAAATGCGGATGCAGTGCTTTTATGTCTTGTGTTTGTGATTGTATTTCCTGTTTGTGATTGTGGTTGTGATTGTGTTTATTCCTGTCTCTTGTCTCTACCTATTCTCCAAACCATTCCATGATCAACAGTTCCAATTTGGGATAAATAATATCTGATGTGTTCCCACTGACCTTATAAAGGGTGCCTTGTTCCTTGTAAAATCGTTTCAATGGTTCGATTTCTTCGTTGTATTGATCCAATCTCTTCTGAAACACCAGTGCTGTATCATCTTCTCTCTTGCTCAAAGGTTCACCTGTAACATCATCTTTGAACGGCACCTTTGGAGGATTATAGTCCAAATTATAGATTCTTCCACTTGGTAAATGCACATATCTCGCTTCTATACGCTGCAAGATCACCGATTGATCAACATCTAATTCAATGACCATATTAATATCAGCATTTTCTGCCTTCAACACTTTATTCAATTCAACAGCCTGAGTTGCAGTTCTAGGAAACCCATCGAGAAGCCAAGTAGCCTGTGGATTTAACCATGCTTTTTCACTTAAATAACCTGTAATCAAACCAACCATGGTGGAATCTGGTACTAACTGACCTTGTTTTATATACAGAGAAGCTTGAATTCCAATTTGGGTTCCTTGTGCTATTTGATGTCTTAAAATGTCACCGGACGATAACGATTGGATATTAGGGAACTGGTTTAGGAGTTTGGACGTTTGCGTTCCTTTACCGGACCCAGGAGCTCCAAGAAGTAGTAACCGTAATGGTTTAACAAGAGACATTTGAATGTGAAAAATTCTGAGATTCTGGGGAAAAGTTACTGACGGTTTATATTAATACAAAGTAGAAAGTGGTAGAGTAGGGGTGTGGATGATAAGATGATGTGACACATACGAGAACTGATGGATCACATATGAGAAATGACGTATCACATACGAGAAATGACGTATCACATATGATATTCTGACGTTGTTCTCTTCTGGTCCCTATTCCTCATCTGAATCAATGATTCTTCTTCTCTTCCTTCTAGCTTCTTCATCCAGTTCTTCTTCTTCTTCATATTTCGAAGCTCCATCTTTCTTGACGTTTCTCAACCTCTCGGCTGCTCTATCAAGATCATCTTCATCTTCGTCAAGTTCTATTTCCTCTTCATCATCATTGTCAATGAAGTCATCTTCATCGTCATACTCATCATTATACTGCTTATTAAACCTTTCATAACTTGGTTCATCATCGAACTCTTCTTTCCCTCCCTCTAAACCAGGACTACCTCTTCCTAAACGCTCTTCTTGAAGTCTTCTCTTCAATTCCAATTGTCTTTTCATCTTTAAAGCCTTTCTTTCGTTTTCATCAGCAGCCCTTTGGATCTCTAGAGGATCAGAATCGGTGATAGTGTTCAAAATCTTGTCTTTCTGCTGCAAGTTCTTGATAGCATTGGTCAACTGTCTGTGAGTAGAAGTACCAGTGGATGTAGGTAATAAATTAGCCACTTTAGTCAAAATCGATTCTGCTTGTAACACTTCTAAATCGTCGTGGCTCTTCACTAATAAGTTGTCAAATAAAGGTAACGACTTGAAATCAAACATCTCATTACCGATTTTTAACGATAAAGAACCATCATCCCATTCAACAAAATGACAATTAGATTGTTTGATAATTTCATCGTTAACGTTACTATATTTCCATCTTATAGTATTTTCATTTGTGAGTTTTTCTCTGATCAAGTCATTCTTACGGACCTTAGAATCGGTTATAGTTTTATCTCTGTTCTTTGCGTTGAGATCGATGTTTTCTTTAAAATCAACAGGATCAAAAGGATGTGCATCCACATTAATAAATACCGGCATTTTCATGTGATACACATCCTGTTCTGATTCTATGGTTTTAGCGTGTCGAGGAATCGATAAATCTAAGAGTTTCAACTCTTTTTCATCTTCTGAAGAAGTGTCGTGCTCTATTCCATCATCATCGTTTTCTCTTTGTTCGCCACCGTTTTCGTCACTATTTTCACCACCTTTCTCGGTTCCAGAGTTCTGAGACGCTTCAGCTTCAGATTCAGAACCTAAACCCAAGTCGTCGTTGAACAAATCGTCCTTATTCTCGGTATCAGACATTTAAACAACTGAAATATTTTTCGCATTTTTCAACCAGTTGAAGAAGGTCCTCTAGATATTATATTAAAGGCGTAAATATTAATACAAGCAGGGATAAGCCACTAGAACTCTAAAATACATTATGGGTGGTGTAACGAAGGACATTATTTGATTTGGGGAACTGACGAGTTGGAGGGGGTGGAAACAACTATGGCAGGTTGAGGCACTGGGTTGAGAACCTGGCCATTGGACGGTTGTTCGTGTTCGTGTTCATCTTCGTCGTCAGTAACATCGTAGTCTTTGTCGACTACAGGAAGGTTGGATGATTTAACTTTATTTTGGTATCCCACGAGATCTTCGTGGTTTGTAGAAGACAACGATTTAGAATGCTGACGATTGAAATTCGGTTTCAATTTCGATGTTTCGGCTTCTTTCTGATTTCCTGGTAGTTTAACTTGAACATGGCCCTCTTTCTGAGAAGCTTCAGCTTGCGCTTTGGCTTTTAAATTGGCTGACGAGTTGGATTTGATTAAATTATCATGATTAGGCAACAATTTATAGGCATACTGGATCAAGAATTCAACAACGAATTGTGACAAAGCATACTCTGTAGGGTTTAAATCATGGTTTGGATGTGACAAAATTGAAGGCTGAAAGATAGCTGCCAAGTTTCTGGACGACATGAGATTCTCTGTAGAATGATTCTGAACCATTGCCAATAAATCTAAGATGTAGAATAATAGCTGTTTTGATAATATTGGCAACTTATCTAACATCAATTTGTATTCGTCAATAGCGTCATGTACATCTTTAGTCAATTTCTTATAATTTTTAGACTTTTTGGCTTGTTTAAGCTTAAAAAGTTCTTCTTCTTTAGCTTTATCAACCATAGAAGTTGAAACATTTTTTTTGGGGGTGCTTGGTTTCCCTTCATCATCAGTTTTGTCGTTGTCATTGTCGTCATCGTCATCATCTTCATGTTCATTGTCTTCTTCTTCCACTTCTGGATCCATAATATCATCCTGATGTCTCATCACATTAGCCACCTCATCGTCCACTAATTTAGTGTCGATAGCATCATCATTTATACCATCAGAATACAAATCCGGCGACAAAGAAGGCGAAGGAAACGATTTGGTACTTTTAGGAGTATTTTTATCATCGGCTGTTTTGAGCAAATCAATAGGGGTCGATGGAGGAGCACCTGCTGAAATTTGATTGGAACCTTTAATTAATTTTTTAGGATTCATGGCTTTATACTTCATGTAATTGATTATCCTTACACGATTCCTTAAAGGGTCCCTGAATTGTTCATACAATTCTAACGGAATTAAAGGTTCAGGTAGAGAATTGAGATATCTTCTCAATATAGAAGCAGCATCATGAACAGTGTATCCGTCCCAACTCAACTTTTTACCAAAGTCTGGAGGACTATTAAATACCACCTGTAAGTCTTTCAATCGTTTAGATGACCCACTTACCCTAAATATCCCTTCAACATTCAACCCTTTAGTTTTTAAGAATATTCCACATTTAGCTACAACTATTGGTATTTTACCATATTGAAGGACTTGATTGGAATCTTCATCTGTGAAAATAGATATCTTAGCACATCCTTGACTAATGGCCTGTTCAAGACTTATGCCAAAGTACTTGGAATCTTTATCAACCAAAGGATTATTGGAAAGGAAATAATCTCTGTTCTGCCTTATAGAACTACTTGTGGCTGTATCACTCTGACTATTTGATCTCACCCGATTGACGTTGTTCGTAGAACGAGACTTGTGATGTAAAATCGGCCTCAAGAACTCCTGGTGGTGACTCCCCGATTGCTCCACATCGCTTTTGGGATTATAATCACTGGAACTCAAGATATCGTTGTCAGAAATCTCGTTCAAACTGTCATTGGACAAGAAATTCTTTGTCTTCAAGGTCTTAACCCACCCGAAGATAGAGTTTCGGTTATTTGGAGACGACAGATGACTCATGTGTAACAAAGTTGGTCAAACAACTGGAAGAAAAAACCAACACAAAAAGTTGAATTGAAGATAATATTTTATCAAGATGACTGTGAAAAAGTGATTTTGTACGCACAAAACTAACAAGTGTCGTGTATCACAAACAATTAAAGATCACGTCTTGAACAATTACAACAATCACGTCAAAAAAATAACTTGTATGTTTTGTGGTTCGAACCCAGGGGATGCGAGAGATTTTTAGTGAGACTTAGGACCGAAATAGCAGCAAGCAAGTGGTTGATGATAAGTACACAAACAGCAAAAACTTGTCCACAAACAGCAAACGATTAAACACAAATAGGTCAAAATGTAACGGTTTTGTGGGTTTTTGGCTTTTTCGTCTTCTATTTTTATCTGTACCTACGGGGGGATACACTTTTGGGAAAAGGCTGGCAAAACGGCGTGCGCAAACCAAAACCTTTTATATAGACGAGTATTTGTGTGTGAGAGGTACGTAGGTAACGGGATTTAGCGGGGCGAATTTGATAATTGACGAGACGAAGTTAGTCGATGAGTGGCTATTTAACTACGTAACCATGGTCTAGAATCGGTTCTTGGTTTTTTTTAGATTTCACGACGCGTTGTGTGCATAGGCGAGGAAGCCTATGATTACATAAGCAACCAAAAAATATCTGAAAAAAAAACCTTGTTGATGACACACTGGCTGGTTGGTTCAATTTAATTGGACGTAATTTCCTGGGAACACACCAGTTTGTCCATTATATCTACCGGTCCACCAACCATTTGCATCGGATGTTTTTTGCACGACCTCAATTACTGCACCTTCGGGGAATGTTAAGTCTCCTTGGGCTTGTGCAGTGTACTCGTAAAGAGCAGTACAAGTTTGAACACCCATAGGAGCAGGGGTTCCAAAGCTTGAAGGAGTGGCTGGTGCTTGAGGACTTACAGGACTAGCGGCGTAGCCTGGAGCTGAACCTGGTGGAGTTTGGTACTGGTTGTAGCCTCCATAGGCAGGAGGAGCGGCGGCAACTGGAGATTGAGGTTGTCCTGGAGGTACGTACCCTGGTCCATTTGGATCTTTATAGTCTTGTCCGTATTGCTGAGGGGCACCATAACCTCCGTAAGCAGGAGCAGTTCCCACAGCAGCACCTGGAGCACCGGCGTATGCTGGAAGGGTGTTTTGAGCACCATAAGCTCCATAAGTTGGAGATGTGGGACTTCCTGCACCTTGAGCAGCATACCTTCTCTTAGTGGCTTCCAATTTACTTTTAGCATGTCCAACTTTGAAATGAGTGATCCCAATAGCATCGGTTTGTTCTTCAATATTACCTTTTTTGAAGTTATAAGCCTCCACAATATCGGTGGTCAAGTCAAAATATGGGATTTTCAATTCTTCCATCCGGTTATAAAGGGTGTAGAAGATGTTCAATTGCATGAAGTAGAAACTCACAAACAATGGTTTGATGAAATCACTTTGCATTTGAAATAAAATAGGTAATTCTGTTTTCAACATTTCATTGAAATAATCGAATTCCTGTTGAGCAATTTGTACTTCTGCTTCTGCATTGTACATCTTCTCTTCATCTTTGGCGGTTCTCTCTTTCTTTTCCTCATACTTTTTGAAGGTTCTCTTGTGTCTATCCAAATCCAACTGTTTATGGTCTCTTTTAGTGGCCATTTTTCTAATGGATTGAATCACTTTCAACAACTCTTGTGCTGGTTGAACAATACGCGTTTCAATCAACTCCAAATCTGGTTTCAAAGTCTCTTTCAACTCTTTCACCACTTCTCTGTACTGCTCACTGGCATGAATACCTTCTGGATTATCTTCAGGAACAGCCGCTGTAGGATCACTCAATTTCCCACTGATGGGCTTGTAAATCTCTTCAATGGCTTTACTAAAGTCGATTTGGTAATCTAACATACCGTTGACGGCGGTAAAATATCTTTTACTTTCATCACTTAATTTCTTTGTCTCATTTTCCAATTCTTTGAATCTTCTTTCGGCGTCCATATACACTGCGTCATGAGTGATTTCTCCCATGTTCATCTTCTGACGGAAGTTTTGAGGCGCTCTCACAATCGACTTCTTCAATCCTTTAAACGACATCCTGCTTGGTTCGAACCGATGATGGTATCTTTTGAAAGTTTCCGTGATCAAGGAGTGCGGAAGGACCGTTGCGGGTTAAGTATGGGTGTAAGGGTCAAAGGGGGGTTACTAGGGGGACACTGTGATGGAGAGGGTCTGTCGGGAACAGAGATGAAATGGGGTTTGTTGGTGGTTGGTGTTTTTGTGGTGTTTGTGGTTTGTTTATATTTGTTTGTGTTTGTGTATGCTTGGTGTTAGCATATCGATGTTTGATACACTGGAGGTAACTATAAAAAGGTTATGAGCGTTTGAACTTTGTGATTTTCACTATCGTCCACTAGCTGACCCTAACTTTTAGTCATTGGTTTTGTGGCTGGTTTTGTGGCAGGTTTGCGATTGGTTTTGTGACTGGTTCTGTACCTCTTGTTTGTTGTAGTGTTCTTCCTTTCGAGTCCACATTCCAATGCAGCCAAGCCAGGATGCACTACCTCGCCGTTAATCGTGCATGCATCTACGACAATTCTTGGTCAAACACACCGACTCTGGCAGTTAGAGTGTCAAAGTGTCAAATATCAGAGCAATCAAGTCAATTCAATTCTCCGTTGTCTCTGTTCGCTGGATCTGTTCTTGCCTGTCTCTGTTCTGGTCTACCCCGGCCTAAAATGGTTGCAAATTCCGGGTTTCCTCATTGGTCAAAACCGCATCAGTAACCTCCGTAAAGCAGCCTTTCATGATATGGCAGCACATGTCAAAGACAAGGGGTCCATAACATGGAGAAATGACTATTGCAACGTTGTAGAGAAAAAGGAACTAGTTCCCCGTGTTTCGTAGAGGTATAAATAGAGAGATTTTCCTGGCTGCAAAAAAACTAATGGACGTAGACGATATTATTGATAGGCTTTTAGAAGTAAGAGGGAGGAAACCTGGTGCTTTTGTAAACCTTGCACAAACGGAGATCGAGTATTTGTGTAACACATCAAGACAAATTATGCTTGCACAACCCACTTTATTAGAATTGGCTGCTCCTATTAAAGTGTGTGGAGATGTACATGGACAATATTACGACTTATTAAGGATGTTTGAATTTGGAGGGTTTCCTCCTGAAGCTAATTACTTGTTCCTTGGCGACTATGTGGATAGAGGAAAGCATAGTATAGAAACTATATGCTTGTTGTTGGCGTATAAAATCAAGTATCCTGAGAATTTCTTCTTGTTGAGAGGAAACCATGAAAGTGCTGTAATAAACAGGATATATGGATTCTATGACGAGTGTAAGAGGAGGTACAATATCAGGCTATGGAAGGTGTTTACTGACTGCTTTAACTGTTTTCCTATATGTGCTATAATCGAAGAAAAGATCATATGTATGCACGGAGGCTTGAGTCCTGATTTGAAGAATTTGGAACAGATCAGAAGAATCATGAGACCCACAGATATCCCAGATATTGGACTATTGGCAGACTTGCTATGGTCAGATCCAGATCCCACGATTGAAGGGTGGGGAACCAATGATCGAGGGATCTCATTCACCTTTGGTGCTAACGTGGTGCCTAGGTTCTTAGAAGCTCATGATCTTCTGTTGGTGGTGAGAGCACACCAGGTGGTTGAAGATGGGTACCTTTTCTTCAGTGGTAGGCAATTGGTGACGGTGTTTTCAGCGCCAAATTATGCTGGAGAGTTTGATAATTCGGGAGCTATGATGAATGTGGACGAGACTTTGCTTTGTTCGTTTCAGATCTTGAGACCCGCCACCAAGAGAGGGAGATATAGTTAGTGTCAGTAGGTTTATAGGGCGAAGAGTAAGAATAGGTAAGGAGTAGGGAGATTGTGTAGAGAATCGGATTGAATTTATATTGAATGTGTTTAGAAAAAGGTACCCTAGGTGCTTTAGTGTAGTAGGACTGAATTGTAAAGCTCAGAATTACTTTAAGAGTCTAGGATCCTATCAGTCAGTTTATAGGAATAAAACAAGAGTAGAAAAAGAGTAGAAAAAGAGTAGAACAAGAGTAGAACAAGAGTAGAACAAGAGTAGAACAAGAGTAGAATAAGAGTAGAATAAGAGTAGAACAAGAGTAGAATAAGAGTAGAATAAGAGTAGAACAAGAGTAGAACAAGAATAGAACATAGTAAATGAATTTCTCCTGGCAACTCTGAAACAGAGCACAGTGTTAGGGAAGGAATAGTATAGGATAAATTCTCTGTGTTCATTGATTAATAGCTACTGCAACCTTAAGCACCGGCTATCAAGCATAATATTAACATTTCCATGTGCAGATGGCTTTTTTGCAGTTCATATAGTCGAATTAATTTTGTATGATATGCCAACTTTTAAAGGTAACTGTAGCACTTATTCCCTTATTTGAATGGAAAAGATCTCTTTAACCACACCAAGCCTCAGGGTTTCTTGTATCTTGTTTGTTGCTTCGTAAACACCATTTGAAAAGAAGTAATTGTTCGGAGACATACCAACTGTTACTTCCCTAGTCACAGGTTTCAACAACGTGTTTCTCCTCATGCACAACTCAGTCACAGCCAATTTCAACTGGTGCAGACTATTTGAATTGTGGAACTAGTTGGTTGCAAAAAACATATAAGCTGTATCGGTTCACACACGACCTAGATTCAAATGTTCATAGTTCGTAAGTCCTAAAACCTTCTTGATGTTCTTGCACCGGTTCAGCAACCATGTCTTCCAGAAACCAGGTAATATCACCGATAAGCTTCTTAGTATTTTGATAGCGTGCACAGAAGTGCAGAGTGCATACAAAACAATAGATAAAGAGCTTATAAGTGTGCAACTGTTGAAGTAACTAACCCAACAGGACCCTAATGAATGTTCTGATCTAGTAGGACACAAGCAGATCCTATCAACGGATTTCCAGCCATTGGAATTGCTCTTGCAGCAATCGATACATCACTTAAAGCCTGTTTTCTTCTTGGTCCAGACACTCTCCTACACAAGATACGAACTATGATGGAAGGGGCCGGTGATACAAAGACTACAGATACCAAGAGTTTCAGTCTACACATCCATTTGACGACGTGTCCATTCAAATCCAGATAGGAACCAACGGATCAAGCACAAAGGGTTAAAGAGGAATTCAACTAACTTTAAACTCTTTCGTTCGGCCATCAAAGAATTGGAGAATTCAAACCATAACAGCCATGTGGTGGTACAACAACCATTTTGTGTATTCAACACAAAAGCCAAGAACCTCGGATTAATTACATGTAATTATGGTGTTATCTTCCTTGCAGTATACCTGAAACGAGGAGTATTGTCAGATAAGAACTGAAACAAGCGCAAACCCTGAAATTACATTGATGCAGATTAGCTCATAAAGGTTAAACCGTGTGCAAGAACCAGGGCTGACAACAATAGAAGACAGAAGGGTTAAACAATATAGGGAAGGCCCAGGCAAGAGTTGCTGGGGGGAGGGGGGAGAGGGCGAAATGTCGTGAGGAAAAAGAAAAATGTCGCGGGGATTTATTTTTGTTTCTTTTGCGGTGGTGGTCTACCACGAACACTTGCAGGAGCCGCTCCAGATTTGACGTTGCGGCGTGCTGCGGCGATAAATGCGCTTTTCACCCCCTGTAGGATAGGAAGCAAAAGAAACATCACAATAGACATATCCCGACATGGACTTGCGGTGTGTTTGAAACACTTATGCAAAAGGAGACCGTCAGCTACTTATTACGGTAGATAAGCAATGGTCCTGAAAAGACGAGTTTTGCGGGATCTCACTGATCATCCTTTTTCTCTAAACATTCTAAAGCAAAAAGCCCATGGATTTGCACGGCATGGGTAATGATTTACAACGGACCAGGTGGAGTGGAAATTACTGTCCACAAATGATTTGGCAGTATCGTGTAATAAACTTTGATGATAACAGGAACAGCCGAATAAGGAGAAATAAGAAAAAGGTGCATTGTTACACAGAATATTAAGCTTTCACCCAAATAGGAAATATGCCTAATACGGATGCGTGAGGCGTGCGGCGAAAAAAAATTTTTCACCTTGAAATTTTTTTTATAAATACGTTTTATTTGCCCACCAAAATAACAAATATTCTTCATTTTACAAAGGTATTTACTTCAAATTTATGAGTATGTCAGATTTAAGCAAGATCACCAGAGCCCGGAAATTAACTGAGCATCCAGTAGAATTGTCTTATAAGAAGAGAAAATTGGAAGACAGTGACCGAATCGATCCAATTGAAAAGTTACTTAGTTTGAATAACGATCATGAATTAGATATCAATAGCTATTTGCAAGATAGAGACATTGACGATGTCGATTCTGAAATGTCCAGTGAGGATGAGAGTGAGGACGAGGAGTACGACGATAAGAGAAGAGTGTCGCTCAATTTCACTAAGATCCTTAACGATAACTTGGTGAAGTTGCAACAGTCCAATAACATCATTAATAACTTCAATTCGTTTGGACTTTTGGGCAAAACCGACTTCACATTCAACTACCAACCCACCCTTTCACAGCTACCACTTCCATCACATTCACAACCACTGTCGGTGCCACAAGCGGTGCAACCGTCTGGTCAGATTCCTTTTTTTAAGCTGGTGAATTTTAACCCCAAACCCAAAACCACTAATGTTTTCGACGAATTGATGAATATAAATGATGAAATAGATCCAAAAGATCCCCTCCCGGTGTCGGATAGTGAAGAGGAAGAGATTAAGACTCCTCAAAACACTTCTCCTTTGCTTACAAAGTCTAAGATGTGTTTTAACTATAGACAATACGACAACTTGAACTTGTCGAATTTCAAACCACAGCAGACCGATTTGAGGATCTTGAATGAGAACTCCATATTGTCTGGCAAGTCTAATGAAACGATCGGCTCTGGCAACTTTTTAATTAATGATTTCTTTTTATGATTGTTATAATGTGTATATGAATAATGACCACTCTTTAGTGTTAATATATGATGTGAATAGAAGAGGCTAGTAGTTCTGGGCGAACAGAAGGTGATTGTGAGCCAATGTCTAAAGTACGGTCATCCGTTTTGGCGTTGATCGTATAGGTTCTCTTGGTGGACAAGTAATGTTGCATTGAGAAAACCCCTATTAAATGGATGTCGGTGTTGTTTCTTTTGTGGAACCGAAATGTCGCACTTTTACCTCCTGCAACATAACACCCACATACTACGGACCTTCAATGGTTTTGCCAACACAAGTGCTTCTGTTTGTGTCCTTGTACATCTTCACTTATTCTCAAAATCAATCATCTTATTTGGACTCGTTGTTTCTAACTCATACAGATGGATAACTGATTAGACCAGTAATTATCGATGGTCCTAAAACTTTAAATCACCTTTAGACGCCCAAAAACATCCAATTAAGGCGGATTGTGTTGTACCGGCACCTCTTACTTCTACTTACAACGAAAATTGGACGTTTAAGCGAGTGTTTTTGAAACAATTGGGAATTTTAGAATGTTTCTGATCGAGAAGGTGTTTGCTTCTCTTGAACCAAAACGACACTTTTTCAATGCAAACAAATGCTTTAAAGAATATACATAGTCTCTACTATGATTTAGTTAGATAGTTTACATCAACAGAAGATATTGACAATCCCTTCTCCTGTATGCAGTTTGACACAAAGCTTATTACTGCCTGTCTTATTATATGAATAAAGTATATAAAAGGATAAAGGGACAGGGAAATTGGGTCGACTTTGTGACTTTGTGAAAACTGTGAGTGGATTGGCATGTGTTGAATTCAGATTCCTGTTTCTTTGTTTCGTTTTGGACGTACTGGAAGCAGTTATTCAATGAAAGACTGATTGAGGAAGAGAAAGGTTACAACCACCTAAGAATTTGGGTAGAACTCTTGTTCGATTTTCAGTGATTCAAAGTATGGTCACAAAAGGCACACTGGCACAACTAATAGAGGATCTAGCGTTGCTTGAAACAGCCATTACATGAATTTGTACCAAGATCAGTAGTTAGAAACTTAGATACGTGAAAGTTAAAGTGAGGCAACTTTTGCGCACAGCATGTTACGGTGATTGTTCATGGTGATTGGAAGACTACAAAATCGACTCAAGTGGTCGATTTGTGCCCGTCAATGTTTGTAGAAGAACTACTTTCCGCTCTTTTAGCAGCTTTGCGACATTCTGTTAAGAAAGGTCCACGCAAACAAATTTACCGTCATGGCATTTGCCAGCGCTGCTATTGGTTTGGGAATCTAAAGCCCGAAATTTTGGTCTGGGTGAATACAGAAAGTCACAGCGAGGTACGTTATTCGCATGTCGTGCGTCCCTGGGGAGCCGAGCGGCGTCCTACGACACCACGACACCGCGACATCCACCGGTCTACGACACCCACGACACCCTTGAATGCGACACCTAACAGCAAGATCCTATCAATGTCTTTGGTAGCTTACATATACACCTACTTGCTCGGGGGATTAACCTTCTTACCGCTTGTAGTGTTCTTGTTTGTGTATTTGCACCCCAAAGTACCGACAGATCCACAAAAAGAAGTTCCAGATGAAGAGTTTCCAGATAATTGGAGTGCTGGGGAAGTAGAAGATCAGCAGCAAAATGGCATTTTGGCGTACAAAAGAGGATGGCTCACAGTGACACAAGAGTATCTAGAGTCCACAGACGACATAACGTCACAAACAGCATCGGTTAACGAAACGAACTCTGCATATTCGTCACTATACAAGTTTGTGAAAAATAACCATGGACCCAACACCACAAACAAGCCCACGGACGAATTGGATTCGATCGAAGCTATCAACAACGACAAGATGAAGCCTGCAAACACAAACCTCAAAAAACATCGGTATTATGCCATTCTAAAACATGGCAATTTGTTCTTGTACAAAAATCAAACACTAAAAGATGTCAAACATGTAATTGTGTTAACGAATCAGTTTGTGACATTGTGGCCCCGAAATGTCGCAGATGGCCAGTTGTTCACAAAGAGAACCGCTATCTGCTTGATAAAGAAGGATTGGACAAGAGCAAGACGACTTTCGGAGAACTTCAATCATGAAAAATTAGATATAAACGACATTATTGACCCCAATTCGGACTTGGCCACTCCAAAAGGGTCCTTCTTCATCTACTGCGACACAAACATCGACAAAGAAGACTGGTATTTCACTCTTATCAAGAGCAGTAAGCTTGAAAATGACATTCATAATCTCAGCAGTAATATTCATGCCAATACTTTGCATTTTGAAACAGCAGAGATCATGGATTTGATCCAAACTTTGTACAGCAGTGAAGGACAACTTCAAACCAAGTGGTTCAATGGAATTTTGGGTCGGATCTTCTTGTCTTTAAAGAGAACAGAAGTGCTAAAGAACTTTTTAGAGTCGAGAATCACCAAAAAGTTGAATAAAATCAAAACTCCGGGGTTTTTGGATCGGTTTCTGTTAAGCAATATGGACCCCGGAGACTCTGTGCCATTCTTTACGTATCCAAACTTGAAAGAGATCAATCCCAATGGGACATTGATCTTAACATCTTATGTTCATTATCATGGTAAAATGTCGTGCAATTTGAACACCAAAGTCAACCTAAACTTCGGGGGACGGTTCACACAAAGCCAAATGGATGTTGAGCTCAAAGTCACCCTTCAAAAGCTCGAAGGTCCTTTGATTTTTAAAATAAAACCTCCTCCAAGTGACAGAATATGGTACAGTTTTGAAATAGAACCAATAATGAACTTGAAAATCGAACCCATTATCAGTGCTAGACAAATGTCCTACAATATCATCACCAATTTGATCGAAAAGAAGTTCAAAGATGCCATCAAAGAGAGTTTGGTTGTACCACATTTCGATGATCTTGTTTTCTTCGACACAGAATCCGAAGTTTATCGTGGAGGAATCTGGAAACACCACGAACCAGAGGTCGAAAAACCACAAGAAGAAGTCAGTGATGTTGATTCGGTACTGGAAAAGGCTTCTGTTCAAAGCACAACCAAACTGGTTGGTTCTTCAGAGGTTGACTCTTTGAAGAAATCAAAGGTTTCATTGGACAAACTCAAATTAACCACTACTTCAACACTAACGGATATCTCGTCCAAGATCAGGAAGTCAAAGTCCTCACACACAGTCAGTGTAAGTGGGTCTAACTTCCTCTCTGATGGCTCTTTGATTGAAGAACCGAGACCTGCTACAACTTCGAAAATCACCATCAATAAAACTCTCAAGAAGATCGGTGATTGGTACAACAACAAAGAAGACAAGGACACAAAACCAAAGGAGAAGGTCGAAATGTACAGTAACAGAAGAAGACCAAGACAATCCAGTAATGATGTGGTTTCTGAGTCGAATTTTAGTCCGGTGGAAATGTTTGCCAAAGATGTTCTGCACTCTAGAAGCAATTCAAAGGTTAGTATTGATACAATTGACAGTTCCCAGAATCCTTTGGAGTTGTTACGTCACAAGTCTGCTTCTTCTTTAGGTCCTTCGTTAGGTCCAGAATCACCTAAGAAGTCACCTAATAAGTCACCTAATCTTTCGCTTCAACCTTCGTTGATGGAAGACGAGAGAGAAGGAAGAGAAGAAATACAAAGACAAAGAGAAGAAGCACAAAAGATCGATCCTCTCCAGTTCAGTGACGAGAAGATCTTGCAATCTTTGAACTATGATAATGAAATTAACGAACTTATTGAGCTTGATGACCACAAAGATATATATGCAGAAGAACTAAAGGAACAACTTGAAGGTCTGATTGCAGCAGAGACAGAGGAGCCAGGATCTTTAAATGTCAATCAAGGATCCTTGAAGATACTGGATCCAACTTCACAAGGAATGGAAACAATTCCTTTATCTCCTACTTCCCCTTCTCCCCCTTCAGGAATTTCAAGATCAAACACAAAATTGCATAGAAAAGCTCCTCCTCCTTTATAGTCTGACAGAAAGCTTTTGATGGTCTTTTATTACAAAAGCTCCTCTTTTAGTCTTCTAGTACACAAAATCCCTTTTGTCTTCTATCACACAAGCTTCTCCCCCTCCCTCTATATATGTGGCGACCAACCCCCATACATTTGACACAAGTTTTCATTACTTGAAGCAATCTGAATCAAAATATCCACCTGACCATGAACATTCATAGGTAACCCTTCTTTTTCATCCATTAACCCTATCAATTTCCGTCTAACCTTTCTTAAATGTGATTGTGGATTCTGTTGATTCTCCCAATCTAATAACGGATCATAAATCAACGTTTCAAGATTATTCATTAATGAATGTTCGTTGGCTCTCATAATGGTATCAGTGACTTCACATGTCTTCCTAAACGTACCTTCAACCTTGTTAATTCCCATAGCATCGATCATATTATTGGTTAATCTGAAAGGAACGATCTCTGGTGTAGGTAAAGTACTCCCTTTCTCGAATAAACAGTCAAAATCAATATGAAGAATGCCTCCATTGGTCTTAAAGAATAAGATATTCTCACAATGACGATCTCCTAGTCCTATAATATATCCAACAATCGACATTACAGCACTTGATCGAATATACTGATTACGAGCCAAGTACCAAGACGTTGGATCACTGAACTGATTCAAGAACCATCGATGAAGAACTGGTGGACTATGTGCCAAAATGCTCTCAAAAGTCTTCAAAAGTTTGGCTTTAGATTCTCCATCATCATTGGAACCTGCTGTTTTCACAATCTTTTGAGCCTTATCGAGCTTAGTAAAGATCAATCTGTCGTTTATAGTAGCACCAACCTTCTTCTTCTCTGTCTGAATGACATTCTTCATAGTTACAACATTGGGAACAAACTCAATGACTCCTGAAATGGTAGATAATGGTGTAACTGCATAATTGTAGATTGTAAGGTTCCTTTTTCTGGACTCATTGTTGGAAGTTAACAATCTATTGATCAATGAAGTTAATTCCACTACCTTAGCATCTTTTCTAGTGTCATCCTTCTTAAGCATCAATCTGTATGGTTTTCCATCATTCCCACGTATAGTTATCTGTTTCGGCATCTGTAAAGAGTTGAAAATATTCACCAGTTCATCAACTCCGTTGAAGGTGATAATCGAACTCTTAGGAAACACGGAAGATTCTTTCTTAGCATGAACTTGTGTTGGAATCTTCATATCCAAATTGGATTTGATGGGAATAACCATACCAAAACCTTCAAATAGCTGTGGTAAGTTGAAATCACTCGACATAGATACTCTTTTGGTCCCTTTCTTGAACTTCTTTTCACTTATAAGAATGAAGTATTTGAACAAATCTTGTGCACTCTGTAAAAGAGACTGGTTAGCAGTTCCTTGGTCTACAAAAGTAGTCAATATCAGTTCTACTCGTTCTTTTCTGACTCTATCTTTCGAGTAAGTGTGTGATAGTGTGAACCAAAGACCTTGCCTTGGATAAGTGATCAAGATTCGGGCCACTATTTGTTGCAAAATATTGACTGAAGGAACGTGATTATGACCAATTCTACTCAACATCTGTGTGATAGCAGTGTACCAAACATAACTAGGAATCAGCTTCTCCCAAGCTTTGATATCTGACATTATATGACTTAATATCTTGATTGAATCTCTACCCAACTTCTGTTGGGCAAAGTCCAACCAGATAGTTATTAATTTTGGTAAAGCTTCAAAGATATAACTAGGACCCAAAGTCAAAGCTTTTAAAAAGCATTTCACAATATGTTGTCGATAAGTTCCATCATCATTAGCATTTGATTCCAATAACTTATCATAATACTTTCCCAATAAATAATAAGGCTTTTCCCAGCTTTTAACCAACACATATGCTTTAGTATACTGTTCAATGATGGTATCTGAAGAGCTGTGATTACTTTCGTTCAACCAATCAGCATATTGTAATTGGATTTTCGCTTTCTGTTGAACATTATTAACTTCATTCAAGTTGATTGTTTCAATCACTTTAATTGCATCTGTTTGTTTGCTTTGATTCCAAAGTAATTGGGCATATTCGAAGTTAGTTTCATGCTCTAGTTCCAATTCTTGTTGGGTTTCTGAATTGTAATCATAATTCATGGCTTTCATGATACTAGCAATACTAATATGGAACTTATCGTAAGCTCTAGCCAATCTGCTACTATCCAAGTAGATCTTATTGATCTCATTATAATCAGATTTGATAATATTGACAAACTTGTGGATTGAAAGCATTTTCCACTTGGTTTCAAAACTCTGGTCGACATTATCAAGACGAGAACTGACCAAATTGTTTTGAAATAATCGATCAATGTCGTAAATCATATGAAGTTGCATCATGAGATTCATATTTCTGGATGTTCCCACACTTGACGAGTTCAAAGACTTCCCAATCACTTTGTATAGTTCATTAAAGCATTCATCCAACTCAACAGTTGGGTCTTTATACTTCATCAAAAGTCCTTGGGTCAATTTGAACATTATTAGGTTATCTACATCTTGTGGAACTCCTACACTTTCTGTTACATAAACCCACTTTGAAAGTTGGTTCAAATGACCAGAAAAGGTTGATGCTTGAACTCCAATCAATGCCCAATCTAATGGGAACTGTGAAATGTCGTTGATGTTAACACTGGATGACAAATTCGATAACACCTCATCATAAGAAGCATGATCGTTCAATGACTTCAAAAACTTTGTTTTGTAGTTGGTGTCAGAGTCATCACTTAAAACATGGAAAGCTTCTTGTGCAATTGACCAATTTTCGTTGTACTGGAACGTTTTCAACTGAACATTGGTATTTCTGGAACTGAAATTCTTCAAAACTCCATCCAAAGAGTCCAAATCATTGATATTAGCATACATGGAATGTAAACTGAAGTTCTGGTCTAAATTATCAATAATGAAGTTGGAATCGATCTCTCCAGTTCTGAAATTGGTTTCAAGGTATAAAATAGTCCGTTCATAGTTTCCACAGAACGCCGACTTCTCATACAATGAATAGTTAGATACCGAAAGAATGAACTCATTGATTAAACCAAGATTACCTCTTATGGTCTCTAATTCAGACTCTTTGATAACTCCAACAAGATTATCATCATTGATATATTCAACAGTTGAAGAAGTCCATTGGTTCAAATAGTCCAAAATCTCAAAGATAGTTTGGTAACAAGCTTTCAAAGTTTCAATATAATCAGCAGATATCAAGTTTGAAGTATCCATATTAAAGATTTCGTGGATTTCAAGTATCAAATTATTGAAATACTTCTTGTCTGGATTAAGTAAATTGATTAGGATCAAATACTTCAAAAGGTAACTGGAAATAGACAACTCAGTCTGCAGAATCAAAGCAAAGAACCCATTAAACAAGCTCCCAGATCGTTTGGAGTTCATTATCAAATCTTTAGCCAATAAATTGACCCAAACTTCATGGCTCATTCCAACTTTGAATATTGGATATTTGATATTGTTGGATTTGAATTTACCTTGAAAGATGAACTTCGAGTTAAGAAATGGGATGAGTGTGGATTTTGTAACTTCACTGAAGTTCTTCCATACTCTTAAAATCGACCCATCTGCACCAGTTTTAGTTGAAAGCTTCCCATTTTCAAACTTCAACGAATCACTTAATTTCAACACTTTAAGAAACTCTTGCATGGCAAAACTGTAATACATCTGTTTAATCGGATTATTAGAAGCCCAAAAGTTAACAACAATGATATTCTCTAAGAAATCAGTTATCAACCTCGAATTTTCTGCATAATCATTGAAGTTATGGACCAAAGTGATCTTGGGTTTGATGTGTTTCAAATTGAACTTATTAGGGTCTAAAGATCCAATGTTAGACAAGCATTTAGCACAATTGGTTGGAATAATATCATCATTTTCATTTCTGAACTTGTATGAAGTATCCAACAAAGTGTTGATTAAGTCGGGTATAGAGTCATCGTTATGTGTCTTGAACTCCTGCTGGATGATCTCTTGGTTGTGGGAAGTGTAATGAATCAAATCTTTTAAAGCTTGTTTCACGACAAATTTGTTTAAAGTCTTCAACCGTCTTGAAAACTCTGGAAAGTACCCGATCTTTAATTTCGGTTTAATTGAATTTCTTAAGGTGTGAAACCTTGTTCGAGTCACTTCATCATCGAGAAATGGAATCGAGAAGTAGTATAATGTATAATTACCATTCCCGCCAGCTGTTGAGCTATCATACTCTTTGATCAATTCGAATAATCTGCTTAGTATCTCTATTGCAACCACTTTAGATCGGGGTTCAAACACTCCTAGATTCTGAAACATCAACGAAATGATGATATCAAACAATGAGATCAAGTTATTGATGTTAAGTCTTTCAATCAACAATTTCAAGCATTTTATAGCAACAAATTCAAACTCCAGTTGTTCTATCAACGATTGTAATGAAGTAGATATCTGACTTAGCACAGAAGAAGTAGCTTCAATGTTGTGGATGATCAAGAATTCAATTGCTTTAATAGACTGAAGCTTTTCAAAGAAAGAAGTGGAGTTCTGATAAATTGACTGACTGATTTTTTGGATAATCTCCAAGTTATGAACTTCTAGTAGTCGTTCAATGCATTTCTGACGAGAAAGACGAGTTTTCTGGTCTGAATCCATCTTGGAAATGTGTTCTAAAGCATTATATATCCGATATTCATTCTTCAACACTCCAAACTCGTCATAATTAGTTTGCAACAAGATATTCCATGTAAGCACCCCAATACCACTGTTATGATATAAATCACTGATGTTCTGATCTTTATAGTAACCAGCATTCTTCAATACACTCACCAATAACTTATCGTTGATCTTATCATTTTTAACAAGATAAAGGGCAAGAATCTTAGGTAAGCATTTACTAATCAATTTCTCTTTGTTCACATTCGATGCTTGTGAAATATCTTGCAAGTAGTCATACTTGTAATAATCTAGAAGATGCGGAGCTGTGTACTCCTTGGTCAAGTTAAGAAAGTAATTTCTGGTGATACCACAGATTTCAAGAATTTTATGAAAGATCTTGTCTACTTTCAAGATTTTGACCGATACCATTGGCAAGAATGGTGATAATAACTTGTATGGTTTAACACCTTTGCACTTGGAAACGTATAGAATGGTGGAAACAACCAAATTTATATGATGTTCGTTATTTCCACCTAACAAATCCACAAACCTTAACACCAAAGCATTCAACCATTCTCCTTCGGAAATGATAGCCAATTCCCCATATGCCATAATGGTCGATTCTGCA
The DNA here is from genome assembly GCA_030571835.1 of Yamadazyma dushanensis. Classification (NCBI taxonomy): domain Eukaryota; kingdom Fungi; phylum Ascomycota; class Pichiomycetes; order Serinales; family Debaryomycetaceae; genus Yamadazyma; species Yamadazyma dushanensis. The sequence goes on from JAJLYZ010000014.1 coordinate 203,019, forward strand.
AGATGAGTGTGTTTAAGCACATCAAACTGAATGGAACTCAAATATTGGAAGATTAATGAAAATTGATTCTCTAAAGAAGCAGTTTTTTCGTCAAGCAATAGCAATGGAATAACTCTAGCAGCCAAACAACGTACTGTCCGGTTGCTATGAACCAAAAATTGTTTCAATTGTTGGAAAATTGGATCAATATTGCCTGGTGGTCGAAATGATGATAATAATTTGTAAAGTGTAATTAAATAATTGATGGTGATCAAATCATCGTTAAACCAATCTGTTTTAGAGAACGGTAGTATCATCTCATTGTACAAGTGCTTCATTGTAGGAGAATCATTGATACTTGGACGAGATTTCATAGGCTTTTTATACCCATTATATCGATGAGGATGAGAACCACACTTTTCACATTCATTGACTTCGAAATTGAAGTCATGATTGTATAAACACGGGAAGTTGCCAATGGCCGTCAACAATGTGTATAATTGAGACAGCAGATTCTTGTTCTGATACACAGACTTGAAGGTGGTGGAAGTGGACATCAAATATTCATTCAACTTCTTTCGATCTTTCAAAGAATCGGTAGTTTTGAGCCTCGAATTGTGTTTGTATGCATCCAAAATGTGTGTTTGTCTCTTTCTCTTGGTTGGTTTGTAATTTTTAAACTCAGATAAAGTCTGTAGGATATTCAAGGGTAGATCTTCATTGGTTACAGGAATAAGTAGCTGTTTGACATTGTAGACTATATCGAACTTTGAAGCCACATCTAGCACTATCAATAAGCTCTGGTGTAAGGATTCAGACAACACAGAAGTAGAACCAGCACCAGAACCAGAAGAACCAGAAGATAAATCGTTATTCAAGCAACTGATTATCCATGAAAGTAAAAGATTGAGTTTATTCGAGCAAAGAACATCACATCTTTTTAACCATTTGGAAAAATCACTTATAACCAAAGCTTTCAAGTAATCCAACGATTCAAAAGCCAAAGAATGATTATTCAAAAGCAACCACAATTTTTTCATCATCACTTCAAAATTGAATGAATTAACCATTAATTTGTCCACCAGAAGCATAATCGACACCAAATTCGTAGCATTTACAATATCCAGAACCACCACATCTGTTTTCTGGAAGTTTTTATCAATATATAGCCCTGCTTCCTTGAATAAAAACGATTTCAATTGGCTTTTAAATATCAAATCATTGTATCCAACACCAATATTTACAACAGACACAATGAACTGTTTTAATGAATCAACTACCACAAAGGACTTCATATGTCCTACTATATGTCCCAACATGTTCTGAATCAACACCAAAGCCAAGTAATCGGGCTTTCCAGCCGTTCTTTCGACTCTTAAATGCGAGACTAATTCTTCATTTACAGACAATTTGATTAAAAACGGTTTTTTGTGCAACAACAACGTAATAGTGTCAAATAATCGCAGAAGTAAAGTGGTTTCTACCACCTGTTTAAACTGCAAGTCAATAATATACATCAAATACTTGATAATTCGTTCAAAATGATCATTATCAGATTCATGAATATTCGCATGAATATCATTAATAAAAGAGCTGAGCTCTTCGTTCGAAAGAGTTTTGTATCCTAGAGCCATCGGAAACCAGAATTGCAAGTACAAACGAGCAGATCAGTCACACAAGAACACTAGGATAAGATCAATTGAAGAATAGTGAAGTGTTAAAAGGTACGCGATACGCGGTGCGCGATGGCTGCAAAATAGCGACAAAGGAAGAAGAAACCGACAACAATGGACGACGATTTCGAGTTGTGAGAGAAGACGCTTGGTAATGGATCATCGTTTAACATGAAATATCAATAGTTGTTGTGGTCAAATCACTATAACTAACAAAAGCGTGTCTATACCAGATACATATGGATATTTAGGTAGCTGCGAAATCACAAAAAATTGAAAATTTTTAACATCTTCAAATATCAGAGATGAAGAAAGACGTACACAAATAACGACCACAAACACTTGATCAAACTACAAAACCTGGTATACCCATGGTAAAAAAGAAAAGAACCAGCATATGAACAACTTGAGCCCACATCGACACTCCCTTCCCAAAATAAATGGACTGTCCGTTGGTCTCAATCACTTCAGCTGTTTCTTCTCCTTTCACATCTCTCTGATCAACAACGACATGAAAAGTGGCTGGTAAAGGTTAGAAGTGGTTCTAAGTGACCAGCAACCACCTCCACCCCCTTCATTTCCCCTATCATCCCCCCTTCATGTCGTTGTTTGTCTCTTTGCATTTCGAAGGTTTTCTTACCCTCCAATGGTATTCAAAATTCAAAAAACTTGCATAGAACAATGATCCCTTAATGGAGTTGACTTATCACATAAATGATAAACCAACCAAAGGCTTGGGATAATAAGCTTAGGGATACATTCTTTTTCAACTCCTCTTAACCGTTTCTTCTTCTCTTCATTCTCACGAAAATTTTCACCACTTCATGCAAATCGAACACGATTCTATCGTTGATTCTATTGAATCCAGACAGTTCCAATATGCCAGCTCCTACATAAAGGCAAAGCTAGCTAGGAACTCCAACCAGGTGTATTATCAGGTTTTGAACGTGTATTTAACGTACGTTCAAGGAGCACATCAAGAAGCAGTTCAAAATTGCATAAGATTATTTAAATCTTTGAATAATGATCCAAGATGTACAGATTTGATGTATAGGATGCTTTCTGAACAAGGAAAACACAATGAACTGAATGAAGTGTATGAAACGATTTTGAAAAGATACCCTAATTCCAATGATTTACTTGTTCAATGGATGAGAAATGCTATTAAATTTCAATCGTTGAAATCGCTACAAAAGTCCACTTTTCACTTGGCTAAGTTGCATGGAGACTCGAAACACAAGTACTGGCTGGCTTTGGCTAATTACTTGTTGGCACAGGAGGTGAAAGATAAAAAACAAAAGGAGTTATTTGTGAAATTGGGCGGTAAGATCATTGAGGATGTGTCTGTGACAACTACACATGAACTCTATGTGAAGGTACTTTTACTTAACCAAATTGATAGATCAAAGTCAATTGAGGCTATTGAGTCTTTCAAGTTGCCTTTGGACTTGGATTTAAAGATCTTGTATCTCCAAACATTGAATGAGCATCAAGACTACAAGAAACTTGCGGAAGTGACAAGAAGGTACTTGTTTGATGAGAGTTTCAATGACTTTAATACGTGGAAATTGTACGTTGTGGCGAGCTTGAAGACTATTGTGGAATTTGAAGACGTTGAACTGGCAATAAAAGAGTATAAATGGTCCAGAAACTCACAACTAGCTCTTGTGGAAGCCAGTTTCCAATTCAAACATGAAACGTTTGTGCAGTATGTGTTGGAGTATTACGATAAGCTCAAAGGGAAATTGTGTTGTTTCAATGATTTAAAACACTACTTTCCAAACCCAAAAGATGGCAACTGTGAGAAACTCGTGACAAAGATTCATGAAACCAGTGAAATAGCACTCCAAGAAGTCAATTCAACCAACCTCAACATCCTAGTAAACAACCAGAAGTTGTTGCAGTACTTTGGAAGCACAGGAGAGCAATTCGATGCTCTTAACTGGAAAGTATATGAGAGATTCTTGAGTTTATGTCAAACAAAACTAGAAACAGATTTTTATGTGGCCAATGAATTGGTACTTATAAACGTTATCACATCATTACAAAGCGATTTCTCCATCAACAATGTGTACAAACACATAATTACATTGGAATATTTGGTCTCGAATGATCCTTTGGACTATAAAGTCAATTTATGGCTTATGAAACTATACAAGTACACAGGATTGATTCCTCAATTGTACAAGTTGTTCAATAAGCTCAAAATCAGAATGGTTCAGTATGATTCGTTGGGATTTTTAGCCATCAACAACATCTCATCGGTGTTTCCTTCAAAAGAGTACGCCAATTTCTTAGAGTATGTCCACAGGTACTATATGACGTGTGAAATTGATCTACAGGACAATATAATCCGGGCTTTTGATGAACAAGTTTACAACAAGCTCCCCAACTTCATCAGTTTCAACAGCAAGATCCTCAACTCGTACCAGTACTTCGAAGTGATCTTGGAAATGAACAAGAACCTCAAATTCAGTGGAGACAAGAGATACAAAGCTTTTTACGATTTAAAGCTCCAACAATATGGTGATAGACTCCAGACCACCACTCTTGCCGATAACAGAGACTTGCATATCTTCTACAACAACTTTTCATTCACACAAGACTTCATTTCACAGTTAGAAAGTAAGTTCATCGAATCATACGATCAACATGCATATCTCAGAACTTGCTACCTTCAGGAATCTTTGATCAATGATTTCAACGAACCAACTTTCAAAAAGTTCAATAAGGTTTCTTCAAGCTTAAAGTTGCCGAAGTTCGAGTCGTGGATGTTGAAGATCTATACCAGTTTGTTCAAGCTTCAGTTAAAGAACTTGAATGAGAATGAGTTCAAATCTTGTGTCAACTATTTATCCAAGAACCTCAAGTACCAGAAGATACCACAACCATCATCCCTTCTATCCAAAGACCTCAATTACCAAGCCATTACCATCTTGAGTCTTGTACGGTATATTGAAAGTCTTCTGTTCAACAAAGCGTTCAAAGAGATTATTCCTTTAAACAAGTCTTTGGCCCTGAATTTCGACACCAAGCTTGCCAAACAACAACTTGAGGAACTCGACAACCTCCAACACCAATTTCAACCATCAGACTTCAACTTACCCATCGAAAAAGAGTTCATAGATGGCTCTTTTGACAAATTTCGCAGCTGGTTGGAAATGTCCTCCTATAGAGTGTTTTATAATGTACATAGATAATCTTTCATTACACATACACAACTAAAGATTGAGTTTCAACCCTAAAACTCCCGCCATATCGTTGGCTCTATATACACCTTGGCTTAAAAGATACTTCCTATACGTTAAATCATGTTTTTCGTCCACTTTAAATTCTTCACGAATGAATTTTACGAGTTCGTTCCGATCATGGTGATGATACACCGATTTTATCATCTGTTTATAAGTGAACTTAACTTGTTGTCGAAATAAGAACTCTTCTAACGACAAAGTGGGGCCTAGTTTTTTGAATGTCCGTAGAGTTGGTCTCATTTAAAGTAGTTCCATTTAAAAGAATGCAAAATCGGTATTCGCGATGCGATAGAGAAGAGAGTGGGTTTAGTGTATTATTCTATAAAAGACGATTCCTTCTTCTTTAGCGAAGGGATCAACCCATTGAGTCTCCATCTCCATCTGAGCTTATTTTGGAGGGTTTTGAGCCAATTTATATCGTTTAATTGCAGTAATTCATTTGAAAGTGAATTGGAGTTCAAGAATTTAAGCCTTGAGATTAAATTATTGGAAATGGCTTTTTGAAGTTGTGGACTTCGACTATTAGATCTCAATTGGATGGTCTTGAATATATTCAAGAGTTTGAGGTTCTTCAGTTCCGGTAAATTAAAACTGTTGCTTCTTTCAGATTCAAGTTCTTCTGCGTAGAGTTGACTTAAGAATTCTTCATAAATCTCAATACATTCCACACAGATAAACTCATTGAACACATCGTTCAATTTGGATTCATTGGTCTTATTCATGCTATCATTATCGTTATTGGTTTCGGTATTACTACCAGATTTAATGGTGGTTGCAGGTGTACTGCTTCCAAAGTGGAAATTGGAATATTTCATGCGTTTGTTATTGATGATTGAACTGATTTCATATAGTGGTTTATCACATATTTCACAGTGCTTGAGTTGGCTTTTGCCGGGTATACTACCAAAGATCTCCTCAAGGTTCTCTCTTGGTGGTGAATGATCCGAGATCTTTCTCTTCTTTAGATCTCCATTGATTCTCTCTTTAAAATTGGCTAAAGACTGCTGTCTGAACAAGTTCCTGGCCAGATTCTGCAGCTTTTGTGGTTCCATGTAGTCTTCCACAAAAATAATGGGCTCTTCTGTGTCTTCAAAGCTTTCATCGATCTCACTAGTCATGTTAGGTGTGGTAAGTGTATCAATAGATGTGAAGCTAACTTCTTCCATGGGGAGATCTTTTAAGATCTGATGGTTCATATTATGACTGGCATGGGTCGTCGGTATTACTGTTGTCTTGGATCTGTTAAAGTCATTTGGTTTCATGGTAGAATTATCGTCTAAAACATTTGGAGCAGACTTAGAACGATTCAAAAGTTCCACACGAGATCGTTTGTGTTTGACGTCAGATTTGAGCGGCGGAGGGAACGGAAGCGACGTTAGTGTTGTGCTGTCAATGAGGTCGAGCTTGGACGGCTGCCTATCTAAACGAATGCGTTGATCAGCCATGTTTTACCCAAGATCAAAGAAGTCTTCTCGTCTATTTTTGATGACTTGTTTATATTCGCGGCTGCAAACTACAACCGAAATAGGATAAATGAGGATTGTGTTGCGAAAGAGTACTTTTGAGGTCGTTGGTTCGAGTTTCCATTTGGACTTATTTGTGCCTGCGGTTGTCATGTGTGTTACGACTGTTGCAGATTGTGGTGGAATGTCGTTTGGTGTTGTTTAATGTAGTTGTGTGTGGAGTGGAAAGGATAGTTCAAATCAATGAGTTCAGGCTGATAGATAACATTTAAACATGATTTGAACGCCCTTTTTGATTGGTATTATAGTCTGTGTGTGTTATAGTCTTGTTGAATTAACGCCCAAAGAACATTCATATTGCCGAAACAGTCAAAAGATGTGTTTTGTTCCAATTTTGTTCCTGTCAAAGGGTCTCGCATTTGACATCGTCTTGTAATCATATATAATTAAGCAGCCGTATGGAACACGAGGAGAAAGCTAGACAGCTGGAGGAAGCCTTTGAGAGTGAACTAGTATTTGAGAGTGAATAAGTGGTTTCTGAAGAAGGTAAATGGTAAAGAGCCAGTTGATGTTTATTGTACACAAAAGCAAGTACACAAAAGCAAGAACGCAAAAGAGATCCAAAGTGTATAAACAGGTAAACAAGACATTGAGAAAAACGACAGAGAGACGGAAGAAAGAGATAAACGGCTCAAAACAATAAACAGATCAAAAATTAATCACATGTCTTGCCGTTTCCATTTGGTTGCAAAATTATCACTTTTACTCATTACGTCCATTATTCACTAGTTCTGGAATCTAATAACCTCAAATAACAAGAATCTCCATCATTGGATTCATTGGCCCAATCTTGGATATCATTGAAGATCCGTTGGCTTATAACCTTGTCCATTTCGATCTCCTGTTGTCTAAACTTCAAACTCAAATCTTCACACAATTCCACCAATACCGAAACACCATTAAACTCTTGACGTCGCTTGAACTCGATAATCAGTTTCAAGTTGTTGATGCTGGTGTATCTGATTTCCAACACATTCAAGAGTGGAAGGTAGTTGGCATGGAGAATCAAAGGGATCGATTGGTTGGTGATCAAAGGACAATTGTTCAAAGATAACCGTTCAACCGTGTAATTGCAATGGGTAGTTAAGTCCCACAAGGTCTTGTCGCTGATGTGACAACCAGCCAATCCCACAGTGTTCAACTTCAGGTTGTTTTTGATCAAAACATTCAAGCTGTAATCAGTGATCAAATGACCTTTGTTCTTTCTGCCAAAATTGATACTGGTTAATTTCTTACAATTCTTACCAATGTAATACACACCAGTATCAGTGACAGATTCACACCCCCTGATATCCAACACCTCCAAATTGGGACAAAGTTCACTAATCCTGATTAGATAACTATCGTCCAAGATCTTGGACCCACAAATGACTATCTTGTTGATGTTGCTGCTGTGGGTGAAAAGGTCTTTTGGTGGAAGGAAATTGGGGCACATGAACACCTCAATCGAAGATAAGTGTTGGAAGTTGAACTCTTGCAACTTTCTGTTGAATTGTTCGTTCTTGTTGGTCAAATGAAACAACTTATGGAGTTTGAATTCACTTGGTCTGAACTTCACAGAATCGGATGTGTGTAAGAACTTATAGAACTTGCGTTCATCGTCAAAATGGAACGATTTTCCCAAGATCTCGTTCACTACTCCGTTAAACATTTTGTTCACCAATGAGCAATTATAAAGCACATTTGCAGCCATTGGAATCTCATCCTGTTCTTCCATGGCATCTTGTGCTAACTGTTTATTTCCATGAATAAGCAAAGCATGGTTATAGTTGAGTGGTTTTCTTCGTATGACCGGTTCCACAGTCTTTTGAATAGATGCAAATTCCACTATTTTATATACAATTTCAGGGATGTCAAAGATCGAGGGATTGGATGCTGCTTTTAACAAATGATGGATGTTTCTCGGTTTGATATCATCGAAGTACCTGGTTTTGAAGTGTTTGGGAGTAACAGGATCCGGAGAAGAAAGGGGAGTTGAGTCGTCCACCAAATCTGGTAAAGACTCCAAGTCTAAGTCGGAGTCGGAATTAGACGTGAATGAAAAGTCAGAGTCTGACCCTGATAAACTAGATAAGTCATATTTGGACTCTATGACATTTGTTAGCTTAACAGTTGGTCTTCTTCTTCTTTTGCCATGAATAGTTCTGGATATTCTATGAGATGAATAACTGGGAGTCCCAGGAATCTTGGTGATGGACTTGCATCTCTTCAACTCCCGACAATCATCTAGTTCGTCTAATATGTGTTCTTCAGCTATGTGTTCACCTAGTATGTGTTCTTCAGCTATATGGACTTGTTCAGGAGAAAACTCATAGATTTTATTGTTGAAATGACTTGGTTGGGACAATGGCTTCGTATGGTTGAAAAAGGAGGACATTGGATTATTAATTATTAAGTAATGCAGAAAAGAACTGGAACAGGATATAGTACATGAAAAGATAGACTGGGGTGAGTGGGATTGAAATGTTGAACTTTCAAACTAATGATTCCAACAGGACTATTAAAGGAACAAACGGCAATATAAGCTGTCCAACAAAAGATAGTTTCCAGCACTTGACGGTGACAAAATAATTTTTCAGGAACCTGACAGCAATATATATAGGTGTCTGGTGGAGAAGGAGTTTAACAGATAGGTAAAATCGTAATTGGGCAAATAAACCAGCCAGGTTAGATGTTCGCTGGGGAGATAGGGAAGGTATTTGAAAGTGAAACAATTAAATGCTTGCTGCTGGTGATAAAAATAATCCTTCGTCAAATTTACTACTAGAGTCTGTGGTATGCACCAGCCCAAATTACCAAGCTGGTATGGCAGCTGGTATGGCAGCTGGCTTTATTTTTAACGGCTGCAACTGATAAGTGGCTGGCTCCATTGCCTAAAACGGGTGTTTTGGTCGTGGACACGACTTATTTTTTCAAGTGGTTGTCGGTCGACAAGAGGCACCACAATGGGAGGGCACAGGACGTGACGACGTTGTTTATGGCGTCAGAGGGTGTGAGGATGGAATTTGATTTAGAGTTGGCTGGGTTTTACCTCTGCTGGTATGGATCTGGAAAAGATGGTTTCGGCTAAAAGAGAGAAATGCAATACGTGTTTCGTGAACGGTTATGTCCAGCGAGTTACGAGATGTTAGACTTGGAGTTTGTGTTGGTGTTGATTGTTTGGGTTGAACTGGATTATTTGGATTGAACTGGATTGTTAGATTTACTGTTCTTCTTCTCTTTGACCAGCTTCTTCTGTATCCTTTGTGTGTCCTTTGTGTGTCCTTTGTGTGTCCTTTGTGTGTCCTTTGTGTTTGTGGTTCCCTGTACTTGTCCCTTCTTGTCCTTGTATCCATTTTCGGCCACTCGCTTATCCATCGCTGGTCGCAATTGCAGCCATGAGGCTGGTCAATTTTACATGAATTACGTGTCAACCCCTGTCTTTATTTCATCCCTGTGACATTTCAAGTGGGCTTATTTCCAAGATATGAACACCGTCTGCCACGTCTACGATGAACTACAAACCATTTAAAACCGAGAATATCTAACCAAACTTATTAAAAACACCTTAATACTAGATCCTAACACCAGACCCAGACACCAACCCTTAACACAAAACGCTTGAATCACACCTAGGTCTACGACTACTCGAGGATTATAGAAGTAATTGAGTGAGTTTGTACATAGACTGATCGTCTGAAATATAAGCTAGTTCAATAATAAGACCTATAGTTACCTAAACTAGCACTGCATACCGCGGTGACTTTAACAGATTAAGAGTCAAATGCTCTACCGATTGAGCTAGCCAGGCCTATTAACCATTGTAACATTCACCATCTACTGCGCCATATGCGTCATTGTAGATTTCACCAACAGCAACAGATTCATCGGTCCGCGTGTCCGAGTATCCTACTGCTAAACAAAACTTATTATTGAGACCATAGCACTGATCTGATGATGTACATGGCTGTATTTGTGAGATTTCATGACTACCTACCGATTCTGCATAGTTATGTGGCACTAGATAATCATAGTTCCAATCTTTATAGTCTTGGTCGTACCCTCTGTTTGTACCCCAATCTGTATAGGAGGCCCATCCGCTGTTATCGTCTCTCTTGGCTATGGTAACATTTGGAGCAATGCAGCTACCACCGGTGAAACATGACTCATGTGTTAATAGTGCGGAGCTGATGAATCAACGCCAGCGATCGTAGAAATATTACCGAACATAGACTCTGTAATGAAGCTGTAAATTGCATTATCTACAGAAACGTTGACATGTGATATCCTAGCGACATGTCTGACTAAATGTTTCGTCTTTGGACAGTGCTTTTCAAATAAATCATCAAATTCCATATGCACATCTTTGTTGATGTGGACTTTATAGTCTGTACCATTCATTATAAAACTCATGTCCCAGTAGTCTCTTTTAGCATTAGCAGTTGATGATCCTGAATCATAAGTCCAACCACCTACACTCGCTGCCCCAACAACAAAAGTAGATACAGCCCATAATGCGGTAACACCTGCACATGCAGCTAGCCCTGCTTCACCAGCTACCGGCACAAGACCAGCAACAGCAAGGAATGTGGCGCTACAATGGGAAACTACTACATTACCAGACCAAATAGCTATGCCCATGAAAACAGCAGCGACACCACCGGCAGTCATTTTAAACCATTCAACCATATTAAGAATGAGCCATGTAGTATAGAAAGTATAATGTTATTATAATTATGGTGTATAAGACGCCGAAAAATACTACTCGTTGTTGTGTTGTAATAATATTAGGGGATTGTTTATGATCACTCATTGATTGATAAAAATATACTGATAAATTTCCTCGAGTTCCTAAGTCTTGAATTCGTTAAGACATCAGATTCATGTGCGACATTTATCAAATCACGACATCATAATGAATAGTGACTGCAATAACCGTCATAGTTGTTAATCATGCCACCATTGATCCTGTTGTTCCGAAATCAACTGGCACGTATTACTCCACATTTAATTGGTACATCTATCTATAAATACCCATAGATACTTCCTTCAATAAGTTTAGTTAGGAATAAATAGTTTTCTCCTTAAAACTTCAAGCTTGAATCACACCTAGGTCTACGACTACTCGAGGATTATAGAAGTAATTGAGTGAGTTTGTACATAGACTGATCGTCTGAAATATAAGCTAGTTCAATAATAAGACCTATAGTTACCTAAACTAGCACTGCACACCGCGGTGGCTTTAACACATTAACACTTGTTCACACTACAATCTAACCAACCACAGGCCCCACTAACTCAAACCATAAAATAAAACGGCAACTTGCTCCACCTCGAGCAAATCAATGCCAAAAAGTTTTTCCGAGTTCCGAGCAAAACCCTTACACCGGTCACCTGATCATACCACATCTCATATTATCTGTACCGAAACAACCACAAAAACCACAAAAACACCATAACCTCGTGCACAAACACCCACATATCACATCCCCGTCTACAGTTGGTCAATCATCACCCTCTTTCCCTTTTAAAAATCGCCCTCTCTTACCCTCGGATCTCTAACCCCCCCGGCAGTCCCTTTCTCGCTCACTAGATCCTCATTTTAAATCTAATCTTTAACTACTTTAAAATGCCAAAGAAAACGTCCAAGTCCGTCACGTCGCTCTTTGACATTCGGTTAAGAAACGAGCATGATGTCCTCGTGCTAAAGGGTGCCCCTGACGATGCTGGTTCCGCTCTTTTGTCGGGAAAGATTCTTCTATCAGTCAATGAGCCGTTTACAATCAAGAAACTAAACTTACGATTATACGCCATGATCCGTTTGAATTGGACTGAAACAATGAGCTCGGGTAAATCATCGTATCCCAAACCTATCCGTCATGAAAGAAAGATTTACGAGTATAACTGGGACGTGAACGAGATCAATAAGTACTTGAATCACATGTATGAAAATAACTCACTGTTTCCCAATAGTTCCAACGCCAACACCTCCAATGGTACTCCTAGTTTATCCAAGAACAACTCCACTACATCTTTGAAGAACTTGGGTAATTTCAGGTCGAAATCCTCGTCCAATCTCCTGAATCTTGGCAGTCCCAACGGTTCTTTTTCCAATCTTTCAATGATGGCTTCTGGGTCTTCATCTTCGATAAATAGCAATTCGAAGAGTGGAAATTACGTTCTTGTGAAAGGGAATTACGAAATACCTTTCACGGCTATTTTACCTGGAAATATCCCGGAGTCAGTCGAGGGTTTACCGGGTGCTTCTGTTACTTACAAGTTAGAAGCTTCTATTGATAGAGGAAAATTCCACAATGTGATGATAGCAAAGAAACATGTCAGGGTGGTGAGAACATTGACTACTGACTCGGTGGAATTGTCTGAAACGGTTGCTGTGGACAATACGTGGCCTAAAAAGGTGGAATATTCTCTAAATGTTCCTTCAAAAGCTATAGCCATTGGTTCAGGAACCCCTATAAGTTTGATGTTGGTACCCTTATTGAAAGGATTGAGGTTAGGAGAAACCAAAATCACTTTATCGGAATATTATTCTTATATGGGTTATGTTCCTCCCGTTCACAACGGAGAAAGAGTTATTGTTCAAAAAACCATCCCCAGACCCAGTGATGACGACCCTAACTTCCAGATGGACAAATGGGAGATTGATACGTTTCTAAGAGTTCCTCCAAGCTTGTCAAAATGTACACAAGATTGTGATATTTTGACCAATATTAAAGTCCGTCATAAAATCAAATTCGCTATTGGATTAGTGAATCCAGATGGCCATGTTTCTGAACTTAGAGCTTCCCTTCCTATCCAGTTGTTCATCTCTCCATTTGTGACTGTTAGTGCTACTCAAGAAGACGATGATACTGCCAGTGAAAATGATGCTACTGAGCACCATGAGCAGCTTTTATTCACTCCAGAAAGAGCCCACAGTCACACGAGTTTGACCAATTTGGCTGCAGAGCAGGCTGAAGCTGGTAACTCCAATCTTGCGTCCAACTCGTCTTCATACACGTCGTTTTCTGGTCTTGTGGCTCCTCCATTGTACGAAGCACATATCTACGATAGACTTTGGTCAGATATTTCACCAATAGACTCTCCTATAACATCAGGAAGTGCTACCCCAAGAGATGCAAGCTATTCAGGAGTTCATGATCAAATGAACATGTCTCCTATCGATAGTGTACAATTGAATGAGAATTTGCGGTTATTAAGTTTACAAAGACAAGCTCAAGAGTCTTCTAATGTTTCGACTCCAGACAGAGCTACCTTCAGTTTGGATAGTGATCACAACGACTATTTTACATCAAGAAGACCTAATATCTCCAACAGAAACAGTGCTCTTCTTCACAATGGATTACTATCACCAGGACCCATGTCTCCAGCCGTTCATCTTTCCAGAACCCAAAGTGAAAGTGTCCTTAACCCTCATGAGATGAGTAAAGTGCCTTCATACAACCAATCTTCCGGAGGAATCGATGGTGATTCCGAAGCTTTATCTCCAGCTTATGAGCCTCCTTTACCAGGTTCAAATGTCAATTTGGCAGAAGCTAACAGAAACTACGAAGAATATGTTGGAAGTTCCCGACCCAAAACTCCTTTATCGCAATCAGGATCAAGAGGTTCTAGTTCGTTCAACTTGAGAGCTTTGGGGTCTAAAAACAGCTCCAATAATTCTTCACCTTCATCATCGAGAAACGTCTCATTCACTAACTTGTCGTCTCTCCCTAAAATGACAAGCACCACCCCAGAAAATGCTGTTCCGATTGAACCTCAACCAACCTCCATGTCCCTGTCATCTCTGCAATCAAGCAGTGTGGCTAAACCGTCTGGAAGTGCTACAGACAGAAATGCAGCTATTCTTGGAGTCACTCCACCAATTCGGTCCAGTTCTTCTTTGAGTTTACACAATCTTCACTTTTTGAACAAGAAGAAGAAATGAACAGAGTAACCACAAACCCAATTTGTTTCAGTTCATCAAACTCCAACAGGTTCTAGTTGCATAGTTTCAGCTCCCGCCTAAAATAGCGAGACTTTTGGCGATGTTTCGCAAATTCTCGCAATCTCTCGCTAATTTGTTATCGCATAAATATATTCTCATTTTCTTTCAGATTCAACAAATGTTTAGAGATAGAACCAATTTATTTCTATCTTATCGAAGAACAATTCCTCGAAATGACTACAATTCCGCCTCTTCGCCTGCTTTAGGTAACCGATTCGACAATTTCGAGGAAGAAGAAACGTTGATGAGTCGAAGAAAACTCCTGAAACTGCAATATCGAGACGAAGAAGAAGCTATTGAAATGACCAACATTGCCCCGTCGATTTTCGATATTCTGAAACAGATAGACACAAACTTGCTGGAGATCAAGTCTATGACCTCGGAATTGAATTCGTTGTACAAAAAACTTTTGATTACAAGCTCAAATGATAAACCTGAAATGGAGAAGAAGATTGAGAATTTGAATTATGATATAACCAAGCGATTTGAGAATTCTTATGTGTTGATCAAGAAGTTTGATTTCCTTCAAAAGAATCATGGGAGATTGAAGTTGAATTACTCTTCGAATGAAGTAAAAATGATTGAAAATTTGAAAAAAAACTATGCTTCAAAAATACAGAATTCGTCTTTGGTGTTTAGAAACTTACAGAACAACTACATTAAGTTCTTAAGAGACGACGACTATGATGATTTGAATGATACAAGCTATAATGTATCATCTACAGGTACCAGTACTCCAAGTAATGGACTCTTACTTCAGGAAGAAGAGACTAAGAATATTGAAAACTACTCCAAACAAGTATTGCAGGAGACTCAGCAACAGACCCAACTACAGCAAGGAAATAATCAATATCTCCAGCAAAGAGAGAGAGAAATATCTAAGTTGGCTATGGGAATTTTAGAGATTCTGACAATTTTCAAAGAAATGGAGAGCTTGGTGGTTGAACAAGGTACTATATTAGACAGAATTGACTATAATATTTCCAGCACAGCTCAAGACGTCAAAGAATCCAATAAAGAGTTACTTAAAGCCAGTTCCTACCAGAAGAGAACTACCAAGTGTAAAATTATCTTTCTTTTGAGTTTAATTGTGTTTGCCCTTTTAATTGTGGTATTGGTGAAACCCCATGGTACAACCAAGTACATCGAGAGACCTTCTCCAGACAAGAAACCTTCTCCAGAGGACTCAAGACCGTCTCCTGATAAAAAACCTGACCCAGATACCGACCAGCGACCAACGTTAGACAAACCAAACAACCCCGATGAAAATATAGGAGAACATTCAGATCCCGACCTAAATATCCCCCTAGGCTTAATATAACGATGAGATGTAAAGTACTTTATTTGAAATACAAACTACTCTAATAATACACAAGTTGAAATCCATTAACATTGAAGAAACCCCAACCAAATAAAAATCTATCAAAAAAGGAAAGTGTTAGCTTATGAAGTGCTATAAGGGCCTCCAGGACCACCATGACCGGGTCTAGGCGTTCCTAAACCAGGAATCCCCATTCTACTGGGGGCCATGTTTGGCTTGTTCATTCCTGGTTTTCTCCTGCTAGCAGGACCCAAGGCAAAGTCTGGATTGTTAGCTAATGCATTATCTGAAGCCGTAGGAGGACCATTTCTAGAAACCATAAATCTATGTTGTCCTGGCATCAGTTGCATGGGCTGCATCATAGGCTGTTGCATCATAGGTTGTTGCATCATAGGTTGTTGCATCATTGGCTGTTGCATCATTGGTTGTTGCATCCTTGGTTGCTGCTGCATCATTGGAGGTCCCATATTCATCTGCTGTGGAGGCATCTGTTGAAATCTAGGTTGGAAAGGTTGTTGGTTAGGATAAGGAGAGTTATATTGTTGTTGGTGTGGAGGTGGAGGTGGAGCTCCTTGGCCGTTATAATAAGCATCTTGAGGGTTGTATCTTGGATTGATAGCTCTTTGAGACACTGAAGTGAAGTCAGAAGAAGCATCACTTCCCAATTCATCAGAAACTTGACTTCCTCTGTGATATTGACCGGCTTGAGGAGGTATATCATCATCTCCTAACTCCGTAAATGGCCTATGACCTTCTACTTCAGGATGATGTTCGAAAACACTCATATCTGCCCCACTATAAGGAGGTTTATTCAAAGGACCTTCACTTGGATAAGGCAAGTGAGGAAGGTTCGATTTTGGCATGTCATTCAATGTAGGAGTGGCCACATTAGGAACAAAAGAAGGAGCCATTTGTTGTTTAGAAGAAATTGGAGTGTTTGGACCGTTGACAATGCTTACTTGAGCATCTTCGAAATGGGAAGATCCCAAGGTTCTTGAACTAACCAGGTTCTCGTGTGGCTGAGTAAAATCTTTAGCCAATTGAGGGTTGGAGTTGTAAATACTAGAATTGGTCATAGTATTCAATTTCTGAGGTGGTTGATTAGGTGTAGCCTTGAAGTCATAGTCTCTACTGACAGAACTGTTATTATCATTGAACTGTCTAGATGGAGCCACATATCCACCTCCAAAACCAGTACCCCCATATCCAGTACCTGTATTACCATAGGCAGTGTTTCCAAACTTATTATCGAAAGTAGCCATCTCATTCACAGACTGTACGTCTTCCGAATCATAATCTTTGCCAGAAGTTCTCAAAGCCAATACAAGACCAATTATCGAAATCAAATTAAACGCACCAGCCACAATCATTAACCAACCACACCAAGCGATATTTGGCGCAAACATAACACAAACCAACACCGTCACAGCGGTCGTCACCAAGAAACTCACAATGTTCAACACCATTGACAATATAAGTGAACCACTGCCAAAAAAGTGGCTGAATAAGATCAATAAAAAGGTGATCAAGTTGATCCCTGCAGATATAGGAACGAGAATTAATGCCCGGGCCAAGTTGGTTCTGGTGTCAGAAGCCAATAACCAGTCGGTTCGAGGCTCTACATCCCCCAAACTGTAAGGATAAGCCACATCAGAACAAATATCTCGAGACAAACGACATGAACCAAACACGCCATAACTGTTTGCAGAAGTCAAGCCAAGACGAATAGCTGGCACAATTGGTGCTGAGATGGTAGCCAATAGTAAGATAACGAAAGATACAAGTATCAATACCAATGATAACGTGTGGAATCCAGCTCCCATAGTGAAAAAATTGACAAAGTACTTAAAAGAAAACGAGGATTATCGACATATAAAAAAAAAACTTTAAACGGCTTTAACAGATCAACGCGACTAAGTGGCTGGCTAAATAATAGGGGAAATGATTTAGCGAAATCATCATTTGCAACGGCGACGAACATGTTACCACCACAGAAACAACGCCACAAACACTGTGACAATGTTGGGTTCACAAACACAATCGCAAGCACTTTGGTACTGTGACAATTGAGTCTTTTAAGTGGTCTGTTCATCAGTGGTTCTCGCTTCTCGTGGCTGCACGGCTTTGTTGGTGCACGACTTGATAAGATAACGTATTACAACGCCATGATCTGGCCAAGGCCATGATTTTTTGACGCCATGATCTATTTATGTGTCACTTTACAGTTTTGAGTTAGACTATAGTGTCACAGCAACTGCTAAAGTTTTTGTATTGTTCAGGTTTTTGTGTTGTTGTGTTTGTCTCTTCGTCGTCTGTTGTCAATTGTTTCTCACGAGTCAAATCGACAGATTTGATTGTTGCATTTCCGAAGGAATCTGACGGAACCAAGGTCTTTGGACATGTTACCAATAACAGTAGTGCTTTGTACATCCATTTTATAGACGGCTATAACCGTATCTAGTGTGCACTCCTTTCATGACTACTTCCTTAGCTTTATCAATTATAGCTGCCGGACGTCTTCTGAGCCTTCAGGATACAACACCCGAAATACTTGCAATGACTCCCGTCGGCTCTGTTCTGCCAACAGATACTTCTATTTTAAATTTATTAACTATATATTTGTTAATGGCTGCTGCTAAAAGTGCACACAAGGATTACTTGATCCTGGGTAAAGTTTACACAAATGCGGTTGGGACACGATTTCTCTGTGGATAAAAGTGCGCGGGACACGACTTGACCTTTAGTCAGTGCCAAACGTTAAAATCATCAAAAAATCTTGAAGTCTAAAAAGTCTCCAAAATCACTGACCACGATCCTAGGGTCTGTTTGACGTCATTGACTGAGTTTCAGGTTTTTTGATCTTCAATTGGCGTAGTTAGACGCCAACTTTTCCCAGACTTCTTTTGGCTCCAGATGTCCCCCAACACCTCCAACACCTCCAAACAAGAGCTATCCTTACTGCCTCATCCAGTTTGCATCTGTATAGTCTCTTAAGCAACCTCTTCACTACAGCAGCCATCTACAGATGGCTCCTTTTCCCATCTGACTTCTTTCGAGTCTACTCATCGCCCTTTTTCGTTTAAGATTCAGAAGAAGAGCCAGCGTCACTCCTCCACCCACTTGCTCAACGATCTACTCTTTTTCCACACTCCAGATCCTCTTAAATTCATTCAAATTCATCCATTTAGTTTACCATACATTCTAGCTCTATGATTTTTTAAATGACACAAAGCCAGGTTTTTTGCAGCATCAGTAAGTCAATTCAAAAATAACCGTGAAAACATGAAAAAAATGTCAATTTTTCAAAATCACATACCTTAATCTTGGACCTTGTCAGAGTTCAATGGTGATTTTTTCACGATTTTTACTCTTCAGTTGACGTAGCTAGAAGTCTTCTTTTGTTAAACTTCTTTCCACTCTGGAAACCGTAAAACACCCAAAAAAGCTCCAAACAAATGATATCATTAGTTACCGTGCCAGTTTGTATGTTTATAGTCACTTTCCACGACCTCCTCTAGAATAGCAACGTCTACTAACTCGTTTGATTTTTGGACTCTCTTCTTTTGGCTCCACACACCGTTAAAGCCATTTTAAGAATCAGAACAAAATCCAGAATCCTTCATCCATTGGACTTATCACCAGTCAACACTTTTCCACACTCTAGCTCCTGTTTACTTAGGTCATATTCAAAGGAGTTTACCTGCCTAACAGAACTGGTAAATGCGGTTGGGACACTAATTTTCTCTATATGAAAGTTGTGTGGGACACGACGTGACCTTAAGTCAGTGCCAAATGGTAAAATCATCAAAAAATCGTCAAGTTCAAAAAGCCTCCAAAATCACAGACCATGATCCTGGGGTATTTTTGACTTCGTTGACCAAGTTTCACGTTTTTTGCTTGTCAATTGACGCAGTTAGATGCTAACATTTGTCAGACTTCTTTTGACTCTGAACACCGCAGAACACCTCCAGAAGCTCCAAATAAAAGCAATCTTCGCTGCCCCACCCAGTCTGCATCTCTTTCGTCTCTTTCCACAACCTCTTCTCTTCAACTGCCGCCTACAGACGGCTCCTTTTCCCATCTAACTTCTTTGTAATCTATACATCGTCTAACACCCTTTAAGATTCAAAAGAAGCGCCATAGTCACTCCTCCACCTAGTTCCTCTACATTCCACTTCTTTTCCATACTCCAGATCCTCTTGAATTCATTCAAATTCATCGAATTAGTTTACCATACATTCTTACTCTATGATTTTTTAAGTGACACAAAGACAGATTTTTGCAGCATAAGTAAGCCAACTCAATAATAACCGTCAAAACATGAAAAAAATGTCAATTTTTCAAAATCATACCCTCGTATCCTGGATCCTGTCTGAGTTCAACGGTGGTTTTTTCACGATTTTTACTCTTCAATTGACAGAGCTAGACGCCTTGTTTTGTTAGACTTGTTTCGACTCCACACATCGTGGAGTTGCCCCAAAAGCTCCAAACAAACGCTATCTTCACTGGTCGCGCCAGTTTGTACCTATATAGCCGTTTTCCATTTTCTTTCCTTGTCTATTGACGTCTAGTAACTCGTTTGTATTTTCTGCTCACTTCTTTTGACTCTAAACACCGTGAAAGCCACTTTAAGAATCAGAACTAAAACAAGAATGCTTCATCCATTGGATTTATAACCAGTAAATACTTTTCCACGCTATAGCTCCCGTTGAATTCGACAATATTCGAAGGAGTTTACCTGCCTAACAAACTGCATAAATGCGGTTAGTGCACGCTTTATTCCCATACAAAAATGTGTGTGGGACACGACTTAACCTTAAGTCAGTGCCAAATGTTAAAATCATCAAAAAATCGTCAAGTTTAAAAAGTCTCCAAAATCACTGACCATGATCCTGGAGCCTTTTTGACTTCATTGACCAAGTTTCACGATTTTTGCTCTTCAATTGGCGTAGTTAGACGCCATCTTTTGTCACACTTCTTTTGGATCCAGACGTCCTACATCATCTCCAAAAGATCCAAATAAAAGCTGCTGTCACTGTCCCACCGGGTCTGCATTTAAATAGTCGCTTTCCGCCGCTTCTTGTCTTCAACTGACTTCTAGCTGCAGTTTCTTTTCTGATCTTACTTCTTTCGAGTCTACTCATCGCCTTACTTCGTTTAAGATTCAAAAGAAGCTCTAACACTACTCCTCCACCTAGTTTCTCGACGCTCCACTCC
Organism: Yamadazyma dushanensis; assembly: GCA_030571835.1. NCBI lineage: Eukaryota > Fungi > Ascomycota > Pichiomycetes > Serinales > Debaryomycetaceae > Yamadazyma > Yamadazyma dushanensis. Next base: position 223,970 of record JAJLYZ010000014.1, read on the forward strand.
TTTTCTACCCCCTATATCTTCTTCAATCCATTCAAATTCATTGATTTTGTTTACCATACATTCTTACTCTATGATTTTTTAAGTGACACAAAAACGCAATTTTGCATCATAAGTAAGTCAATTCAATAATAACGGTGAAAACATGAAAAAATGTCAATTTTACGAAATCACACCCTCGTGTCCTGGAGCCTTTTTGACTTCATTGACCAAGTTTCACGTTTTTTGCTCTTCAATTGGCGTAGGTAGACGCCAGCATTTGTCAGACTTCTTTTGACTCTAGTCGCCGTAGACCTCCCCCAAAAGCTCCAAACAAAAGCTATCTTCCTTGCCCCACCCAGTTTACATCTCCATAGTCTCTTTCCACGACCACTTCTCTTCAACTGACTTCTACAGACGGCTCCTTTTCCCATCTGTCTTCTTTGCTATCTATACATCGTCTATCGCCGTTCAACATTCTAAAGAAGCTCTAGCACTCCTACTCCGCCTACTTGCCCAATGATCCACTTCTTTTCCACACGCCAGATCCTCTTAAATTCATTCAAATTCATCCATTTAGTTTACCATACATTCTAGCTCTTTGTTTTTTCAAGTGACACAAAGCCAGATTTTTGCAGCATCAGTAAGTCAATTCAAAAATAACCGTCGACAATTTCTGGTGTCTGGAAATTGAAGTGAATTGAAATTAGGTGTGTCAGCTGCTCGGAAAGCCAACTTGGTGGATCGCACCCCCATCCCCCGGTTTGTTCAGATGTTTGGAATAAAACAACGAATGTTTATTCTGTGTTTTTTGCAACCATATTTATTCAACACTTTCAATGCAAAAATTTAAAAAAATGATCAAAACACAAGGCTACTTACTACTTGGACTCAATAGTCTTGTTTTCTCGATTTTTTAGCTTTATTTTAGCTTTATCGAACTGTGTTTATCGCTTTGTTCTCTTCATCTTCATTTTTATCATGTTTACAAATTAGCCTACGCACGACAAGTGGATTCTGCGCTTTTGTGTTAATTACTGTTCATTTATTTCTTGAATACTACTTAGATTCATACCACACATCTGGGACCTCGAGGATATACCGTTCCATAGCTTCTCTGAACCTGATTCTGTACTGTTTCGGTGTTACAATAGTAGGGTCTTTACCTTTCTTGTTTCCCCCGATTAAATTGTTACCTTTGACCCAATTTTCCACTTTCTTATCCCAGGTGAAGGTTCTAAGCCAATCAATGATCCCAATATGAAGTTTTCTGGTTTGATCGTTGATCCCAATGATCAAAGAATAGTCCATAACATCCATGGCCGATAAAAACGACGTGTCATTGAACAAGGAGCCTCTAAGTAACTTTTTCAGATGCTCTTTCACAAACAACGGTGATTCGTAGATATATTCAATCATATTCTCATCAAGCAACACCTCATCTTCTTTTCCAGTTTGGGTAACATGTCTATTCCTCATGGATCCTTTCAAGTCAAAAATACGTGTAGTTTTGGTGTTGTAGAATAAGTTTTCCATAATAAGAAAATCCATTCTAAACGTCTTTCCAGTTATGGAGTTCTTGACAGAAATCTGGTAGAACCCAAAGATCTTGGCCAATGCTGTAGTAAGTGTGTTGAACATAGACTGACTGATGTACTTGAAGTAGAACGGTGCGATAGACACAAATGACTCCAATTCTGCTTTACTTAATTCTTTCACAATGTACCTATTATCCAAAGTCTTCAAGAAGTTACTACCAGACTTTCCTCCACTAGAGTTCCATTTGATACATCTCGATAAACTCTGAACAAATCTGTCTTCTTTACCACAAGATCTACGCAATGCTTCAAATTGCTCTGAGTAGAAGATCTTACACGATAATGTGGTAGTACCATCTGTGAATTGATACTTCAAATGAGTAGACTTGTTTTTAGTCATTATACGTTCGATATCATTGGGTTTCCTTCCATTATCGAACCTATTCTTGAACTTCTTTTCAATCTTAGCGAAACTGTTGATCTTCTTGTTATTCACTTCGTTGGGGTCAAATTTCGTTTCGACATCTGGATCTTGTCCTAATGATTTGATTTTCTGCTTATAATCATTAGTAGATAAACAGAAAGCCACCAAAGAACTTGGTTCGTCTTCTCTAACAATGATATCCGAATCGGCAAATGTGTGTTCTGTAGAATCAAGGGGATAGTCAAGCGGATCCCATAAAGATGCTGATCTATCTGCCCAAAAGTTTGTTAGAGTTTTAAGTAAAGACACCCTTTCACGTTGTGGAATATCCAAGATCTTCTTTTCTTTCTCTTTATCTGCATCGATTTTCTTTTCTTTGGAATCAAGATCTTCCTTGTCCTTGTCTTTGATAGCTTCATTGATTGGTCTGGATACACTATCTGAAGGTTTGTAGTTTGGTACAGGTGTTCTACTTCCAAGAGAATCTGTTGTTTGTCTTCTCCGTAATCTTCTTCTATCCATATCCACCTCATCTGCATCCACCACATCTTCAATCTTATTATAGATCTCAACAATGGGCTTGGATGCTACGATTGGTAATGCCCTGAACTTGTTCAAGTTCTTTCTTAATTCTTGTTCTCTTTGTTTCTTGAATTCCAAAGAGATTTGATCGAAACTCAACTGGTCAAAGAAGTTGGCCAATTGTGAAACTTTGGACTTGTTCAAGTTAATAGCTGAGGTGCCAGAGTGATTGGAGTTTAAGGACGCTTCGGATGGTTTCTGGGATAAGATATGCCTACCAGGTTTCTTGGAAGGAGATCCAACAACTTTCCCACTGCCTTCTACTGAATATGGGAATGTTAAAGCTGTAGGAGATTGACTATCACTGTCAGAGACTTCTAATGCACGAGAACTTGTCAAACCATTAATCGAACTGGTTCTCGATGCATTATTCTGCTTTCTTTCACTCTCGATAAACTTCTCCATCTTGCTAACTTTATCACCAACATTCGACAAAGGATTATTCAAAGCTCTTGGAATAAGTGTACTAATTTCCTGCTTGGGCCTCTCGTTAAGATTGTCAGCCAATTTGGTGTCTGGATCTTTACTGGCTTCAACAGGTGGATGTTTCTCATCTTCTGAAAAGTCAACTGATTCATGACTTTTATGAGACCTGACATCTTCTTTTGAAGACGACATATCATTCATTTCTACTTCCTTGGCATTGTCATTATTGTAACTATCCATCAAGAAGTTCCTTAAGTGGAACTGAGTGATTCGAGTAATATCATTTTCAGAAGGTAAAAACTTCGTTTCGAAATCATTAAAATCATCATCCCATGAAACACCCAACTCTTGAAGCTTTCTCAAAATAGAATTCAATGGTAAATATGATATAGGCAGTGTCAGATTATAAATTTTGAGCAACTCCTCTGATATGGATTTCTGTTGGTTTTGTAACTTTTCTTTCAACTCTTCGATTCTTTGTGAACCATCTTCTGCTTTATCAAATGTATCAACCTTCACTCTGTTAAGACGCTTCGAAATACTATTGAAGAATTTGGTGCTTTTGGTTCTGATACTATCCAAAGTTTCAACTTTCAAGGTAATTTCGATGCTTGTGTCATATTCAGTCTGCTTTTGTGGAACAATCACATCATAACTATCAATTGGAGAATATTCCACCTTAATGGCCATATTGTTAAATCCGAAATAGCTTGTATGATCTCTGAAAGAATCATGTGGACATTCACATCTACCATTAAGACCCACGTTCTTTCCCCAGAATGATATTTCAAAGAATTTCCCAATGGAAAAGTAATATGTATCATCAGACATTGGCACCACTGGAGTTTTATAGTTGCATCTCTTACAAATGCCCCACATAGTTCTTTGATTGTTGTAATGAAGGTGATCTGGAGGCAATGATTCGTACTTTTCAACCAGCATATCTAATTTACCATTTCCATGAACATAATTTCTGTAATGGTTCATCATTGATTCACCACACTCCTCACAATCCGTCAAAGATTCACTGAACATCTGGTCTAGTTGTAGTCCCAAAAACTTATCGTTATCAGTGTAGAAGTCTACCACGATGATATTAGGTCCTGAACATGGTGTACTGAACTTCATGGAAACATTTGAGTAAAGAAGATGAATGTTCTTATGGAAAATTGGATACAATTGATAAGATGGAAGTTTCAAGTAATTTGACCAAGACCTGGATCTCGATTGGAATAAATGAAGCATATTCTTTAGTTTGATGTCACTGGTATACTTCAAGAAACTCAATAAATCAGCTGAGCTATTGGGAAGAACCTTTGCATCAATGGTATCCAATTTCAACTCCTCTATCACACCTATTTCAACATCATCCAATGATTCACACGTTTTCAAAAAAGTATTCTTCTTGAATAGAGTGTAATAATTAATAAAAGCATCAATAGCATTGGATAAGGGCGTTGGAAGAGAGAATTTGGAAGCTGGAGAAGTGCTTATTTGACGAGAAATGAATAACTGAAGGTACTCAAACACTTCTTTCTCGCTTGGCATTGCTTCAAGCTCCAACCCTTCAGCTTCTACATCCTGTCTTACTTCTGTCAACTTATTGGACACAGACCTCACCAGATCACTCGGATAATCTTCTAAAAACACCAAGAATCGATCATCTAAGAAACTCTTTTCAAACTTGGCATTGATCTGATACGCCAACAAGTTTTCAGTAGTGTACTTGATCGAATTCAACATTTCCTCATCTCCACCTCTCAAGGTGATTGTAAAACCAAGTTCTGCGTCTGTCCCCGTGAAGGAAACAAAAGATTTGACGACTTTGTTGTGAACATATCTCTTCACTTCAAAGCTCTTGCATGTTCCAAGAGACCCTTTCTTGAAGAACAAATCATTCACAGACTGGAATATATCTGCCTTTGTGTACCTTGAAATTCTCTCAATGACTTGTGGTTTTGTGTTGGAAATAACAGTAATACCAGCTTCTTCCATGAAATCTTTTGCCAATTGACAAACTGTATCTCCCACAACAACTACGTCTGGTTCCATAGATATCAACCGGGATACCAAATTGGAAATATAAACATCCTGTTGGGATTGCACAATTCTCAAACTGATAAACTGTTCTTTCTGCTTCAAGTATTCTATAGGGAACATAAGCAAAGCAATTTTCGGGTTCTTAAAGCTTGAAGACATCTTCTTAGAATCAATATTCTTAGTCATAAGAATCCCTTCAAGAACACTAGTATCTTCAATACGACCACCAGCTATTTTCTTGACCTTGACATATTGTTTAATATCCAAAGTATCAGTTAAATGTAATCCGTTAACAAAGCTAATACAACTTGTAAGAGCAGCATCCCATTTCTTGACATTATCTTTGATGTCACAATCTTCAAGACATTGATGTAATAACTTCTTCAACGAATCCAAGTAAACTGTTTCGATTTTCCTTCCCATACCTTCAAACAATTCACTTCTAGAGTTCTGCAGAGAACACCCTTTAATTGGCAGCTCTGAATCTCCTTCTAAACCACTTAAGCCACCAAAAGAAGTCTGATGCCGAGGCTGAAGAGCGTCTGAAGGAGAAAAAGGGTCACCAGATGGCAAAGGTATAGAAGATTCTCCATCTTTGAAATAACTATTGGTAGGACCACCTCCAGGGGTCGGTGAAGTTGGAGTTGAAATTGGAGACATACTTTCTCTGAACTCAGGATATTCCAACTGAGAATACTTAGCAGAAGATTGTGGCATATTTGATTGGGTCAAGATTTGAACATTTTTAGCAGTTGTTTTACCTCTTCTCCTTGACCTCATTCTAAGTAACGAAGCATGAGCTCTTTCATGTGACCTTAGGTTCGATTTAGGATTATCGTCAAGTAATCCTCGACTAAATAGCGTGTCAGCAATTAACTCATCATTTCTTCCGTTACCAGACATGAACCTTGGAAACACTGTACCGCCAGGAGATGTCCTTATGGAACTAGACATATTCTTAGGGTATAGTTTCTCATTCACCATCATTGTAGGGAATTCTCCTAAAGTAGGAACAGCATTGGCACTGACATTTGCTAACGGTCTGGCAATTGGAGCCCGAGGTGATATCGTAGAAGCATTTACAGAGTTGGTAATTCCTCCATGATTCAACGAAGTGTACAATGACATTACTTGTTCATCTTCCGCTTCACTTTCAAATTCATCGTCCTCATCTTCGTCTTCTTCACTTCCACCTATAGTAACATCACCCTTGAGACTACTAGTGTCAAAAGAGTCGTCTAGTCTTCCACTTCTGCTTCTCCTGACCTCGTTGTCTGAATGGGATCTCATTTTCGAAAGCTTACTGCCAAAGCCAGCTATAGCAGATAAGTTATCAAAGCTTCCAGATCTCGAAACATTCGGAGGATAAGATGTTTGTGATCTTCTGAGATGTGGATAATTTTTTAACCAACCATTATTGGCTTCGTATGAAGCATTACCTTTAACACTCCCATATTGACCATGAGTTGCATTGCTGTTAAGAAATGTGCTGTTGTTACTGTAAACACTCTTTGACACAGGAATTTCTACCGTTTCACCCTTTCTAGTAGTAGGAATTGACAATCCTGGCTTCAGTTTCGAACTGAGGTTCTCTAAAATTGTAGGCGTTAAAGTAGGAGTCGAAGGTTCTCGTTCACTAGCAACATCAGACTTCAAGAATGACTTATTAGGATCATTCATCGGCTCTCTTCTCGTCGTGGAAACAGATCTGGATCGAGATCTTACAAATGGGTGCTGTGGAAGACTGTCTTCGGTGTTGAATTTATCCATCGTTTCAAAAGAAATAGCATCTTCTTCGTTTTCACTTTCAGAGGAAGAAGAGTCTGAATCACTCAAATACACAATAACATCACTGTAACATGGTTTACAAACTCTTAACTTGTCTTTGTAATGCTTTCTGTCTGGGTTAATAACACCAGTTCTTCTCTGCTCTTTGTGTTCTTGATAAGAAATGAATAATGTGCATTGTGAACAGAAGATTTGACCACAGAACCGGCAGTGGTGTTTTCTTCTGAATGCAGTGAATGGTTTAAAGCAGTTTAAACATTCAGAAACAAAAGCATCGTTCATCCAGTATTTCTTGGGTATACCACCACTTTTCAAGGGGTTTTCCGATACTCTTTTAGTCTTTTTCTTCTTTTTACGATCTGTTTCTCTAACAGACGAAGCTGATGAAACAGAACCATGGAAATTGTGGTTGATAATAGATCTAGCATTATCGATGAGTGAAGAAGATAAATTGCTTGGTTTCTTCTTCATATTGATCTGTTTCAAAGCATTGAAAGATGAGTAAACAGGAGATGCAGACTCGTCGTTAGTTCTGACATTCTTCGATTGTTGAGCTTTCACAGGAGATGATTTAACCACACTTCCACTGTACATCGAGAGTTCTGGGGGTGGAATCGATCCCACATGATTCACATGACTGTGAGACAAATGGTGAGGAGACGAATTGGTACTGCCTTCCTGGATAGTCTCAGTGTCAGAAGCAGAATCATCAGATAATTCGATATCATTGGGTAAATTTGTGAATATCGAAGATATACGATTCTGTAATGCCTTAATGCTGTTCTTCTTAGATACAGTCCTAGATTCGGGATTCTTAGCTTCTTTACCAGGGGTTGAAGCGCTATGCAATAAAGTCTCCTGGTCTGTACTAGCCAAAGCATTGACATTCATGACTGAGCTTGTAACATTAGAAGTAGCAGTTTCTAGAACAGGAGCAGACGTGCTTGTGAACCTAAGGGTTTTCTTATCACTAGTGACCTTTGGAAGGTCTCCCACAGGAGTAGTAGATGGTGGTTTTGGTACTTCAATTGGTTTCTCTGTCAATCGGTCCTCAGAATTATTTGCAGTCACTGGAACGTCCACCAATTCTCGTTTGGGAGACCCTAAATCTTCAACCACAGATTCTGTGTTTGTGTCAACACTTCCAACAACACCAGAAACTTCACCTGTATCATGTGACACTGCAGAACTCACAATACTTGGACCTGGAATTATGTCATTCGGAGAACTAGATACTCGTATAGGAGCTCCACCAGGTTCGTTACCTTTATGTGAGGACAGCACAATGTCTGAATTTGTGTCAGCTGCAAGATCAAGCGCGTCTTGTAACTGTTTACTTTTCTCTTGGACTCTTGTCTTTCTTGAAGACTTTAAAGATGAAACATCATCAATTCTCATAGGATTTGACGCCAAAAACAGCGGTTTCACAGGAGTTGATCCATTGCTTAAGTCCAACATGTCATTGTCGTTAGAATGCATCGATCTGGGACTGGAATACGACTGCACGATGTGTGAAGCATTATTTGTCACTCGTTTTAATGTTTTGGTGAATAATTTAGCTAGCGTTTGTGTTCTTTCTTCGTCGGGGTCTGGGAGTGCTGGAAAGCTAAAGTAGTCGTCCTGGACAGATGTGGATACTGCCCGTGGCTTTGAAGCTGGCGAAGAGCCGTCCATTTCTAAATTGAAACCACAGTTGTATGATTATGATAAAGACGATTTATGGATTTGTTAGAAATTAAAATATTAGTGCTGCGGATTATATGCAGGAGAATAACAGACGAACAGTTTATTCGAAAGAACATTTTCCTTAAGCATTGAACGAATGAAGTGAATGTGGAATATGAGTGGATTTTTGCATATATCTGAACATCTGTAATTTGCCTGTCCACTTTGCCAGTTGTTGAGCTTGGTGTTGCTTGGTGTTTGTGTAGAAACATTATTAGATACGTGAGGGTATTATATACAGGTCAAGAGAAATCAAAGTATAACGTCAATACAATAATACACTTCCCACACTTCCCACACTTCCCACAGAATTGAACGTATGACCTGGTGGGTGATGTTATCTAGCCCTTATTTTGTATATAACACCTCTTGTTTACTTCTATATGGTCTCTCCTTTTGGTGATTCAGGTCTAAAGTGGTCGGTGCATGGAATATCACGTATATGCAGTACACAATCATCTGACCTTAATACCTATTAAAAATCATATCAAGTGCAAGAATCGAACCGACAATCAATTCAATAGAATCTCCAACAACATATACACCCCTTTGTATACTCTCTTTCAACAAATAAAGGTACCTGTTTGTGCCAGTTGGCATTTGCACCCAATGATTATATGCAGGAGACCAATAAACTATAACCTCTAACACCACACCACAGTCCAAGAATTGAACCCATGACTTCATGTAGTGCATGTTCATACTATCGTGATGCTCCCATACCCCAGCCATCTCTATCTCACCCCTGATCAAGTGTCCCTCTTGCCCTGTCGCGCAGCCTTTCGTCTGAGTCTGAGGGGGAAAGTTTTTTCAAAAATCAAGACGTGAAAGCCGTTGAAACCTCCATCCACACGTCGCAAGTTCGAACCCCAAACCGAAACGACGTATCCCTTGAGAGCTTCATTCAAATAGAAACGTCATAGAATGTCATCTGGTTTACAAAGACGAAGAGGAGGTGCAGGAAGTGCCAAACCTTCTTATAATCGATCTTCCAACTCGTTTGATAATTCAGAAAGAGAAGAGGTTGTACCAGATCACAAAATCGGTTATGATGAACGAGACATCAAGGATCCTAGTGAACTCAAAGTCCCTTTATTAACATTAATGGAAGAAGTGCTTTTGATTGGTTTGAAAGATAAAGAAGGATATTTGTCATTTTGGAATGATAATATCAGTTATGCTTTAAGAGGGTGTATTTTATTAGAATTAGCATTCAGGAAGAAGATCACCTTGTTGAATGATCCCGCTAGAAGAAGGTTCGAATTAGCTGACAGATTAGTTGAAGTAATTAATACCGAACCAACTGGTGAGGTTTTATTGGACGAAGCATTGCAGATCATGAAAAATGATGAAGCTCACTTGTCTGTGACCAATTGGATTGACTTATTATCGGGAGAGACTTGGAATTTGATGAAAATCAACTATCAATTGAAACAAGTAAGAGAAAGGTTAGCTAAGGGATTAGTTGATAAGGGAATCTTGAGAACTGAAAGAAAGAACTTTTTCCTTTTTGATATGGCTACTCATCCTGTAGCTGATAAGTTATCCAAAGAGTTTATTAAAAACAGAATATTGAACTTTTTGATATCTAGAAACGTTGATTATGATAAGATTTGTAATGATCATTTTCCATCAGATACTTCTTTTAAAGCTTTGAGATCAATTGCTTTAGTATGTGGATCTTATGCTGCTAATGTATTGGAAAATGTGTTATTATCGTTGAACTATGATAAAAGAGATCAAGCTTTTGCCAGAGCTGATGAATTGTTGAACGATTATAGTGATTTTCCTTTCAATAGTGGACATGCTAGTCCTTTGGGCATTGGGTTGAATTTGGGACAAGAAATCACCACAGAAATTGAAAAAGATGCTTCAAGTGAATTACAATTGGAATTAATAGCTGCTGTATTGAGTGTTTTCGCCAAAATGGACTCAATTTTGTAATTCTGACCCCCCCGTTCCTTCACTTATTTGTACATTTCATACTCACTTCTTTCGGCCATTGTATTTGCAAATTGTTGCACCATCTCTGAGTTTTTATCCCCGGCAGAGTCCCAAAAGAACCCTCCTCCTAGTTTATTAGACACACAATACACAGCTTTGACCTTTACTGATTGCATATTATCATATGTCACAAATAAGTCTTTGTGGAAACAAGAAGCTGCCACTTTTTTATGATCAAACACTTCTTGACCCAAAGGAAGCTTGTTATACGGAACAGTACCTTCATCTGTGATTTTCAACTTATCAAACCGGTTCCCAATCCCTGAATGAATGGCTGCAAATTTGCGACCATATAAGGGCATTCCAAGCACTATTCTATTTGAAGGAACTCCTTTTTTTAGATACAATTTGACCATAGAATCTGCATTGATGTCATTATCACCATTATGACCAAACAAATTCGAATGATAACCTGTCAAATTAGACCACCCATTACCTGTAAAGTCATAGCACATCAAATTCCACAAATCCAATACTTTCACCATTCTTGGAATATCAAGACATGCTACGTTTTCTTCTACACCTGATAATGCAGCACAAAGAATCTTGTCAGGTCCTACACCATCCAAAACCACTCTCAAACCTTCAAGAAGCTCACAAAGTTGTGCACCTTGACTTCTATTGCGAGGGTACTCCCAATCAATATCTATACCATCAAAACCATATTTAGCCACCAATTCACCACAACTACCAATGAACCTACCTAGTTTAATCTTGTCATTTATCACAGACTCAAAACTGGCGTCTGTGCCCCATCCTCCTACAGAAAAGACCACTTTTAAATGTGGATATTTCGTTTTTAAGTTCCTGAATACATTTACAAGTCCATTAATTCCATCCAATGAGATCTCTATATCAGCCCAAGGGTCTGAGAACCCCACAACTCCTGTATTTGTGTCTATCTTGAGAAATGCATAGAATACATGGGTCACACTTGTATAGTCAATGTCCTTAGGAAAGTGCTTTCTCTCATAGATAGACCAGTTAGAGAAATAAACTCCAACAATTGAACCATTTTGTGTTGTTTTTGGGTTTGTGTCACTTTTTTTGTGCATCATTGCACTCACTCTATCAAGCATATCCCAAAATACGATCTTCACAAATTTGATCAATTTGCAGCCTTCGCGATCTTTTATAATTTTTGCCTTTACTCCATGAATTGTGTTCATTTAAACGATGCTTCTTTGGCCACTTCGGTGCCTCAAGGAGCTGTAGTGTACAAAGATGATTGTATGTACAATTTTGATACTGCTGAGAATAATGCAAACGGTTTGGATATCTGCTTATGCTGCTATAAAGCTTACAGTAGAGGAATCACTGATTACACTAAATTGCACACAGAAGCCGCTGGACACAGTGTCTTCTTGAATATTGTGAAGAAAGTGAAACTGCAGGATGAGAGGGAACGGTTGGTAAGAGGAGATGATGACGAAAGACACACAAAGGTGGCCAAAATAGAAATTAAAGAGTTCAAAGAAGAAGAGATATATGATATCATTTACCTGATCTATTGCTCAATTGATGATGAATTGGTACCTTTGGAAGACTGTTCTGACAATTTGAAGTCTTTAAGTGATAGCTTGCTCCGTGCTAATTCGATGAACCGTCAAGAAGAGATTAAAGCTTGGGAACAAGAAATTGTACCTTGTCACCATTCAATTGAGGTTGAGCAGTTTGAGAGTCATGATTTGGACTTGACTAAGTGTCTGCAGTGTGAACTCAAAGAGAATTTATGGATATGTTTGCATTGTGGAGCTTTAGGATGTGGTAGACAACAATATGGGTCTAATATTCCAGGTAATTCTCATGCTTTGAAGCACTTTGAAGTGTCTGGACACCCTGTAGCTGTGAAATTGGGTTCTTTATCAGCCACAGATCCGGAAAATTACGATGCTTATTGTTATTCGTGTAATGACGAGGTGAAAATCCCAAATCTCGTGACTTACTTGAAGAATTATGGCATTGATTTCGATAAAGCTATTAAAACAGAGAAGAATTTGACAGAGATTAATCTTGATCAGAATATGAACTGGCAGTTTCAATTAGATGGTCAGAATGGTGAAAAACTCAAGCCTATATTCGGCGAAAATTTCACCGGATTAAGTAACTTAGGAAACTCATGTTATTTGAACTCAGTGATCCAGGCATTGTTCAACTTGAACCCTTATCTCAAATACTTTGCATCCCAAGAATTTCCGAGCTACGATAAGGTTCCTGACCCTTCTAAAGATCTTTTGAGTCAACTTATCAAGATATATGATGGTTTAGTCTCTGGCAGATATTCTAAGCCAAATGCTTTGAAAGGAGACGAGTACCAATTAGGAGTCAAACCTACGATTTTTAAGTCTTTGATAGGTGAAGATCATCCTGAGTTCAAGACAAATAGACAACAAGATGCATTCGAGTTCTTAGTGTATCTTTTGGATAAGATAGACCAGAATTTCGGATTAGAAGTCAATGAAGCTTTCAAGTTTTTGATGACAAACAAAGTTTTATGTTCTAATTGTCTCAAGGGACGAGCAGTGGACGAATTGGCTGATAGTATGGCAGTTGATATTGAAGACGAAGTGATTTCTACTGATGAAGATGGCAAGAAGATTTATAAGCCAGTAAATTTAATTGACAGTTTCAAGAGGTACTGTGAAGATGAGATAATTGAGGGATTCAAATGTGATAAGTGTAACACAACCACTGAAGCTATCAAGTCTTCAGGTTTCAAGAGTTATCCAGAAGTTTTGATTGTGAATGCTAAGAGGATCAAACTAGAAAACTGGATCCCAATCAAAGTTGATGTTCCTATCGAACTCCCAGAAGATATTGACTTGAGTGAGTTCAAAGCCGAAGTAGATGATACATTCGATGTAATTGGAGCTGCTGATAGCTCAGACGACAATAAATTCGAACCTAAGCAAGATATTCTCGATAACTTGATGCAAATGGGATTTCCAGAAGCTAGATGTACCAAAGCTTTATACAAGACAGGAAATAACAGTTTAGATGAAGCTATGAATTGGCTTTTTGCACACATGGAAGATCCAGATATCGATGATCCATTGGTTATTGAAGACAAGAGCAAAGAAACAGAAGTGTCAGAGGAATTGATCTCTAACCTCACAGCCATGGGATTTAGCACACAGTTGAGTAAGAAAGCTTTGATTCTTAACAACAACGATGCCAATGTGGCCGTTGAATGGTTATTCAACAATCCAGACGATGATGGAGTCATACCACAAACATCCAAGCCTAATGTCCAACAGCAGAAACAGCAGCTTGTACAAAAGCTTCAAGGTTCCGAAACAAGTGCCAAATACAGCTTAAAATCAGTAATTTGTCACAAGGGAGCATCACCACACACAGGACATTATGTTGTGTTTGTGAAGAAAACAGTAGGCACCAATACCAAATGGGTGCTCTACAACGATGAAAAAGTGGTGGAATGTGAAGATTCTAGCTTGAAGGATATCGAAACCAATGGATATATCTACATATTCGAAAGAGTTTAAAGGATGTGTGATATTCACAAAAGGTATATTGTTGAAAGGGTACAACCGCATGTGGAAAAATTGCAGCTGGAAAATCTTTAAGGCTAAAACTAACGTTTGTTCCGGAGAAGAAAAGACCAGGAAGAGTATTTCAGGGCTGGTAACTAAATGGAACAAGTGAAGACAAGAAAAGCAAGTCGAAGAGATTGTAGCAGTTACAATCGAAATTGATATTTCGCGGTTGTCTGGTTTGACATGGAGAAGACCACAAACAGCTTAACTGATCAACTGAATTCTGCCCCTTCTGGCACCACAGCTGAATGGACAAGCCGGTCGGAGCTGTGTGAAACGCTCAACTGTTAAATGTTCAACCGTTAAATGTTCAACTGTTAAACCTTCCATATAAAGGTTCGCATAATTTTAAATAATGTGCTATGCATAACCTTACAGTATAAATAAAGGTAGTTTTCCCTTGTAATTCCTCAATTTGACAGTATGAGCAAGTCTAGTCAACGCAAAGGCAAAGGCAAAGGCAAAGTTGGAGGTAGAGGGAGAGGCAAGCGCCAAGGGGGAATCAGTAACACCAACCCCACGAGTTCCTCAAGTAACCAACCACTTATTCTGGAACCTCAAGTTCCACCCCTGACTAATGAAGGCATTTCGGCCATCCCGCTGGCACCAGATGGAGTAATAGTGAATATCAGAGGTCGGCCCCTACGCTGGTTGACAATGGAACAATTCTCCGAAGTCAAAGAAGCCTTGAAGAAAACCTGGAACGATAAGGCTTTAACACTCGATCCAGAATTCGTCAGGAATCTAATAAGTAATTTGTCTCGTCCTTACAAAAGGGAGAGTTTGATTCAAGAAATCTTATACGACGATGAACTAAGGGAGTATAGCCATATTCTTATGTTTTCTTTTCCACATACGAATCCGTATCTCATAGGTTCGATGAAGGAGAAGCCACCTAAAGGTCACTATAATAGCTATAAACTCCTGGATGGAATTGAGGTTTCCAGGGATCGTCATGTCCACCCTCAATTTACCGATGATTCTGGTCCGAGTGCCTTCAATCAGAAGTTCACCGATTTATGTAAAGCTTTAGGAAAACGATACTGCGAGACATACGATTCCAAAGACTTGGAGCAGAGAGAAGAGTTGGAGAATGTTTTGGGCGCTAGAGCGCTAGATGAACCATCCAAGCTTTCCAGAACAGCAGCCGAGAGCCTCATCACTTCCCAGTTCCAATGTCGAATAGTTGATCCATGCAATAGATTCATCGAACTGATGTTTGGCACACTTTTTGTGGACCCGGCTATCGATGGAACCACACAACAGTCCGACATAGTTGTTGGGAAGCTGGAGCCAACTGGGCATGAAATGCTGGCAGAGCATATAAAGAAGAAACGAAAGATAGAAGGTCACGAACCGTTGGAAACTGCCAGACTGAAACAAGTACAGGATTACGAAAAACGATTCATGATGTTCATCGAAATGAAACCACTACTGTTGTCCGCTTTCTTGGATGAGTCAAAGTTTAACAATGTGCCTGATCGAGCTTTGTATTTTGTTCAGCAAGAACAGGACTTTGATTCATTGGATTCTTTGAAACCTGAAACATTCAAGTACTGCTTAATCTCGCTATTCACTCAACTCGTCAGATATATGATTCTTTATAAGAAGACGTGGTGCTTGCTCAGTGATCTCAAAACGACTTTCTACGTGGAGTTGGACACAGAAAGTGAAGTTTGGAAGGATTTCTGCAAATTTTATGCTGATGTTGAATTCAAGCTTCAAGAGAAGAGCCTGGAATCAGATACAAAAGCCAAACTTGTCAAGTTACCTTTCAAGTACCGCACTATTGATCTAGAAGATACATCTTTGACAGTTCAAACTGTTATCGCATGTAAACTCTTCGAGGAATTGATGAAGACCAAGGCAGCTAAAGACAAGGACATGGAAAACATCAAAATTTTAAGGCGTGTGATAGGCCAGGATTATGATCTGCTTGAGAATAGTCCCCTGGATGAAGTTATAAGAAAGGTGGAAATGCAAGGTCTGAACACCACGAACACCACCGGCCAAACGAATACCTCGGGCACGCTGAATGAACATACTGCAACAGAAGATATAACACAGGTGGTTACGAAGCACACGTGCAACGTTGAGTCTCTCGAGTACGCCTGCTTGCAACAGGAAAAAGATGTTCTATCACAGGTTCTACTTTTCGATGCCTGTAAGCTTAAAACGTATCTTCCAGAACTCAAGATCCCCGACACAGGCAAAGTCGTTTTGAAGATGTATGATGAGCTTCGCATGCCTGTATATGCTTCTGAAACTGACCTGACTAAAGATGAAATCTTGCAGACTGCAGGATTGAGGTTCATTAAAGAGGTATCATCCTTGCAAAGGATAAGAAATGCTGCAATAAAGAACACTCCCAAGCTTTATGATTTCGGGACTCTTGTTATGTTTGAGGATGAGGAGCCCAGGTATGCAGGGGTGTTCATGGTTATGTCGTACATCAAACCGGACAAGGTACCTCAATTGAGCGATGAAAGCATTCAAAAAGGTAGAAAGACCGTCACTTCCATCAATGACCTTGGGATAGCTCATAATGATATTTTCCCTAGAAACATAATTGTGTCTGGTGGTAGAGTTAACATTATCGATTTCTCGCATGCTAGCTTCGAGAACACAACCTCTGAAGCCATCGGACTCTGTGGTCTCGTAAAAGAAGAGAGAAAATACAACCACGCAATGGATGCTGCCAGAAAAGCACCTGTTGCCCGAAATACGATCAGCAAATCGGGTGGTTACCTTCATGAAGACTCCAGAATGAGTGATGACAAGTCCAACCCTCCCAGTTCATTATTAATTGGGAGCGATCAAGCTGATTACGATGATACCATTATGACTGAGCCGATATCCACATCCCAAGATCTAGCAGCCTACGAAAAGAGCATCCAGTCTATCGCAAATCCTAACAAGAAAGACTGAGCAATAAGAGATTCACAGGTAATAAGTTAAAGGGTCCAAATTAGCGTTGATGCATTTTTGGTGACACTAACTACAACGCGAGCTTGTTGCAAAAAATAAGGAGATCGACCCAACAATAGGCACACATCTCGCGCTACTAGTGGATGCGCAGATTTTCAGAATGGCGCAACTCATACTTTTGTGAGGCCAAAGTCTCACTTCCTTCCAAGGGATTGCAAAATGTAGATTTTGATTGTATTGATCAGACCTCGGTTTCAACAGCAGCCAACACAGTCCAAAGCGTGGATGAGTGATCTCAAAGTAAATCAAGCCAGCCAAAATGCGTTTAGTATCAGTTACAGTTACATTTGACTATTTCACTTGGCTCACGAGATGTATCACTTTTGTGTATTTTTTGCACTTTTAATTTTGCACTAATTTGCACCACCACTTTTTGCAACCATAAACAAATTTAATCAGTTCACTCTCTGCTCCCAAAATCCACTCCTTCATCTCCACTTACTTTGTTGTTCTCTTATAACCATTCTATTCCTTTTAATGTTATCCTCTTATTCTACACTTGTACCAGTCTTTTCGTCTCACAATAACAAGTGACCACCATTCTTATTGACGTCTAACACAAAACCACATATGATACATCTATCAATCGATTCATTAAAACGATACATCGAAACGATACATCAAATCGATACATCAAATCGATACATCAAACACAAACACAGCCCTACTTGACAAATGCATCAATTCTTGGTCTCGCACGTGTTTCTTATCATGCTTCAGACCTGCAGGATTACTCATAGTTGTTCCGCAAGTGAAAAATTTCCACCACATCGAACAACCTGAAATATGTTCATTACCAATCCCCATCTTGGAGACCGTACCCGTTTAGAGGACTGGAGAAGTATGTGTTATTCCGGACCCCGAGGCTTAGTGTACAAAAACTCTAACTTGTGCAAAAACTATAAGTTTCAAGGAGGCTTTGAACCCTCATCTCATGCGACCAATAATAGCCTGGTTTATTCTAAGCATATACTAACTTCATATAGTCAGAGGTTATGATCCGTTAACTGCTCCTGACTTGTTGCAACATGAGATTCCTTTGTCGGAGCAAAACAAGAAGATCATCTTGGAAGGAAGAGAACAAGCTTGCGATATCTTGAATGGAAAAGACGACAGATTGATCGTGGTTATTGGTCCATGTTCTATCCACGACCCTAAAGCTGCTTTGGATTACGCCGACAGATTGAAGGTCGAAGCTGACAAGTACAAGGGTGAATTACACATTGTTATGAGAGCTTACTTGGAAAAGCCAAGAACTACTGTTGGATGGAAAGGTTTAATCAATGATCCTGAAATTGACGGATCTTTCCAGATCAACAAGGGGTTAAGAATCGCTAGAACTTTGTTCTCTGATTTGACCAAGAAATTACCTATTGCCGGTGAGATGTTGGATACCATCTCTCCTCAATTCTTGTCTGATCTATTCTCTGTAGGAGCTATTGGAGCAAGAACTACCGAGTCTCAATTGCACAGAGAGTTGGCTTCTGGATTATCTTTCCCTGTAGGTTTCAAAAACGGTACCGATGGATCTTTGGGTGTTTCTATTGATGCTTTAAGAGCTGCTTCTCACCCTCACCATTTCTTATCTGTTACTAAGCCAGGAGTGGTGGCTATTGTGGGTACTGATGGAAACAAGGACTGTTTCGTCATCTTGAGAGGTGGTAAGAAAGGTACTAATTACGATGAAAAGTCTGTTACCGAAACTCAAGAAGCTTTAGTTAAAGCTAACGTTGTAACTGAAGAAAACCCAGGTCCAAGAATCATGGTTGATTGTTCTCATGGAAACTCTAGTAAGAACCATAAAAACCAACCTATAGTGGCTGCTGACATTGCCGAACAATTGAAGAAAGGTAACAAGAGTATCTGTGGATTGATGATTGAATCCAATATAGTTGAAGGTAGACAAGATGTTCCTCCAGCAGAAGAAGGAGGAAAAGATGCTCTTAAATACGGATGTTCTATTACCGATGCATGTATTGGATGGGAAGATACTGAAGATGTTTTGAAGTTGTTATCTGAAGGAGTTAAAGCTAGAAGAGCTTTTTAAAAGTCGATCAAAAGTAAATAGTATGTATTGATAAAAGAAGAGGAGGACAAGAGACGAAAAGTGTAGCATAAAGAGAGTGTAAGACAAGGGTATCAATTTTCTGGTATAAACTATTGGGTATGGGTATAAACTGTTTGAAATCAACATTCTGACAACTCTTCCTATCCCACCATATAAATTGCAGCCACTTTCAACTTCATTGGGATACAAGTATCTGGTGCATCTTCTTCATAATGCATCACTGCATAACTATAATTGGAGTAGTTATAAGGGTCTCCGACGTCTTTGCATGCAACAAAGTCTTCTTTCCCATCGAAGTTCAAATAGTAATCTTTCAACGAAACAGAAGCACTTCCTCCACCAAAAGATGCAAAGTCTCCATAAATCCCAAAAGGAAGCTTGAGATCTTGCACACCAATGGTTTGGAACAACGTCTTGGTGTTTGGGTCATAATTCAATGGGATTGAATCATTGGTAGCTAAGAAAACATAATTCAATCCGGCACCTTCGTGCAAAGCAGTTATTCCTGACCCATTGATAGCTTCAGAAGTAGATTCTACTTCAAAGAACACTGTCTGAATTGGTTTTGGTGCCGAGTCGACGTTGGAAGGAGCAGCTGCAACTAAAGCTATGAAAAGCACAAACAAGAAGTTCATTTTGGTGTACAAAATGGAATTTTTCGAAAATGACACCACTCAACAAACTCCTCAAGGGGGTAGTGTATTGTTTAGAACTGTAGAAGAACGCCATTTTGCCGGTATTATTGGTTATGATGTAACAATAGCTTTGTTGCAATGTAAATGTCACGTGATCGAGACGATTATGCACCTCTCTACTTTTTGAGACTCCAACTTGCTTGGTGTAGCAGTTACCTACAAGAAACAATATGAAACATAGCTTACAATTTAAAGTAAGCTATCACCCAACCACAGGACCTTTGTTATGCTCGAAAATGGTCTTAATGCCTTGGTTTTATGAAAATCGAACAAAGTCGTGTCTGGACCAGTTGCAAAAAACTTGCAGTTTCCGTTTCCTGTTGAAGTTCCCTAAACAGTAAATGTGTCAAGGGATCGAACCTTCCACACCATTTAAACCTTCCCAAGGCTAAGCGTTGCAAAAATGCAACCTCCTGTGAGTAGGGGGTATATAAAAGTTTTCACCTCTCGAGAATTTTTCATCTTTTAACTATCTTTTAATATGCCACCAGAGTACACTCAAGCTGTGTCAAAACCTACAAACCCAGCTTGCTCTCACTCTCCAATCCCAGTTGAAATCAGGGAGATCAAGCCTATATTATGCCATTTTAAACCGAATCATAGACAAACAGGAAAAAAAGTTAGGTTTGTTGAAGAACTTGTTACTGGTGAATTAGAAGCAAATTGGGACCGTAGTCTGATGAAGAAGTTCTTCCACAAACAGAGGAAGCTCTACCCAAGAGCCACCAAAGGAGATACTTCGACTACAAGCAACTACATGTACAAGCTGGATCAATTTAGCAAACTTTCGTCTATGATCGAAATCTTCAAGGACTCACCAGAAGGTAAAGAAGATTGGTATCCATCATTACCAATCTCCCCCACAATGGAAGAGCTTATGTCTGAGATCAGATCATCCTCAGACTTTGACAGATTGAAGACTTGTGTCACTACAATAACAACTTTTGCTCCCAAAATCTTTCAATCAATGCATCCTTTTTCAGAAGCACTTATCTGTTATTTAAATAGTATTGGAAGGGAAAGCTATCAGGCACCAAGACCAGACATTGTGCCAAAGGCAAACCCAAAGAAACATGGTTCAGAATTCTTCCGATTTACCAATGTTAGAAGAATTGATTCTTTATTTGTTCCAGAATATGTGCTTCCTCCAGTATTGGAGAAACAACTTTTGATTCACAAATTGCATCACTTTCTTAATTGGTACCTGAGTGTAAGAGAGTTTCCAAGGGATGAAAGTGGGAAAATCAGCTATTATCGCTTGGTAAGGAGTCTACTTGACATGAAAGCATGGACAATAACTGTTCCCGACCCCTTGAGAAGTGCTTATTTCTCATCTATTAATGAGAAGTCTTTCTCTTATGAGGAACTAATCGAAGAAGATGACGATCAAGATGAAGCCTTGTCCCTCATATATGACCCAATTATCAGTGATTGGATTACATTCAAGTATGAATTCGAGAATGAGCTCCTTGTCACCAACGAACTTGTCGAATCTATTTAGTTAATCACTTTTGTAATGCATCTTTTTGAACACTTTTTGTAATGCTTTTTTGGAGTGTCTTTTGTGCAGCGTATTTTTTTTGCAGTCGGTTCGCACACGACGCCTCACCTCCCACCTCACAAACTTAATTACCAAAACTGAGAGATTAGAAACTGATCTTTACAAATCACATACACAATCCCTTATTTTGATTGTACAGACACAAACCCCAAATGTCTGACACTATCACAATCAATATCAAGTCCTCAGGAGACTCGAAATACGAAGTTTCCATTTCTAGTTCGAGCTCGGTGTTGGATTTAAAGACAGAAATAGCCACCAAAGCTGATGTGCCACCAGAAAGCCAGAGATTGATCTATTCTGGTAAGGTTTTGAAGGACACAGAAACTGTAGGTTTCTATAAGATCCAGACTGGCCATACGGTTCATTTAGTGAAGAGTGCCGCCAAAACAGCCGCCGCTGCTCCAGCTGGTGGCAATTCTACTGATGCGACCACAAACGCTACCAGTGGGTCTTCAGGTGCGGCAGCTGGTGTTCCTGCCAACATATCGGCGGGAACTGGTGCTTTCAATCCATTGGCGGACTTGACAGGTGCCCGTTATGCTGGTTATACTCAATTACCTTCAGCTTCTATGTTTGGCCCCGATGGAGGAATGAACTCAGGAATGCCTGATTCAGAACAGTTATCTCAGATGATGTCGAATCCCATGTTTCAAGAAAGTATGAATTCCATGTTGTCAAACCCTCAGATGTTGGATTATTTGATCCAACAGTCTCCACAATTGAGAGCTATGGGACCACAAGCTAGAGAAGTGTTACAGAGTCCTTTCTTCAGACAGATGATGACCAATCCTGAGATGATGAGGTCAATGATGGATATGGGTAGAGGTCTCGGGGGTAATCCTTTTGGAGGTGCTGAAGCTGCTAATGCTTTCCCAGCCCCAGGTTCAAATCCTACCTTGAATTCTGACACCACCGATTCTACAGCTGAAACAACCAACACGAATACCACTAATCCCCCTGCCAATCCATTCGCTTCGTTATTCGGAGCAGGTGCCGGAGCAGGAGCAGGAGCAGGAGCAGGAGCTGGTGGAGCAGGGGCAGGAACTGGAGGGTTTCCGCCAATTGATCCATTTTCATTATTTGGAGGTGCTGGAGGCTTTGGACAGCAACAAGTGGAGACAGACAACAGACCTCCAGAAGAAAGATACGCCTCTCAATTGAGTCAATTGAACGATATGGGGTTCTTCGACTTTGATAGAAATGTCGCAGCTTTAAGAAGAAGTGGTGGTAATGTGCAAGGAGCCGTGGAGTACCTTTTATCAGGTATTTAGAGTTTGTTTTTGTACATTGTTGTGTAACTAATCGTATGCTCTTTCGGAGAACGGAATTTCGGATTATTTCCTCTTTCATGGTATATCTCTATCGCATAGTCTTAAGAGGTCCAAAACTTAACTTCGCGCAATTTTTATTCTTAAATCTTTTCTTCAAAACTTATGTCTATTTCAGAGAAATTTGACGACATAGATTCTCCGTCGCTTTCTGAACTCGAACTTCATGAGAAGTTGGGCAAGGTTGATGAATTGGTGGCGGATAATTTGATAAGGAGGTCGCTTTCGCCAGAGATAGAGAGGAGATTAGACAATAATACAAATACAGTTTTAACAACGTCAATTCCAACAAACACAAGAACTCCCATAAATTTAGAGGTTTCAAAGTTAATTGGTGTCTTGTTGGATTGTCAGGGGTTCAAAGTATCACATGAGTTTATTGATTTGATCACAGAGTATGCCTTAGTGTATTTACATGATATGGTGGAAAACATCAAAAAGTTCACTGAGATACAAAGACGCACCAAGCCATCGTTGAATGATATAAGGTATTCGTTCAAGATACGAAATATGGATTTCAACAGATTGTACCTTGAAGGGTTGAGAAGTCGTAGGATTAATAAGGTGGCTGGTGGAAAAGTTAAGAAGGTATGGAAAGAGATCGGACAAAAAGTATCTGAAATGAATGATAATGCTCACAATGAAGAGAGTGATCCATTCTTTGTGAACCAAAGTTATGAGATTTCGAAGCTTGTGCCCACACTAACGGCCAAACCTGATTATATTCCTGATTATCTTCCAGAACTTCCTCCTGATTATACTTACCAGACCACAGCAGAGTACATGAAAACAGTGACCGACCTGGAGAAGTTGAGAGTTAAGCTTGTGGAAGAAAGCAGGTTGACTGAGAAGTCTTTATACAATTTGATTGGTGATGAAGAAGGTAAAAGTGCTTCAGATACAAATGACGAAGACACAGACCTTGAAAGTATGATGAGTTTGATAGACAAGCAAGTAGATGAGGTGGAAACACCAGCACCACGGTTTGAAGATGCTAAGCCAGCTGAGTTACCAGAATTTGCTGAAGATGATGAGGAAAAGGCTTTTAGAGAAGCACAAATAAAGAAAGTGGAACCAGAGAATAAATCTTTTGATGTGTTGGCTTATGTTGAAAAGAGAATGGCCAGCAAAAGGAACAAGCTCAAAGAATTGGAATTGACCAGAAAAAGGAGGCAAGAAAACATTTATATGCAAGCAGAAACGTACTATTCACCTTACGCTACACAGGACATCACGAAAGATGTACAGAACAAGTTTGATAAGATGAAGGAAGATGAATTGGAGAACACAATCAGGGCCATCACACTAGGAAGGAAGAAACAGAAAGCTGAGATTGACAAGTTGAAAGAAGTTGCTAAACAAAGAGAAGCCGAGAAGAAAGCAGAAACCATTGAGTTTGGATTCAATTTCAATGACAAGAGTGACAGTGATAGTGATGATGATATGCAAGACATTATTTTCGGTTCAGATGTGAATAGCAAGTCAACGTCTGCCCCTGCAAGTAGTTTCCCTGTGTTTTCAACCGATGAACTCCAAGAGCCAGAACAAGAATTTCCAGAACCAGAGCGTCAACAAGAAGATATCCCTCCAGAATCTGTGCGTTCGAGTGTTGGTGGAAAGTCTGTAAAAACAACACCACAACACTCACATGTAGGATTCAAGGGTACACCACAAAGAACAGTGGGATCTAAGAGTCCAGCACAGAAAACCGTGGGATCTAAGACACCAGCACAGAAAACGGTAAGTTCTAAGACACCAGCACATAAAATGGTGTCACAGAAGACACCACATAAGACCCCAGTACAATCCACAGCACAAAAGACACCACAAAAAACACCAGCACACAAAACCATTGGCTCAAAGTCTGCCTCAAAGTCTGTGGCATCAAAATCTCTTGCATCTGTTCCAGATCCAGAAAGCGATGAAGACGACTTTGAGAATGTTCCTGGTTTCGATAGTCCTGTGCTAGCAGACGCAGAAGCACAAAACGAATTTGAGAACTTTGCAATGGACACAGAAAGAGAACTTGAAGATTTCGATGACACAGAAGTCCAGAAAGAACTCGACGAAGCAGCTAATGAACTTGATGACGGTGTCAATGACGTCGAGGAAACCAACGAAATCGGAATGGAACCAGAACCAGAGTCAGAAAAGAAGCCCTTGAAACTTAAACTCAACTTCAAGTCTGTCCCTGAGCCCATTGCACACCCTGGTGTTGAAGAAGTCAGCGACATCAGCGATGAAGATGATTAAACAAACAAAGAGTCAAAAAGTCCTTAAATCATCGGCTTTACCCACCCCTCTGTCTTAATGATTAACGAATAATATATAAAATCATCTCTTATCACGTGACCAAAATTGTCAAATTCGCATCTTCAAATAAACAATACGAACAGCAAAAACTGGAGACACAACTACTCTCAAGCAATTGATCTCAAACGTCCCAAAAGTCGCGTCCACAGATCACCGGTTCGAATCTCAGGCCGCTGGTTTAGTTTTGTGTTCTAGTATTTTACAAAGAATCTCCAAGTCCTTGAATATATTCGACACTGTAAATGTCAGAAACTGTTCCTATAACGCTACCACAATCTGTGCCTTTTCCAGTGACAATCACTTCAATTTTGTGTCTGGTAGGCAAAGAAGTGGCCAAGCATCAAACAATATTCAAGTACAAATATTGGGATTACCAAGATGATCCCAATTCCAAAGAAGACCCCCCTCCAAAAATACGGGTTGAAATGATAGGAACTTACGAGACGCCTGTGGAGGGAGAGGTTCAGAACTTACAGATAGCAGAAAATGAAGAAGTGGCTCATTCTGGAGTGGTTTTGTGTGAAGTGAAAGAAGCTTGTGCTCATGCGGTACAGTATGGGGGGTTATGTGCCTTATGTGGTAAGGCTGTTGAAGATGAAAAAGATTACAGTGGGTTCACCTATGAAGATAGGGCCACTATTTCAATGTCTCATGATAACACAGGGTTGAAAATTAGCTATGAAGAAGCTGCGAAAATCGAACAGGACGCTACTAGCAGGCTTAGTAAGGATAGAAAGTTGATTCTTGTGGTAGATTTGGATCAGACGGTAATTCATGCTACTGTGGACCCTACAGTTGGAGAATGGCAGCTGGATCCTTCGAATCCCAATTATAGGGCTGTCAAAGAAGTTCAATCGTTCTTTTTACTTGAAGAAAGAGTTCCTCCTCCAAATTGGAGTGGTCCCAAATTATCTCCTACAAAGTGCTGGTACTACGTGAAATTAAGACCTGGATTGGAAGAGTTTTTAAAGAAGATGTCTGAAATCTATGAAATGCATATATATACTATGGCCACTAGAAACTATGCGTTGGCTATAGCTAAAATAATTGACCCTGAAGGAGTGTATTTTGGTGATAGGATATTAAGTAGAGACGAGAGTGGCTCTTTAACTCATAAGAATTTGAAGAGATTGTTCCCAGTCGACCAATCTATGGTAGCTATTATAGATGATAGAGGAGATGTTTGGCAATGGGAAGCTAATCTCATCAAAGTTGTACCGTATGATTTCTTTGTGGGTATTGGAGATATCAATTCCAGTTTCTTACCTAAAAAGAACACTCAAATCACCGGTCCTAGTAAGAAACGGAAATCTATTGCCAAATTAGAAGCTTTTGAAGAGGATTCTAATCGAAAAGAGAATGCATCTGATGATTCAGAAGATCCAAAAGCGTCCTCAGAAGAGCCAGAAGACGACGAATCTCTTGATGACCTGGAAATAGAAGATAAAGAGAACATAAACACTGATCCAATATCTCCCGTTGACAGGATTTTAGAAATTGGTGGTGGGGAAGATAATAAAAACCTTTTGTTAGAGCAGTCAAGGTCTCGAACCCTCTCGTTAGAGCAACAGCAGCATGATAGACCTTTGGCCAAATTGCAGCATGATTTGGAAAAGATCCATCACGATCAAGAAACCAAGAGTGATAAAAGTGACAAAAGTGATAGTGAGTCTAACGATAACGAAGAACTTGATGGTAATGATGAAGATGATAATCTCTTGTTTGATGACGATAACGAGCTTGTATTCTTGGACAAAGCATTGACTTCTATTCACAATGAATACTATAAAAGGCTAGACACTAGCCACAGCAAACCAGATTTGACTGAAGTTATACCCCAATTGAAAAGAAAGTGTTTAGAGGGAGTAGTAATTTTGTTTTCAGGTATCATACCATTAGGTGTGAATCCTGATACTGCTGATATCGTCATTTGGTGTAAACAATTCGGAGTTAAAGTCGTCAATGAAGTTTATCCAGATGTGACACATGTGGTTTGTAGAGATCCAAATAGCAGTGGGTTCCGATCTGGATTGACATTCAAGGTCAAAGCTGCGAGGAAGCTCATACCAAATGTGAAAATTGTCAACCCAGATTGGTTGTTCGAGAGTTTAAGAAGCTGGAGCAAAGCTGATGAAGAGGCTTTCTTGATCAGAGATGCCACCGACAATTGGTACGTGGATAGAAAGGATATTGAAAAGTACCAGAGTGCTCTTGAGGCACAAAGATTAAGAGAAGAGAACGGGGAATCAGTATCCAGACCTCGTTTCGACTCCATTACGTCCATGGAAGAATATGATCTTGATGATGCCAATGAAGAAGTCGATAACTTTCTCGCAGATCTCAGTGAAGACGACGAAGATGACGAAGACGATGATGAAGAAGAGGATGACAGTTACAGTAAGCCTACAGACTCCTTTATCAGAAACGCATACAAGACACAGGCCAGCAAGAAAAGAGCATATGAAGACGACAGTGAAGAAGAAACAAATGGGACAACCGAAACCAAGAAACCGAAGGCTAACCCCGATGAAGATGTTGATTTGGATGAGTTGGAGCAGGAGTTGCTCGATGGGTTTGAGGATTTAGAGGAATAGGTAGAGAACGAACAGATTAGGACTGAATAGGACAAAATAGGACAACACAAGAACAGTTCAACCAAGAGTCCATTTTAAAGCCCCAAGGTTCAAAAGCTTTAAAATTCAAAAATTCCAAAAGTTCAAAATCACCCTCAACTCATCCAGGTTTCCCACTGTAACAATAAGTGTATTTATAGTACAATAGGCTATCATTCAATACTGTATTATATATTCAATTTAATGGTTGCGAAAAAGAGTAGCCAGCCATCGTCCACAAAGGCCCATTTAAGCACAGTACCACAAACCCTAAAAAACAAAGTTAAGGTCCCATCGGTTACAATACCGGCTAAAAGATCGACTTTGCAACTCTAACCTAACCATAGGGGAATGTACAGAAAAAATGGCTATAACAATCAAATATGGCGGGTACACGACCACATAAACCAGCCATCTTTTTGATTCAGACTTCTTGATCTGTAATTCGAACCAGCCTTTCGGATCACCTATCCAACATACATTTCAACTGGATACACGTTGGATCCGAAGTATATAAGATAAACCATTTCCCCAGGTGAAAAGAATTCGAGATCCTAGAACTATTTTTAGATCCGTTTAACCAGACCGGATATTAGTGAATCTTATTGGTCAAACAAGAGAACGGAAGTCGACGAATCTAGTAACATTGGAAGTTGAGAAAACTCCAGTTCACAGTTCACTAACAGTTGAAAACTCAAACAAAACCAAAAAATCCAATATCAAAACCAGGTCCTATCAACTACTTCAGCAAACGCATACCAAAAAAAATCACTTTTACGATATCATAAATGTTCAAGTTTTTCAGGTTCCTATTAATAGCCTTGTCTTTGGCAGCCGCTGTGTTGTCAATATTTGCCTTGACGGGTTCATATGCTAACAAAAGCTACCTTACCACAACTTATATGATAAATGTTCATTTAGGTGGTTTGGATTTGTCCAAGTTGCTTGATGCTGCAAACTTCAACAAAAGAGAAGACCCTACTCCAACCAAAAGAGACTGGGCATCCCAAATCATCGATGCTACTGGTCAATCTGGAGCAGCAGCAACAGCCATAGAAAGTTCCATCAACGGAGCTTCTGCTTTGATAAACCAAATCGTTGATCTTCAGTACTCTGATTTAGGATTATCTGATGTGTATCAAGTATCTTACTGGGGATACTGTAAAGGTAATGTTGAAGGAGAAACCAAAGCCAATGGCAACTTACCAGAATTCGACAACTCCAAAGTCAATATCACATGGTGTAGTAACCCAAAAGTGGGCTATAAATTTGATCCTCTTGAAGTGTTTAAACAAGAATTAAATGGTACCTTACAAAGAGACATTGATGGTACTGATCCAATTAGTGCTTCAATCAGGAACGACATTGATTATTTGATGGATAATTTGACATACGACAATTTGAATCTCCCTGGAAACTTGAACGATAAGCTTAAATTATTCAATAATCTTACCACTGCATCTTTTGGGTTACTTTTAGCAGGGGCTGTTTTGGCAGTTATCTCAATTGTAATCCAACTTATGGGGTGTTTCATGAGCCCTGATTCTTGTTGTTTGTCGTTCCTCAATTTCTTATTCGAAGTGGCTATCTTTATCATTCTTTTTGTGGGGTCCATTATTGTTACTTTCACTTATTCTTTTGTCAGAGGTCAAATTAATGACAACACCGGTGATTATGGTATCAAGAGTTTCTTATCTATCAATTTCTACGCATTCACATGGTCTGCCACTGTTGCCGCTTTGATCTGTTGTTTCTTCAACTTATTAGGACACTGTTGTGGACTCTTTTCCACTGGTAGAAAGAGATTTAGACGTCACCACGAAGAGCCAGAAATGGCTTATTCTCACTTGGACATGGCTAGTCACTCAGGTGATGAAGAGATGTCGTACAAGTCAGGTGGAATGTCGCAACATGGCTCTCACCACTCCCATCATTAGGTATGTGTTTTACGTTTCGGTTTCGGTATATAGAAAATAAAATTTTGAGAAGTGAAAAATCTCATCTATAAACATGTTCTGTTCACGTATGTAAATGAATTGGTTTTGTGTTTGTGTTTGTGAGTTTGTACTAACGATATAGTCTCTGGACAGATAGCCAAAGAGCCTGTGGTGCTGCCGAAGAGCGGCAGGGTGTTTGAAAAGAAATTGATTGTGAGTTATTTATCCACAAACAATAAAGATCCTATTTCAGATGAGCCTTTAACAGCGGAAGAACTTGTGGAGGTGAACCAAGAGGGGAATGACATAGTTCCACCGAAACCACCGGGGTTCGATTCCATACCTGTGCTTTTATCGACGTTTCAGAACGAGTTTGACGCCATGGCTTTGGAAGTGTTTAGTTTGAGAAAGCAATTGCTAACTACCAAACAAGAATTGAGTTCTGCTCTCTATCAATACGATGCAGCGGTCAGAGTGGCTGCTAAAGCGATCAAGGAGAGAGACGATGCCAAAGAAGCGTTACAGCAGTTGACTTTGTCGATAGGAGACGATGTGATGGGAAATGGACACGAAAATGGACATGACAATACAGACGTTGAAGGAGAAGTACCTGTGCCGGTAGAATTGATTGATGAAGCAAGACAACAACTTTTCCAATTACACAAGAGCCAAAAAGTTACTCTTCCCACAGAAAGTGTCGAAATTTCGGTGGAATCGCCTCATACTATAAAGAAATATAATCATCATTATTTTGATGAAAGAACTCAGAAGTTATTGGTCAACAGTGGTAAGGAGTTGACGATAACGGACTTGGATACACAAAAGGAGAATAAGGTGACACATAGAGGTGGTATAACTGCTGTTTCTTTGGTGGAATATAACGGGTTGGTGGTTCCTGTGTATGCTACTAAGAAACAGATAAAAGTAGAAGATGTTACTATCAAGTTTAAACAGGACATTGTGGATATAAAAACACACCCAAAGTTGAAGAATGTGTTTGTGGTTGTTTGTACACATTCATGGACGTTGGTGGTGGAGGGACAGAAATCATTGACGGTGGAATTAGAATCTGTGGCTACTACCGGAGAATTCCATGTGGATGGTGCGTTATTCGGAGTTGGTACATCCACAAACTCCTTGATCATATACAATGTGAGTGATGGAAGTCTAGCCGCCACTTTGACCACCACAAACTCTCACATCGATAAGTTACAATTTGCTTTGAATGGTTACTGGTTAATTGCATCTTCTCATGATGACAATTTCGCAATTGATGTGTTTGATTTGAGGAAACAAACCACTGTTCACACCATAGTAACAGAAACACTCAACGATTTCGTCATTGACCAATCATCCAGTGTGATTTTAACCTCCACAGACGATTCAATCACTCTTCATAGATACTTCAAAAAGGAGAAGGCTTGGAAAGACAATTACAAGACATACACCGACACAGGGGCCAAAGACTTGGTGATAACTAATTTTGAAAACAACACCATTTCTGCCATCGGTTTATCATTCACAAAAATCACAAATTTCCAACTCTCCTTTGCATAGTTTGTAGGATACTGTACTATATAAAAAATATTATGTAATCATTTCGCAGCTATAGTGAAAAATCGGACCATGTATGATAAAGAAGCCATAGATAAGCTAGTTTCCAAGTGGTTAGAAGTTGATATTAACCCCAAATCTCGACATGAGATTGAACAGTTGCAGCAAGAAGGCAAGTATGAGATTTTGGATTCGAAATTAAGCGCCAGAATCGCTTTTGGAACCGCTGGTTTGAGATCTTCAATGCAAAGCGGTTTTGCACATATGAATGATGTTACGATCTTACAAGCAGCTCAGGGGCTTGTTTCGTATTTAGAAACCACTGGCGGCGACTCTATTGTTATAGGGTACGATCATCGGTTCAATTCCCAACGGTACGCTGAAATCACTGCTTCTGTGGCTTTGACTAAAGGATTCAAAGTGTACTATTTAGGAACCACTTCCAACATATCTGTTGAATCGTTGAAATTGAGCTCCACAAAAGCTGGAGATATGTCCGGTGATAGACTGTATGTTCACACACCATTGGTGCCTTTTGCTATCGATTACTATGGCGCCTCTGCTGGTGTGATGGTCACAGCTTCGCACAATCCAGCTAATGACAATGGGTACAAAGTATACTATGGAAACGGGTGCCAAATCATTCCACCGATCGACCACGATATTGCTACTGCCATAGAATCCAATTTGAGTCCTTGGTCTGATAGAGTATGGGATGTTGTAGGAAACATCAAAGGTGGTATTGTGAAACACTTGATTAAAGAAGTTAAAGGTGAAATAACCAAAGTATACGTCGAACGAGTCAAGACCGATTTGTTAAAATCCACAAAACTTGATTTCGAGTTTGTGTACACTCCAATGCACGGAGTCGGGTATGAGGTGTTTGATAAAGTGGTTGGTTTGTTTGATAATGGATCTGAGAAAGTGCACACAGTTGCTGAACAATTACATCCAGATCCAGCTTTTCCAACCGTTAGTTTCCCTAACCCTGAAGAGAAAGGTGCTTTGGACTTGGCTATTAGGACAGCAGAAGCTCAGAATGTCAAATTGGTTGTGGCTAATGATCCTGATGCTGACAGATTCTCAGTAGCCGTCAAGATGAACGGTCAATGGAAACAACTTACAGGGAACGAAATCGGATTCCTTTTTGCAATGTATGTGATCAGTGAAACACCTGCAGAAGACTTGTCCAAAACCTATCTTGTGAATTCAACGGTGTCTTCTCAAGTTCTCTCATCAATGGCTGCAAAAGATGGGTTCCATTTCATTGACACTTTAACTGGGTTTAAATGGATAGGAAACAAAGCTCTCGACCTCAAGAAACAAGGTTATAACGTGCCTTTTGGATACGAAGAAGCTATTGGGTTTATGTTTGATTTAGTCAATGATAAAGATGGGGT
The DNA here is from genome assembly GCA_030571835.1 of Yamadazyma dushanensis. Classification (NCBI taxonomy): domain Eukaryota; kingdom Fungi; phylum Ascomycota; class Pichiomycetes; order Serinales; family Debaryomycetaceae; genus Yamadazyma; species Yamadazyma dushanensis. Next base: position 256,486 of record JAJLYZ010000014.1, read on the forward strand.
TAGTGCCGCAGTTATGTGGTTGCAATTGTACAACAAATGGTTTTCTGATGGAACCATAACTCCTTTGGACAAGCTCAAGGAAGGATACGAGAAGTATGGCTATTCCAAAGAGTGCAATGGATACTATAAGTTGAATGATTTAAGTGTTACAGGTAAAATCTTCAAAGAAGTCAGAAACTCTTATTCCGGTGACAAACCAGCCACAATTGGACATTTTAAAGTGCAATATTGGAGAGATCTTACTGTGGGGTACGAATCGAGCACTGACAATGGAAAGTCCATTTTACCTATGGATGCAAATTCGCAAATGATTACAGGTATTTTAACAGACGATTCCAAACCCAATGTCAGTGTCAGGTTTACATGTCGTGGATCAGGAACCGAACCGAAATTGAAGGTTTACATTGAAGGAAAAGGACCTAGTGACCAATCAGCTTTGGCCATTGCCAAACAGTGTTGGAACAGTTTGAGAGAGGAATGGTTCCATCCACAACAAAATGGGCTTGTGGAAGTGTTGAACGAATAAGAACCTCCACATATACAAAAGCCACAATTGCAACCACAACCACCGTACACAAACACAACCTATTACACAAACACGTTAAAAAAAAGTGTATATTTAAAATAGACGTGGTTAGAGGCTCAAAAATGAGATCAACGAAAAAAAAACTTTTAAAACTTTATAGAAAACACCACGAGAACAGGATTCTTCGGAGTGTAGCAGTAGAAACAAGTGTTTAGTTCCGGCCATTGATTGACCACGGCCATTGACAGCGTCAGAAACACATACGCAAACATGAAACAGAAGACTGATTTGCCCATCCACAACAATAGGTTGAGTCCTAAAAGGAACACCTGGTTTTCAAACAAGACTGTCAGAATAGTTCTAGCGGTGATGTCGTTGCTATTTCTCTTCACGTTTGTGGGAAAGAGGCAATTGGTGATACCCGAGCTTCAGGTGGCGGAGATAGACGAACAAATTTCTGAGAACCACTTGGAAGTAAGCTATGAGGAACTGGACGACAGTAAGGTGTACGAAGTGACCAAAGACGGGGTGTTGGAGAAACAGCAGACGCAGGATTTTGAGTTCTATGACTTGAACGACTATACAGGGGCACCAGACGGCGGTAGTAAAGGAGATGTCGTGTTATTTTTGATGCCTTTGAGAAATGCCGAGCATGTTTTACCGATGGCATTCCATAACTTAATGAACTTGACATATGATCATTCTTTGATCGACATTGCATTCTTGGTATCGGACTGTTCCGAAGGGGATAGAACTTTGGAGAGAACCTTCGAGTATAGTTTGGCGTTACAGAATGGAACGTTGGTTGAAAAATTACAGAGAGAAGAAGAATTGAAAGCCAAATACAAAATGGGGTCAAATGACTTGCATCAGTTGTATATGGATGAAGATTATATTCAAAACGTCAAGAATTCATATAATCCGAAATTCTATCATGAGAATTACCAGAAACCGTTCAGATCTGTTACTATTTATCAAAAGGATTTCGGCCAAGCTATTGGCCAAGGGTTCAGTGATAGACATGCTGTGAAAGTGCAAGGGATCAGAAGAAAACTTATGGGAAGAGCTAGAAATTGGTTAACTTCCAGTGCTTTAAAACCTTATCATTCTTGGGTTTACTGGAGAGATGTTGATATTGAGACGTGCCCAGGGTCTGTTATACAAGATTTGATGAAACACGATTACGATGTGATGGTACCAAATGTATGGAGACCATTGCCTTCATTCTTGATGGATAACCCTCCATATGAACAGCCGTATGATTTAAATTCATGGGTTGAGTCTGAACCTGCATTGAAATTGGCCAAAGAATTGGATGAAGATGATGTGATTGTGGAAGGTTACGCAGAATATCCAACATGGAGAGTGCATTTGGCATACGTCAGAGATCGAAAAGGAAACCCTAACGAAGTGATCGACCTCGATGGTGTAGGAGGAGTTTCTATTTTGGCAAGAGCTCAACTTTTCAGACAAGGAGTCAGCTTCCCAGCATTCACATTTCTTAACCATGCAGAAACCGAAGCATTTGGAAAGATGTCTAAGGAAATGGGTAAGAAAGTGGGTGGGTTGCCTCATTACACCATTTGGCACATCTATGAACCAAGTGAGGATGATTTGATGAAGATAGCCAAAATGGAAAGAAAGAAAAGAAGACAAAAGCACACCAAGATTGTACCATAGACATATTCTTAATATATTAAACAAGTAAAAAATCTAATTGAAAAATTACATTCTCAATTACATTTTATCAGTAGGAAGGCAGGTGTTTTAATCTATGTATAATCGTTTGACCATACTCAGAGATTGTTCACATCCGTTTTAATCATCATAAAAATGTATAAAGGACGCACTGTGCTTCGAACCGAAGAACGACTCACGTCCGCGCCATGATCAAAATTTCATCCATTTTTTGCCTGCAAATGGTTATATGGTCACGTGCATAAATATGAAACGTCATGGTTTGTTAGTGTGGGCGTCTAGTGGCGTATCAAACACGTAACTTTACATTCTTGGTTACTATATGAAGTCAGTTCTTTTGCGGAACCAACACGACTTCTCTAAATGTGACACTTCCCCAATTTAGATCTAACACCAATAAAGGTGATTATTTTTTAAGCACGCTTCGATCCACATAGAGACCTATCCGATCCATCAAACTTGCTGAGTATCTCTTTCCCCTGACACCCAGGTACAAATTTGTGTACGAACCCTAGACTCATGCATCCCGCCGCCATATGCAATATCCACAAATCAGAATGCTCCATTCGAAGTGAAATTTGCAACCATTTCAATGGGGTCGCGCACGTAATTACGAACCCGCGCATCGATTTCTCAAAACGACAAGTTGATTACTCAAAACAGAAACGCCCAAAACATGATTAAGGTATCTAAACAAGAACACAAGTGAGATTTTCAGATCAGTGGCTTATGAGTTTCCCCACCAAACCAACACCAACAGATCAGCTGTTCTTTTTTTGGTTCAAGCAATTGCAATGCTCATTCGCGTAACTGCAATACCTATACTCTTTGGTCCTGTTGCAGAAGCTGATCATAAACCTTAAATTATTTATAGAACGAATCCACCTGTAGGCGTCCACCCTGGTTGTTACAAAAGAGCCCAAATGTCGTACGACAAGGGATTCTTCATGAACACAAAACACCACCGTCGGCTGTTAATACTTACCCGGCAGTTGACGAAAACACGAAAGCTTGACGTTCTGACATCATTATTATGCACCAAATACTCGAGTAATCACCGTCACAATAAGTGATAAGTATCTCATCGTCAACATCACGTATTTAAAAAACGTTGTCAATAGACGACACAAACACAAAAACAATACAAAGGCCAATCTGGTACCTTAAACCACACCCAGGCAGTGCCAATTAGACGCACCGACCACGATTCGATGCTCGTGATGACACAATGTAATTCAACTAACCGAAATGTCGCAAAATCTATTTGGTTTTGTTAACTGGTAAAAATCGTGTTTTAAATTTAACTCGATTGAGAAACCGCAAACAACACTTAATTTTATATAAAGACGTAAATCCAGATATGTTTTTGCACAAACAGAACAACTTCCACATCTATTTGTGCTGACATTTCCCTTCCCTTTCACTTCATCATCTATATTCCGTGGGGTCCGTGCCTGTTGTATTTTCGCCCCAGCTCCGCGTAATTTTTTATTCCTGCGTACCGGAAACAGGTTTCTACTTAGAAAAACCAATCTTGACGAGTTTGTTTTTTTTCAACATTTTTCATCTTCAACTAAAAGTTCATTAACTTCATTTTTTTACTTCATTATAGACATTCCTGTCGTGGACATTGTGGATATTGTTGATACCACGCATTACGTTGGTTGTTGGACTTTTCAGGTTTTTTCTTTCTCGAGTTATTCTCGACTCTTTACTGAACCTTTAGCATTTGCATTTGCATCCATTTCCACTTATTCATACTCCTTTTGCACTTCTATTTGCACTATCACGTCTCCTAGACGTTCATTCACATTATAGCTATGAAAGGTTACTTTTTCTTATTTTTATTCACGGTAGTTTCTGCCCTTCATCCTGTTAAAGACTTCAGAGTCAATGACATTCATGGAAAAGTCACAAAGAAGACGGTTTTGGGCCTGAACAAACAAGCTAACGAAGTTCTCGACAGTTTACCATCAAGTGCAAAACAGGTTAGTACTACCAGTTCATTGCCTTCTTCGTTGCCAACAATCGAATTGAGTGACGATATTCAAATTGTGTCAACAGACAACACCAAGTCGATTTATTACTTGAATACCCAAATAATCCACGAAGCTACAGGTTACAACGAGACTTTCCAGTTGTTGTTGGACACGGGAAGTTCGATCACGTGGGTGTTTAATCTGTCTTGTGTTTCTGATGCTTGTAACCAAAACACCGTTCAGAAATTTGACGACTTTTCAACTCCACTTAAAACAGACCTGACGTTCCATTTGAGTTACAGTGGCCAAGATTGTTCGGGAGACTTGATCAATGGCCAAGAAAATGGCATCAATTTGGTGTTTAACAAGTACAATATCTCGGACTTCACGTTCGGATTAGCATCTGAAGTTCCCGAATTGTTCAATGGGTTCAATGTCAGTGGAATCTTGGGGATTCCTTCATCTAACAATAAGAACGTTGATAGGAACTTGATTCACCAGTTGAACAACGATGGTTTAATAGACAAACAAATGTTTGGATTATCATTGGTTTCACTGACTCAAACCATTAAATACATTGATCATGACTCCAACCTTTTGCAATTACCAGCAGATTACGGTGGATTGATGATCAGTGGATCCAAAGCTTTGGAATTGAAAGACAAATTCATCACTTCGGATTCGGACGTGTTCTTCACAGAAACTATTCCTAATGACAATGATTATTGGTTGATAAACCTTAAAGAATTGACTGTGAATGGAGTCAATGGACCTTCTGACTTCAACACCACTGACGATGACAGAGAAACAATTGTTGATACTGGAACCACTGGTTTTGTGTTACCTTTAGAAGATGCAGATAACCTCCACAAATTACTCTTCGGAGACTCTTTGATTTCAGATAGTAAAGGAAACTATGCATTCCCATGCGATGATACCAATAAGAACTTCACATTCACAGTTGATGGCCATGATTTTGCAATCGATGTCAATGACTTCAAAGGGAAAGAATACACAAAAGCAGGTTTGGAAGGACAATGTGCTTCTATGATCCAAGGTTTGGACTCAGACTATTGGGTGTTTGGAGCTGCTTTCTTATCGAAATACTATACAGTATTTGATTTAGAAAACAGCAGAATTGGGTTTGCAGACTCCAGAATTAGTAGCTATACCTTACAAGAATCTGAACCACTTGGATCTGTTAGTTTGTTAGCTGCTACAAACACTAGTTCAACTTCTTCGGTGACAACCACTCTTAGAAGTTCTACTTCCACACATTCCACCACAACCAGCATTTCTAGTTCCAGTTCTAGTTCCAGTTCTAATTCCTCCAGCACATCTACAGCCAGTTCCACGTCTGATGATGAAAACAGCGGGGCTGTCTTCACTTGTTCAGGGTTAATTGGTTTCGTTTCATTAGCTTTATACATCTTGTAACATAATACCTTAATAATGCACACCTAATTGAATGGTTTTTATTCTCTATGTAATTACAGTCAACCACCCTAAAACCGCATACATCAATCCCACTGGATAAACAGCCAACAATACTCTACCTGGCAACACACCTGAGCACTTCAAGCTCAAAACTCCTGAATAGATACTCCAACAACATAAAACGGCCATCAATGCCAATCTGATGAGTTTCCACTTGATCAAAAGCGAACAAAGCAACTCTCCTAACGTTATAGGGAACATGGAGTATCCCACAGCACTGATAGCAGACATAAAACTGATATTTCCACCAAGCAATTGGATGTTAAGACCAATAGCTATAAAGAAGAACCAAATGAAAGAAAACGAGCCAGAAAATACAGAATTGGTCTGTTTCGAGGAAGCTGACATACCCAAGATCACCGAGTAGCATAAACTGAAGATCAATGGCCCCCATAAGTCCCAATCAAGACTGTTCAATTGGAGATTATCGAGATCAAGTTCACGATTCTCAATCTCAGCTGGTGTTTGTGACACAGAAACCCGACGATTGTTAATTATCAGTTCAGGCAAGTTGATCCCATTCCGCGCAGCCATATTGATCAATTTATTCTGTTGAGAAGCAGCTAATTTCGACAATTGAGCTGGCCATATAACTATAGTCAACCGGTTATAAATACGAAGAAGATCTCTCTTCAACGTCTCAAGAACCGGCTCATCGAGTGTATCGCCTCCTGTGTATTGATGCTCTCTTACTTTGTTGTTCTGCTCAAACGCCTGAGATGTGGTGAAAGGAGTGAAAGTGCTGGACAAATCGATCCTTGTGTTCCAGGGAAAAAAGCTTGCATTTGACGGACCAGTTTGTGGCGCTTGTTGTGTTTGTGGAATTGGTCTTGTTTGTGGTTTTGAGGGTACTTCAGGCTCTTCGTCTGGGATTATAAAGTCATCTATGTCGTGTTCAGAATACGAGGGAGGATGAGACATGATAGTTTTAAAGGTGAAAAGTGCGAAGTATTTCCAAGTGTATATTTAGAGAGAAACTAATGAGAATTCGCGGAAAAGCTGCAGCCAAATTGGAACTGGCTAACGTGGCTGCGAAAAACACATAGCTTAAAAAAACACATTAGACTATTTTTCCTTCATTTGCATCCTTCACTGCTTGGAGTCTCTCTTCTTCCAGGCTCAAGTGCTTGATGACTCTACCAGGTACACCGGCCACAACACACATGGAAGGAACGTCTTTGTTGACCACACACCCAGCTCCAATGACCACATCATCTCCAATAGTCACTCCTGGGAGAACTACAATATTGGCACCGAACCAAACATTGTTTCCCACGGTGATAGGTTTGGCGTATTCAACACCGGCCAATCTCTGTTTGGGATCAGTTGGGTGTGTTGCAGTGGTGAAGCACACGTTAGGTCCACACATAACGTTGTCTCCAATAGTGATCAATGTGCAGTCTAAGAAGGTGAGATTGAAATTCCCATAAAATGCTTTTCCGATCGATACATTACATCCATAGTCCACGTAAAAAGGTGGCTCAATAAACATATCATCCTCGATTTTTCCAAAGATCTTGCGAAGGAACTCCAACCTTGCCTCGCCGTGTTTCTTGATATCGAAATCGTAGTCCTTCATACGGATGTTTCCATAGTCTAGCGCCATTTCATGACTGAGATGTCTCGCGGTGTGAAGCTTTGTATCCCAGCAATTATAAGGGACCGAAGAGATCATTTTCTCGTATTCTGGTCCTTTGGGGAGATTGTTGAGGTTGTCGTAAGCATATTTGACGAGCTCTTGGTTGACTTCAGTTGGCTGCGGTCCAGTGAATCCCATATTGGTGGTGAAAAATCTGGGGAAATAGTGCGTATTTATATTGATGGGAGCGGAATGCTCATTTCCTAAAACGGGGTAATGGTCCGTCCAACACTTGGCCATTTACGATTCGCTTAGTAGAGAGCGATGCACCAGAACAGGGTGCAACTGGAGTTCAGATGAAGACCATGTTCTTAGATCTCAAACGAAGCTCATCGTCTCCTACCGAAGTTCATCGTGCGGTAAATTATCAAAGTTTCCACCGTCACAATATCCCTTGGGACAGCCCATTGCTAGAGCGTGACTTTTACACTCGTCGTATGAACCATAGCCTTTGTTGACCATCTTTATGCACAAGTGCCAACGTCCATTGTGCAGAAATCCGATCTTGAAGTCACCTCTGAAAGGATAATCGTCGACTGCATTGTCAATCCAGCTTGCGGCTTGACGCAACAGATCAATTGCAACATTGGCATTGCATCTGCTTCTCCCAGTAGCACACGTAAGTATATGGGCGTACCCATGACCCCTTGCCCAGTTCACACCCACAGGAACCACTCCTTTGTGCTCCACGCATTCAGTTCCTCGGTTATCACCGTTGATGAGGTGGTCCGTATACTTTTCAATCAAGCTTTCCACCAAGTTTGTAGCTCCTTCGGTGATGGCTTCACCTACTGTATGAGCACTATAAGAAATCTTCATGTAAACATTGTCAAAGTGGTTCTTTTTAGTCTCCGGGTCAACATCTGCTCTTACTTTCAACAGCGCATCATCAACATTGAATGTCATATTGAAATTGGGAGGGTATGTTTGTGGATTAGTTATTACCACTGGTTTGAGCCCTTGCCAGGTTCGGTAGTACGTATTAATCGCCAGATTGATCATTGCCGTTCTAGTAAGATCGTCGGTATCAGAGTCAAATTGCAATTGAAACACCAATCCAACATCATCAGCCTGGACTCTTCCAATGGTGACTAAGTCAATTTCTGTAAAGGAAGTCGCCAACTCAGGATCTAAATTTCTTATGATCATGGTGCTATTCAAGCTTATCACCCAGTTCAAGGGAGTGTACGAAGCTCGAACGGGTGTGTATAAAGCATACACAGACATCATGAGAGTTAAAGCATATACAAGCATATGCGGTAATTTTTCTTTGAACATGGTAATACTTGCCTTTTGGAAGATTGAAGTCAAGTACTGGATTTTTGCAGCCCAGGAACCATCTATCAACCTTTAGAGTTATCTCTCGTACTACCCTCTAATCCCCTATCTCGTTTACTCACCACATCTGGAATGCTGACTAATCGTTCCATGTTTCATTGACGCAGTTAATCACACGCTAATTGAGAACCTTTCTTAAATGAATAGTATTCTTCACTAATCATTTACTTTATACCTCTTATCTATTTTGGCCGCATTAGTTGTAATACATAGCCCACGAATTTTGGGCATCATGCTGACAGCTATTTCATCGACACAAGTTTAAATTGCCGTTAAGTCCAACTGTTTCTAGCCTTTTTCTTCCTACTTTCCATTGTGTTTGTTTGTTACTTTATCGCTTCAGAAACTAGATGTGTCTTTATATCATTTCGTGGTGACTCGCTGCAAGAAAATAGCAAGGTTTGTCAATGATCAACCTCAAACATCTTCTGAAACGAGTGTTGAATTTCTAATGGAGCCTGTACATATTTGTTTGCAGGCCTTAATTCTTATACAACTTGAACACCGTTTCTTTAAGTTCTTCCCCTTTAATGAACTATTTACAATGGCCCGGAACAGTTCTACCTGAGCACCTCTCTTAGTAAGATATCGCATTGGTCCAATATAAGCTCTGATAGTAAAATATAAAATGTCGCTTTCTTACCTTGAGGCTGTAAAACAACTACAAAAAGTTGACCTTCAGAGTTGGGGTTGTTAGCGTTTGGGTTGTTGGCGCTTGGGTTGTTGGCGCTTGGGTTGTTGGCGCTTGGGTTGTTGGCGCTTGGGTTGTTGGCGCTTGGGTTGTTGGCGCTTGGGTTGTTGGTGCTTGGGGATGAGCGTGCTCACTCTAAATCAGTTTCGCCATCAAACAGATTGTGAGCAGCTTCAAAGACATGTCAATCGAATACTTTTTAAAACAAAAATATCAGCGTATATGCAGGGATATCGAAAGGGGCTCTATTTTTCAATTTCAAAGATTTGACATCCAAAAATTTAACATCCAAAATTTTGACAATGCACAGTATTATACTTTTCGTTCTGTTTTCGAGTTTTGTTTACTCATTCACTGAGTTGTATGACCTTGAAGGTTTTTCGGACTGTGTCAGACTCATTGATTATTTTGATCGAGACACCGCGTGGTATAATTGTACCGGTAAAATAGTTGGCTATAGTGATTTTAGTGATGTAACAGATGATGAGTACTTCGGTACTCCACTTCATGCTGTATATAATGGCACAGACGGGACTTTTTCAACATTCGATGAATTTTCGGATGGCGACAGTGATAATACCTTGGTCAAAAGAGCCGATATCAGAAATTGCCGACATAACGTCGTCGGAAACGTTTGTTCTTCCTTGGCAACTAGCTTCATCGAATGGGTTAGTTCTGCTGTTGGAAAGGCCGTGAAATATATACCAGGGGGCTGTAACGTGTATACTGAGGTAGTCAGACATGATGGCAATAGTCACACCATGCATATAAACGTTGGTGAGACGGCCTCTTATCCTTCTGATTGTGATGCGGCTGCACAATGAGACACAATCTCAGGTGCTATAGAAAAATGGCTAGGGAAGCATGAACATTCATGTGGTCAATGGTGTATGAATTTGACACATGGAGGTAATTGGCAAGGTTATATTTCTGTAGGAGTTGGCCAACTGGCAATCGATCCGGCATTGTGTGAGAATATAGGCAGCTATGGAGGATGTCAAAAAAATGACTATACTGGTTGAATCAAATTCTCATCTTACCATTTAACCAGATCCTTTATACTTTATCTACAGGATAGATAGAATGTCCCCAGTGTCTGGGGGACAGATTCAACTATTTCATGCATCATCTGTTGTAAGGATGTAGTGGTTGTCCCTCCGTTTTCTTCTGAGTTGAAGATTACCAGTACTTCGTTTGGATTCTATCTTCACGCTTGTACCAAGTTGTCTCTGTGTCTTGACACGTTTGTGCCATTTCGCTTCCTGACAATACTTTCATGTAGAATGGTTTGTAGCTGTATCAATCGTGGATGCAGTGAAACCATGTAGAAGTCACACGACCCTAAATTCCTTTGTGTTATATGAGCTATTGTTGTTCCTGTCGCACAACCTGTCAAAATGCGCCAGTGCTCAAAATCGTGAAACTAGAGATCCTGCTACAGAAATGATGTGTTCGTTTTATTGATTCATTTGCTATACTGATCATTTACTTTTTCATGCTGAAGAATCCGTGTTTCTTGTCCTTCTTCAGATCACCTTTGCTGCTGAGCTCCAAATGGTCCTTGGATTTGTTGTGTCCGAGTCCCATATGCTGGAATAAGCCTTTCTTTTTGGATGAATTACTGGATGCCACACTGTTGTTATCGTCGTCATCTCTGGTGGTTCTGGTGAGAGAAGAAGACGATTGCGTTTGCTGGAGTGGTGGAGGAATAAAGGTGTTTGGAGATCCTAGAACGGGTGACGATGGTGAACCACTGATGGGTGCTGTCATACGCTTATGAAGAGTCCGGAAATCTCTATCTTGTTTCTTCTTATCTTTAACCTGTTGTTGTTCTTGGTGTTTGAGTGCTTTTTCGGCCTTTTGTTTCAATTTCTCGTCTTTCCTGATCAACTTCGTAATACGTTTATCAACGTCTCGATTGGTCTCCAATTTGGACTCTTTTCTTTCTACTTTCACGGGTTTGAAAGGTGTAAGACTGCTGAGACCTGTACGTATACTACTGTTGGTTCTTGGTCTCTCCAATGGGGCTCCAACAGAAGATGCTAGGGACGACGACGATGCTGTGGCATGAAGTGGATATCCACCGGGTGAAGAAGCAGTGGTGGTAGCTGCTAAAGGACTAGTAGCTACTCCGGTTGGTTGAGGAGTTCCTTCTGCTGTAACAGATTCTGTGTCTGCATCCACGCTAGGCCAGTCTTTCTCTGAAACATTGGACCTTCTGCTGTCTTCTGTACGTAAAGATGTGGCTGAAGGTACGGATTTCAATCTCAAGTGGTCAGAGGTAAAACTAGTACCTCTTGGTAATGGAGTTCTTGCACTTTGTGAAACACTACTGGATGAAGTTGTTCTCAGGTTACCAAAATCTCTGTTCTGATACATTCTTTGCCTTTCATCATACTTGAGCTTGATATCTTCCATCTTTTCAGTAATATCAATTTCAAACTTATCAAGAAGCTGACTCATTTGTCTAACATTGTTTACTCTAAGAACCAACTTCAAGTCTGCAATAAGTGTCACTCCTTCGAAAATCAAATCAATGATGAAAAGACTAGGAATTGGAGCTACTGGTGACACCAATTGTTCAAGGGTCAATCCCAAATCAGTCTCCATATGGTCTTCTTCTTCTTCATTTTCTTCTTCATTTTCTTCAGCTTGACGATGCGTATCCATGTCAGCTCTATCAAAAACACTCTTTGACCGTGGGCCCATGTTAGAAATGTCATGAGGAGTGTCCAAATACCCTAATCTTATATTTTGGTCTTCATCAGAAGTAGAACTCTCGAAGTTTTCGAACGATGAATCAGTGCTATTTTCAGGCACTTTTTCAGTATCGTCATTCTCAGCATCAGCATCTTCAGTAGCTTCATTCTTCCCTTGATCCTCACCATCAAACACAGATGACCTTCTGGATGATCTTCTAGAGCTCTTTCTGGAAGATTTTGATACCAGACCTTTTCTTGTCGAAACACTTGGACCATGACTTTTCAAAGTCTTTTTCAATAATGCAATATCCAAGTATCCGTCATCAACTGTGTCCATGAACCCTTCATATTCGTCCAATGGAAACTGGACATCAGTATCATGTGGTGTGTTAGTCTCTCTCAATAACTTGAAGTAACTTTCTTTCAATTCTTTAGACTTTTTAACCACATAACTCTCTCTTCTACCAATAATACCATATAACACTTCACTGATAAGATCATAAAGCAAAGGTACCTTGTAATGCTTAGCTAAAGCCAAATTATCTAGAGTCGTTGGTGTCAATAACCACTTATTCCCGATTTGACCAGTGTACAAATACTCACAGAATGCTTTCACAGAAGTGGTTGCAAATGGAATATACAATTTTCTAGGAATCAAAGAGCATTCCATTTGAAAGGTGCCATTCTCCAAGTTTTCAAAGTTCAACAACACGTTATCGAAAGGGTCATAGTTGTCGGCTTCTTCTTTAACCGATTCAGTGCTCCGTTCCATATTAGAATCACTAGTGTTGGAACTAGTAGAAACTACATCACTTTCTTCAAACTTCTTCTTGAATATACCTTCCCCTTCTTTAGAAGAACCACTATTCATAGTATTTGTGCTACTGACAGCACTGCCGGCACTATTTGAAGAGCTCGTGTTGCTGGTTCCTGCAGTCATACTAACAGGCTTTAGATTAGGAATTGGAGAATTGGACAAATCAGATGTCATACCCAACGGCATTTGTCCCCCTTGCTGAGATACAGAAGCTCTTGGAGAAGTGAATGGAGAAGACCGTGGAGACTTCGTCAAAGGGATATTCCGAAGTTGTGTGAGTGTGTGGATCAAAGAGCCACGAGGTGAAGCCATATCAGTAGAGTTCTTTCTTGAAGAACTTCTGAAAGAAGAAGGATTCGATGGGATTGGAGGAATAGGTTCAGTAGGAAGTGGTAATTGAGGAGGAATATCCTGAAGTTGTGAGTTCCTCAAACTACTGTTATTACTCAGATAAGAAGATGTTGAGTCTTTTCTGGGGTTTCCTGCTGGTGTGCTTGGTTGTGTCTGTGATTGAGATTCTTGTATTCCATCTTTATCATCTGGTAACCTTAAAGATTCGTTTGTGTCTTGGAAAGGAAGTCTGAAATGAGGAGCATCCTTCTGAGATTTCTTGACAGAAGAAAGCGAAATATGATACGCTTTATCAAATTTCGGATCATCTGTGTCTTGAAACTGTTGACTTTGACTATGATCAAAGGAGAAAGATGTTGCAGATCCTTGACTACTAGTTAATGAAGACTTTAAGCTAGCCATTGGTCTATTTGATCCTTTTGTACCTCTTGAATCTGCAGATTCTAGTTTTTGTGTTTGATCAAACTTTTCTACTGCTGAAATATAACCTCTAGCAAGAAGTTCAATAAAATAGCTACCCCATCTTTCTATAAGAACCATCATAGAAACAGGGATTCTGTCACCATTAACCGAAATGATTTCAAAATCAGAAACCATGTCACCAAATCTATCCAAGAAGTTCCTTCCCAACGTTATGGCAGCAGGAGGAAACACTGATCTGATAGTTGTAAAGTTAGTAGTTGGAGCAGCATAGTGAACATATTCACTAAAACTGATGGCTCTGGGCAGTTTTGAAGTAGATACCGAACCTCTTGAACCCCGGGAAACTGTGGAGGGTCTTCTAGGTGGAGGAGTCAATGGTCTATCCACTGACTTCAAAAGTTCTCTTTGTTGAAGTCTATTAGTATCCAATTGGTCAGTATCTTCCTCTTCACTAGGAGCATTCGAGTCTGTAGTACTATCATCAGTGGACTTATTAACATCATCGAAATATATCCTATCGCCATTCTCATCATGATAATGACCTCCACCTGCCAACTCACTACTAGCCAAAATATTTGTGATTGGAAGATTCACCGTAATCATACAAGTGAAATACCTTACAGCCGAAGTTGTTCTTGATGTAACATAATTTCCTATCAAGACAACCTTATGATGACTTTGCCATGCGTACCCACCCCAAAACCTGTGGCTACCATAGTCGTGGTTACAAAAAACGTTTAATCTCGACCATTTACCTGTAGGTCTGTTGAATACAAAAATGGAGATGTCAAAATCATTAGGTAAGAACCCTGTTATAATGAGATTTTGTCCGAATAAACCAGCTATTGGAAATCTCAAATTATATGGGATAATTTGACTTGTAGGAGACTCATCGATAGTTCTGTGTATAGGCAAAGACTTTCCTGGCTTTATTGTCTTTGAAACTTTGCACGAAAGCAATGGGTTGATGTGGTTGACATTTTGTTTAACTGGAGAGTAAATAACGATAGACTCTTTAGCTTGAAACTTCGATAAATCCGACTTCAAATTCAAATCATCACCATTGTTATTAAATGGGTCAATTGAAGGCTCTCTTACAGTCAGGGGTTGGAAAGCATCGTGCAAGTAATGTCTAAACTGATTGTTAACATTTAATATCACCGAATTGTAATAATCGATATTCAAGTCATCGTCTTTGCCAATTCCTGCAAACCTGTCCAGTTCTTCTTTTCCAACCGTAAGAGCAAACGAATTGGGAATAAACTGTCCATCCACAAGATCAAACACCAAATTTTCATACACAGGATCATCTTGAGCATCTCTTCCACCAGCTATCAAAATTCCAAAATGGTCCGGCTTATTAGCCATTGAAAGCGTGTTAAGAGTAGTCATCTTATGGCAGTATCGAGGTGTCGGAACAAAATCGTCCTCTAAAGGAGAAGATACAGTTCGTTCATATAAGCATTTCCAACTTTTGAATTCCATATCGAATTGCCAAAGATCATTGGCTGGAACCAATAAATCACCAGGGATGTCGGATATTTCAGACTTGTCATCAATCAGATATTTTTCGTTGATCACCAAACCACCAAATAAATACAAATGGTTGTTCATAGCCAATATTTCGTGAAATAACCTAGCACAAGGTTTGGGCATCTCAGGATCTATCACCACTCGAGACCAAGATTTTTCGATCAAATTCAAGTAAAACAACTCATTCGACATGTATTTCACAAGATTCTTCGACTTCAATGAGTTATTCAGCTTGGATCGGAAGTTGGACAAGATCTCCCCAGCAGAAAGATTGGCCACATCTAACCCAATAGTTAACCCACCAAAAGCAAACACCAACGAATTGTACAAAGTAGACGCACTTCCAGTTCGAACATTCAAGTTTAACCGATCATCTTTCTCCACTGGAGGAAGCTGTAGATTATGACAATTGCTGGATATAGGAAGAAGGGTCATTTAAAGGAGGTAATTGACGTTGTGGAAAAAGTTGAAAACGATGGCTATATGCCTGAAACGGTGGTAGATCAATGAACGAAGATTCACGAATCAGATACACCAATTGTACGAGGCACAACACTACCACAATAAAAAGATGAACCCTTGGGACAAATGTTTTTCAATTTGGTCAAGTGCGGGCAGAAGTGAGCGAGATAAGAGGCAGAGGGACAGTGGAGGGGGGAGAGAAGAGACGCAGAGAGAAACACAAACAGAGAAAAACTGACACAAGCACAAACACAATTGAAACACAAATAGAAACACAAACACCAACTCGTTATATCTGTACCTTTCAATAGTCCATTACTCTTCAACACTCTTTTGTACTAACTCAAATTCCTCATCACATCTCCATAAGTGTTTTACAAGTGTGTTGCAACTATCGATGTAATTGCTTCTGCTTCAATTCGTCGTCACTTCTTAGAGTTCCGTTGGTACTCCTGCCGAGAATGGCTAAATTAACAGTGACTCTAGTTGACCCTATTGTAGGGGTGATGATCTTACATAAGCAGAAATCGATTATGTCAGATATTACGTAAGCATACCATTGATTACATAAGCTCTTACGTGAGCACAGCAGTTGATTATATAATATCTTAAGTAATCGCATGTTTTGATTACCTAATTAATTACCTAATTCATTTCGTGATTATGTAATTATTATGTAATGAGTGTCTCCCACGTCCAGCATTTAGCACCCCTTTTGCGGCTTAAATTTCATCCTCGAGAAACTATGTCAGAAACTGTAGACGTCGACAATGGCTCGGTGAAGTCTGGTAAAGTCAGCAAGTTGAAGCAATTGACTTCGAAAGACAAGTGGGTGTCTCCTTTCAGAGAAGGTCCCAAGAGAAAGAACTTGAGAAAAGAGTTCGCTACCAACAACACTATTTCAGGTGTGAAGGTGCCTTCTAAATTCACTGCTCATCCTACTTTAGAAGCTCAGGCAAAGAAGGAGAAGGAAGAGAAGGCGGCTCAAGAGAAGAAAGAGAAGGAAGAGGAGGAAGAGAAGAAAAAGGAGGATGAAAAGGAGGAGGGTGAAGAGGGAGAAGAGGATGAAAAAGTCGACGACGAAAAGGAAACCGACGAAAAGGACGAGGAAGATGTTGTTGAGGATGATGTTGAGGATGCGGAAGTCCCTGAGATTGAGGAAGTTATTGAAGAAGCTGCTGAGGCCGAGGAAGTTCCTGTTGTTGAAGGTGATGAAGCTGTTGATGAAACTGAGGAAGCTCCAATTGAAGCTAAAGAAGTTGAACAAACTGAAGCCGAAGCCGATGTTGTCCCTGTTGCTCTAGTTGAATCAACACAACTCAATGGCAAAGCTGACGACGGTATTACTGAAACAATCAAAGATACTCCTATTGAAATTGTTACCCAACCAGGTTCGAAGTTCGAACCCGTCAAGTTGCCAAACCAAGAAACTTTAGATAAGCTCAAAGATAAGCCTAATTTGTTGAACAGATACAATGAATTGAACACTGCAGCAATTGGATCTATTTCCAAAGAAGTCGATGACCCAAATAAGGTGATTGACTTAGGAAGTGGTTTGAAAATGACCCAAAAACAGTTGTTGGAAATAGCCGCCGCTAGAGTTGCTCCTGTCTTATCTAACATCAACGATGAGGTCACAAAGACCAGAAATGAAGATGAAATCAAACGTCAAGAGGTAATTTCTACTAAGATCAAAGGTCATGAAAGTAAATTACAAGGAGATTTCGACAAACATGTCAAGAAACTTGATGGTAAAAAAGCCAAATTTGATAGTGAAATCCTTAGAAAGATTACTGATATTGAAACCAAGATGTCCAATAATGAAAAGGAAGCTGAAACCTTTGAAAAGACTACTTTGGAAGAAATTGAGACAGCAAAGACTGATTTCGAAACAAGAGAGTTGAATGCTGTTGAGCAGCACGAAACAGACAAGGAGAACTTGGTTAAGAACCATGAAGAATTGACCCAAACGAAGACTCAAGAATTGAAAGAGGCTAAAGAAGGTCAAGAAACTACTACTCAAGAAATCGAAACTTTGCAAGAGAAGAAAGAGGAATTGGATAACTCTAACTCTGAATTATCTTCTAAGATCGACGAATTAACCAATAAATTGAACGAAAGAAGAAAGGCTTTGGAAGAATTGAGAGGTACTATTTCTGAGAAAGACGAAGGAATTGCCAAAAATAAAGCTACTAAAGAAGACTTGGATAAAAAACTTGTGATTGCAAAGGACAATTTGTCGATTAAGAAAGAATCCCACTCCAAATTATCGGCTGAAGTTGGTGTCTTGGCTGGTGTTTTATCAGCGTATGCTGCTAAAATGACTTTCTTATCTTCTGAGAAAGAAAACAGGCAATCTAGATTATCAGACGCTAAGAAAGCTTTCACCGATTGGGAAACTGAAAAGCAAGACACTGCTAAGCAGATTGCTTTAGAACATGAACGTAAGAGAGCCGAGGCTCAAGAAGCGGCTGAAACTGCCAAATTGGAAGCTGAATTGGAAAGACAAAGATTATTGGATGAAGCGGAAACCAAGAAGGTTCAAGACGAATTGGAAAGACAACGTTTGAAAGAAGAAGAAGAAAGGAAGGCCAAGGAAGCTAAAGAAGAAGAAGAAAGGTTAGCAGCCGAAAAAGCCGCTAAAGAAGCTGAGGAAAAGGCTAATAAGGAAAAAGCAGAAGCTGAAGCAATGGCTGCAAAAGAAAAGGCTGATGCTGAAGAAAAAGCTGCTAAGGAGAAGGCAGAAGCTGAAGAAGAAGAGAGAATGAAGAGTCTTCCAGAATATCAACGTCAACAGAGAATTAAATTGCGTGAATTAGAGAAGCAACGATTGCTCGAAGAACTGCAATACTACGAAGAAATTTATAATCAAAGAAAGTTGAAGGAAGAAAAGGAATCTCTTGAATTACAGAAAGAAATTGAAGAATTGAAGCAGAAGAAGATTCTTCAAGATGAAGCTGAAAGACTCGAGGCTGAAAGAGTTGCTCAAAGTAAATTGGATGAAATTGAAAAATTGAAACAAGAACACGAAGAGAAACTCAAGATCTATCAACAACGTATGGAATTGGAAGAACTTCAGAAACAACGGTTGTTGGAAGAGGTTGAAAACTTGAAGAAAATCAGAGAACTTAGGGAAGAGAAATTGAGATTGAGTAGCACAATCAACAGAGAAAAGAATATGGAGGACATTCAAAAGTTGATTGAAGAAAGAGAGATTGAAGTGGCTCGATTGACTAAACAGATTGAGTTTGACGATTCAGACAAGCCTTTTTTAGCACCAAGCAATGATTTATCAACCAAGGTTGAGCGAGGAGCCAGTGCTAACATTGGAAGTAAGGAATCCAATGTCGTAGAAAAGAAACCTGAACAAAAACTTGAACAAAAGCCAAAAGAGAAATCCAAAGAGTCAAAACCTGCTGCTGTTACTGCTGCTGCGGCTGCTGTGGCTGGAACTGCTGCTGCCGTTGGAACAACTGGTTTGGCAGCTTCTGGGTTAGGAAATTCTGGAGCTGCTGTCTCCGGAGCTTCTAAAGCAGCGGAACCAAAGCCTTCTATTAAGCCTAAAGAGAAGTCCAGAAGTAACAGTATCAAGAAAGGATTCAAAAACTTTTTCAAATCTGATGAAAAACCAAAGGAACCAGTTAAGCCTAAGGCCAAAGAAACTAAAGCAGCACCAGCTGCAGTTTCCAAGCCAAAGCATAAAACTCCAGTGGGTAGTGATTCAGAATATGAAACCTATTCGATCTATGAAGAAGTCGGAGATTCAGAGTACGAAACCAACAGAGATGATCCGAATTACTTTGAAATTAGTGAAGAAGAGTTCATGAAACACAAAGCTCAGTTGGCTTAGTCAACAGTGTGTTGTAAATTGTACTCCAATTGTATTGTTTTATTTTATTATATGTTTTCCCATTAATCAAACGTAACTTTCTTACCACTTGAAGGAACAATGGCTGCACTAGCTCTTTGAGCTGAAGCCAATGCAATAGATGATTTGACTCTCTTTTCAACTCTTGGTTTCTTGTTGAATGGTCTATCTGGTCTTGGTGGTCTGTCATAAGAATTGTCAGATTCTTGCCTGTCGAATCTTTCTGCTCTCTCCAATCTTTCTGGTCTTTCAAACCTGTCAGATCTGTCAATTTCTTCTCTTTCTGGTCTGTCTCTTTTTGGAGCTCTCTTACTTCTGTCTTCACCGAATTCCATCCGTAAAGGACGATTTATGAACTTTCTGAAAACTTTGTTTGTCAAAGCATTGGTTGCCCCGGTTTCATCTTTGAAATCGACAAATGCAAACCCTTTACACTTACCAGAATCCTCAAAGGTGGCCATTCTGATCTTGATAATCTCTCCACAAGGCTTGAAATGCTCCCTAAGTAAATCATCGGTGGTATCGAAACTCAAGTTTCCCACAAATAAGATTCTTGACGGTGGGTTCTTTCCTGCATTCACAAGAGAAGATTTCTCTTTGTCTTGCTCAGGTCTTCCTTCAAAAGAACTGGCATTCTTAATCAACAAATTACGACCGTTCAAGTTCTGTTCACTCAAAGCTATCACTTCGTTCATTTGTTCTTGTGTTTCAAAATCAACATAACAAAACCCTTTGATCTTTTCTTGTTTCTTTGGTAAGTTGAACCTCGTGAAGCTTTCTTTCTTCACACTGGTCTTGGCTTCTATGAATCTGATAATATCTTCTTTTGTAGTATCAAAACTCAAGTTTCCTATCCACACACCAAATTGAGATCTTTGTGGTTTTTCTTCTTCTGTACCGTCTTCATTGAGAGGCTTAGGAGCAGGATTTTTAGCTTTCAATCTATCTAAATTCAACTTACCTTTCTTCAATAATCTCTGCTGCTTTCTGTTCAAGGGGATATCTCCCGCCAAATCGATCTCTATTTCGTCCAATTCTTTACGTTTCTCATCATCATTCTGTTCTTTCAGTTCTTTCTTCAACTTCTTGGCCTCTTTGGCTTCTTTCTTCTCTTGCTTCCTGAGCCTCTTCTCTTCTTTCGATTCAGACATGATGAGATGAGATGAGATAAGTTTTTGGATCCCGCGCGGTAAGAACTCAAGAGATGTGTTATATGCAGGACAAAATGATTATAACATCAAGATACAAAAAGCATAGATGGCTGCAAAAAAAGATGGTTGCATTGCAAGGACAAGATATAAAAAGAAAAGAATAAGTTCCAAAAACAGAGACAGCTTCAAAACGATTTAGAATAGAAGATCGGTTTAAAATAGTGCATCAGTATGCTATAAATATACGTAATTTCATTGATCTTCAGTTTTTATTGATCTTCAGTTTTTATTGATCTTCAGTCCATAACCACTTTCTCCAGAGCTCACCTGCTTCAGCAATGATGTTATCCATGAAATCAATGGTGTGATTGTCCACCGAGTCGTTTGTGATGATATTTGTTTCAGTGTGGGGAGAAATCGAATCACTGGGTGACACACTAGTGCTGGCTGAAACAAGGTTTTCTGTGGTGATTGGAGCTGTATCTGTCATAGTGGTTGATATTGGGATGATGCTTGGGGTACTGGCACTGGTTGAGGTGTTGGGAGTAGAATTTGTGGTAGGAGGAGCGTTCGAAGATGTGTCAGCTATGGTAGAAGATCTGGAGCTTCGAGATTTGATGCTTTCCTCTTCTCTCTTCTTGTGGATCTTTTGTTTGAAGATCTGGTACTTATTGGTGAGATTATAGGAGTTGGTTGGTAGCCTGGAAAGGTACTGTCTGATTTCATGCTGGTCCAATTCTATCAAAGTGTTTTCTTTGGACTTGAGCAATGCTAAAGTGATGAACACCAATTGGATATGTGGATCCATAACTGGGAACGGGATATCGAAAGTATTCAACATTTCTGTCTCGGAAACAGGGTCTTGAAGCAGTGTCAAGTCCATAATTGAACTGAAACTGTTATTATTATCGAACCCTAATGACCAGAAATTATCGTTATTTCCTAGTTTGTTAAGGATATTACTATCTAGCTGTAACCCTTCATTATAGTTCTTACCAGGAGTCTTGAATTTGAACCCAATCATCATATCCCAGATTTTCCCTCTATCCAATCTTGACCACACTTTAGAACCACAGTATTTAAGCCACCAAATCAACCACTCATCATCATTCGAGCCAAATTTATTGAGGATCTGTTCTTCACTGAAATAATCAGCAAGCTCAGGAAGGAGCTTCCTAAATATGTGAATGAAAAGAGTTACTCTTTCTTCGATGGAGCCTCCATTTTCTGGAAGATTAGCTAGTTTTCCTAGACTTATCTTATCGTTATTTGATTGACTGGTCTTTAATTTGTTAGCAGGACAATGCAACAACACCAAAACAAGTCTTTCATAAACTTCATGGAATGAAAGGTTAGAAATGGTCTCATCGGCAATAAGATCTTTCAAGTAAACCGATAAGTTTGGGATATTATCAATGTAATTTGAATAATCCACAAACAAGTCTTTAATAGAATTGTTATGAGCAGAAGACAAATCACGACCAACCAATACCCAAGAAGTCTTGTTAATTGGAGGAAACCATTCAGCCAAACCAAGAGCTATCCAAGTCAAAGCACTATCATATTTGATGATTTTTCCCCATTTAAGAATGAATTTGAACACCGAATGCTCTAAAACTTCAAATATTTTGGTTTCAATCGAATCCTCTGCTTGTTCATCGAATTCTCTTACACTTTCATCTAGATGGGAATTGTTTTGGGAATACTTCAATCGAATTAAGTACTTATTCAAGTCTTTTTTTATTCGACCAGTGAGCTCTTCGTTCTTTAAATCATCTTTAGCATCAGTGGTTCGAGAATCTGGCTGGATAGAAGGTTTCAAAACATAAGGATGATACTTCAAAAGTACGGGCCAAATCTTGAACCTAAGAAAAGGAGGAAGACCTTTTTGACGGGCAATTAAAGCCAATCCATGATGGTTCTTTTCCGATAAGTATTTTTGACAAAGCTTGAATAGATCATAATCGTAATTGAAAGAGGGTTTCTTTGGATATTTCACCTTGGATTGGGAAGGAGAAGTCATGGAACCTCTCAGTTGTAAAGAAACTCTATCCGGAGAAGTCTCGGAGAGAGAAATATTGGAAAATTCGGGTAGCGGGTCCAACTGAGCCATAATTAGGAGTGGGAACTAGGACGATGGGACGTTTGTGATGAACAAATGAAACAAAAGCTTCTTTATCAACGGCAAATGTGTTCAAGTTTAACTAACCAAAAAACTAGGTTAAAAAAGTTCAATACATGGCAAAAATTCAGGTATCAACACAAACAAAAAGGATTAAAGTGATAAGTTATCAGTCACAAAAGGCTGAAAGGAACAACGAAGGAGTTTTGTTTGGTTTAAAGTGCACAAAGCAACAAATCACCAAGTCGATGGAATTGAAAGGGGAAGGTATACGGCACGAAAAATGGGAAGGAAGAACCGAGTAAAAGCAGGATTTGAACGACTTGAACAATAGAACCAGACGCAGGTACCAGGACAAACTGATAAAATCCACAAAAACTCAAAATTAAAACCACAAAACTGGAGCTATTAATATAGCAATGGGATGATTCAGAAGTTCGCTCTTATGATCAAATTCCTAAAAAAAAAATTTCCTGGTTTTGTGTAACGAGCGGTCGGTTTACCGAGACACAAAAACACAAATGCACAAACAGAAACAAGAACAGACAAAGATTCGATTGGAATTGAACTGAAGCAATGATTGAAACAACCACTTATAGAACACAAAACACCGTCCAGCAGTTAAAGGTCGACCAATGGATTGTCCATATGTTTTAGTCGCCTGACCGTTGGGTTGCATTGCAATAACGAGCATTCCACAGTTTTGGGGATGTCACGTGACTTAGAAGTGACTAAGAGGAAACTACAGGGTATGAGTAGTTCTTTCTATTGAAAGGGAATTGACGAAGGTAAAATACAGCTGGGTTCAACCTGGTCAATTGACCATATTTCTAATCAACAATCCACAAACTCACACAAATTGACCTATATCGAACCATCGTCAACAAGTTACCTACCTTTCGATGTTCTCCTATCGACTTACCCCCGGAACTACCCGGTGCGCCCCCACTAACGGCTTGCCCCTAATTCACCTCTGCTGGTAGTAAATTACCGCAATTGGAACTGGATCTTTCTAGAATTGACAACCGGTTCTCAAAAAAGCAATTCAAATAAATGACGCACAAAAAGAAAACCCTCACATTTTCGGTCTACTATAAAAAGGGGCTAAAATCCCTATTACAAATCTTGTATCACAAATTCAAATCAATTGATAATACACAATGCAAATTTTCGTCAAAACTTTAACTGGTAAGACCATCACCTTGGAAGTTGAATCTTCCGATACTATTGACAACGTCAAGTCCAAAATCCAAGATAAGGAAGGAATTCCTCCAGACCAACAAAGATTAATCTTTGCTGGTAAGCAATTGGAAGATGGTAGAACCTTGGCTGATTACAACATCCAAAAAGAATCCACTCTTCACTTGGTTTTGAGATTAAGAGGTGGTATGCAAATCTTCGTTAAAACCTTGACCGGTAAGACTATCACTTTAGAAGTCGAATCTTCTGACACCATCGATAATGTCAAATCTAAGATCCAAGACAAAGAAGGTATTCCACCAGACCAACAAAGATTAATCTTCGCTGGTAAGCAATTGGAAGATGGTAGAACCTTGGCTGATTACAACATCCAAAAAGAATCCACTCTTCACTTGGTTTTGAGATTAAGAGGTGGTATGCAAATCTTCGTTAAAACCTTGACCGGTAAGACTATCACTTTAGAAGTCGAATCTTCTGACACCATCGATAATGTCAAATCTAAGATCCAAGACAAAGAAGGTATTCCACCAGACCAACAAAGATTAATCTTCGCTGGTAAGCAATTGGAAGATGGTAGAACTTTGGCTGATTACAACATCCAAAAAGAATCCACTCTTCACTTGGTTTTGAGATTGAGAGGTGGTTTCTAATGGTAACTTTATATATGTGTGAAATGTATACAGTTGTATCTCCTCATCTAATTACAAACTCTTCACTTCTCTAACTCTCCTCTAACCACAGTTGAATCGTTCTCGAAAACTTTCAAGCTTTCGTTGATCTTCTTCACCTCTTCTAAGTAATGGACATCTTCAAGATATTTAACAAACATCTTCGAAGTTCTAATAAACTTGATCTTGACATTTTCAATGTTGTTACTACCACAACATGTCAAGTACAACTTTTCCCACAAAACCAACAAATCTGGAGTGCAAAAGTCTGTTTCAAGCTGTTCAACTGTTTTTGTGAACATTTCGTTACCACAAATCTTCGATCTCCATGTAATCTCAAATTTGTTGGAATCACTAACCAACTTCAGAAGTGACTTCAACATCAAGGTGAAAAGCTGGGTGTCTGGAACAGTTCCAGTGAATGTATCGAATAAATTGGTGATATAACTGATTTTCTGTTCTTCCAACTTATTGTTGACATTATTATTACGTTTGGACTTGTGTTTCGGTTCCTCATCTTCGTCGTCACTGTCTTCGTATTCATCATCTAGAATCTGTTGCATTACATCCACATAAACATCCATAAGCTCGTACTCTTCCGTGTCTTGTTTTGGCGGGAAATGGTGCAAGTATTTACCCACAAGCAAGATAGACTGTTTCTGATACTCTTTGTTTCTTCTTTTACCTTCAACAAGAACGACCTTATTGATTCTCTGGAGAAGTTCCGTTTGGTTCAAGAAATCTTTCAATTTAATAGAATAATTGACTAAAGCTTCAAGGATCAACTCTTTTCCACTCCAGGACTTTCCTTTACAACTCTCAAGTAAAATATCAAACATCTTCTCTATCAATTCCTTTGGCAAGTTGCTGAAATCGTTGATATCGTTGGTCAACTTCACAATGGATCTTGCAAGGTTCTGTCTGATCTGATAATTTGGAGAACTGATATACTTGGACATCATCTCGATTATCTCGTTCAAATATAACTTTAATACATTAGATCCACTGGTTGTCTCGATCCATTGCTTTTCAAAGTTTTTGGCTATATCTTTGTTGATATCATTCATCCCAATGAACGTAAGAGGTAAGAATTCAGAAGCTACCAGTTCAAACTTCTCGTTACTGTACTTGCTGAAACTTCCACTTGCAACACTAGCAACCAACCTTTCCCTTTCATTGTCATCACTCTCAAAATACATCTTTTGAAGACGTTTTCCATACAGAACAATAGCTTCTAAAGGTGCTAATCTACTTAGATATCCAACAGAAATAGAATATGATGACGATATCGTATCATTCTTGTCTTTGATCTGGTTGACAGCCACTTTAAACAACTTCTCTCCATAAGGTTTGGTCAATTCGTACTTCTTGGTGATCAAACTCACAAGAACCTTACTTCCACACACTTTACTGGGCAACCCAATGGATTTCTTGATGGCAGAAATGATTGCATCGACACTTTCAGCCATGATTTCATAATCCAACTGATCAATTAATTTTTCAATAGCGTCCATCATTGGTGAGTGTCCTAGACTTTGAAGTCTTTTAGCATCAATATCGTTGTTCTTCAAATTATACTTGTCAGCATTAAGAATCAAATAATTGATCACTTCTGGCTCTAATGTCGACATAAGTCCAATGAAATTCTCCAATAGCGTTGGAACATACTTCTTAACCGACTTGTTATCACTTTTGATCAACTTTAAGATCGTATCTAAAGCAAAACTTCGAATATCTTCAGCATCACTTAATAACCCTTTATTCCCAAGAAGGAACGGAACAAGCTCTCCTACTCCAGCTCCATCTTGCTTGTTATTGATCAAAAGTCTTGCTAGAAGCTTAGTGACTTTATTTCCTTCTTTTCTGACGCTTTCTTTGATGTCGTCCATTATTCTGAAACTCATATTCCATATTTCAGGTAAATCACCTTCAAAAGTCTTGAATTCAACCACATTCAAAAGATCATTCAATGCTGTAGTACTTGCTTGTCTTACCCTCCACTCTTTGTTACCCATTCCATTCATCAACTCTTTTAAGATATTCTTGAAGTTACCTTTGATAGTTTTTGAGCTATCTTCAACTAATACGTTCCAAATATCTTGCATTGAACTGGAAACAGAACTCATGGGATCGAATTTGTACCTGTACAACTTTGGAATCAATCTATCAGCCAAACTCTTGTTCTTTTCAAGCATTTCATCCAATCCAGTTTTGGATAAGATTGATCCTAAACCAAAGGCCATACCTTTTCTACTGGACCATAAAGCTGATGATTTAGCTAATGACATGAACTTATACACCAAACTTGGATCTCCTACATCACTAGCAAGGTTCAACACATCTCTGTACGTTGAAACAGAACCATCATGAGTTCTTAACACATCAGAATCGAACAACTCAGTATCCTGATCAACAGTTCCACTTATCATTCCAGTTCCCGAGTTCTGATCAGTGAAAGATTTCAATAATCCTTTGACAAGCTTATCTTTCAACTCAACATCTCCCAATTCATAAACCAAACTCAATCCTCTAGAAGCAGCTTCTTGAACAAGTTCGTCACGATCTCCGAGAAACTTCATGAACGCCACATGAATCTTAGACGACTGTTGTTTGATCAAATCAGATGCTCCATTACAATATTCCACAATAGATAAAAGCCAAATACATCCAGCACGTCTTAAAGCAGGTTTGGTATTTGCACAAGAGGCTAATACCATCTCTAAAACCACCAGAAGTCGATCTATTTCAGGAACGTATTCAACTTCACAACCTTGAATATCAATGGATCTACTCAACACTTTGGATTTCCATCCCACCGCAAGAATTGAAAATGTCTCTCCACTGGTGAAAAGATACTCTGTTTGCTTGGAGATATGTGTGTCGTACACCAATCGTTCCAATTCAGTCAACTTATCAAGCACAGAACCATCTGATTCAACAGGTTTTTGTGTTAATGACAAATTGAGGTATGATAAAACCAACACTGTTCGTTCGTCACATTTTTTGATCTTTGGTTTCATCAATTCAATGACTTCATTGATGAATTCTTCGTCAACGAAAGACAATTGTGGCCCCAAAACTCCATACAAAGCTAATTGTCCCACACACTCTAATGCCAGATAATAGGAAGCTTGTTCTTTCAAGCAGTTCATTACTTTTGCTAAATAGTCCTTTAAAGCTACAGCTTGGAGAATATCAATTCTGTTCCTGAATGCCAACCGGCTGATGATATACGCTGTGACAAGGATATTAGCTTTCAACTTTTGAAGTGGTAAATCAACCAGAATAAGCTTGTTTGTAAGTTCGATCAAGTCTTTGTTCAAGTTTTGAGAATGACTGGCAATTATACCTACACTTCTAGAAAGCTGCGATAAGCTAGTATCTGCCAAAGGTCTATCATCAATGAGTCTGAGTAATGGCTGGACCAAATTAGTCAAACTACCAACCAATTCATTAGACAGTAATGAAATGAGTCGAACAAAAGTCGATTCAAAAGTAATATCTTGAGTGCCTTGAAACTGTTTATCAAGAGCATTGAAAATTACCATAAGAAGCGTATTGAAAGACTCGGGATTCCTCGATATCTCCTGTGCCAAAAGCAGACGGACCTTTTCATCCACTTCAAATGCTTTTTCTAATCTAACACTCCAATCTTCATCTGGAACAACCACAGTCTTCTTCCCTGCAATAGCTTGCATTATCAGAGATTGAACGCAGAACTCTATTGCCCTTCCCATACTCCTGAAAATCACCTGATCAGTAGGATCCATAGCATTATTGGCATCTTCGATTTTCAGGTTGAAGAAATCTACAAGCTCTGAGAATTTAGGAAACACAACTTCGTTTCCTTGTCCCAATAACTCAGTTGTGGACTTGAATTCTAATGTATTAGACGACTGGTTCACATTGAACCAATGAGGATGTAAACCTTTTGTAGCTTCTTCAATTGTTTCTGGTCTATTTGTGGAAGCAGTTCCCAAGACATTGAAAAATCTAGCTTCACAGTCGTTAAACGGAAACGTACAGTTGATATATTTCAAGATGACAAATCTGCAAGAATGAATATTGTCATTTCTAGCATCATCAGTCTGTAAATAACGTCTTCCAAGTGCTTTAATCTGTTGTTTCACATTATCAGAACATTTGGGCAAGTAAACCACTAAGCTGGATAATCCTTCTTGTAAACCAGGTCTCATGTCGATATCTTCACCTTCTAATGATTCAAATAAGAACTCCAAATATGTGAAATCTTCATATATGAGCTCAGGACTGGTCTTCAAAATGCTACACAACGCTTCATATTGCATCTGTCTGTGTGAAACAATACTATTATACGATTTCCCTTGTTCCACCAACACTTTAGGCCATCCTTCATTCAAGATAGTCTCTTTAAGTTTTCTAGCCATACCTATATTGAATTTGCCCATGGATTCAGTGGCTTCATTAGCGGTTTCATTATTCACACTTATCCACTTGACAAACTCAATAGTCGTTTGTTTGAGCTTCCTGTTCGTACTCTCAAGTCCTAAAGTGGTGATTTTCGAGATATCCAGGTGTTTCGTTGCAATCACACTCTTTGTTAACTGAGAAAGAATCTTCTCTTGCAAAACAGATCCCACTGGTGGAGTGGTTGAGTCTCCGACAAAGAGACGTAACATCTCCCCCACAAATTCCTCGTCTTCTAAATCAACGTACAACTTCTTGTACATAACTTCTGCGTAGTCTTTTATGATAGAAGCAGTATCACAAGAAGCTATCAAAAGAGGAACCTTTAAATCTGATTTTTCAAACCCAACTTTTAAAAACTCCAAAATGTCTTTTTTAACCTGTAAAATCTGTTGTGAAGTGGCATACTTGACACCTGCATCGGTAGTAAAGAGTGCCACATCAGAACTAGATAATCCTGGTTGTGCTGAAGCTACCACTTGTGCTGATGTTTCCAGTGGTTGCAAGAGAAAAAACTTCGATATCCACCACACAATGAACTTCTTATCGTTTTTGTATTCTTCAAAGTTCAAATCTTTAATAAGTCCCTGATAAGACATCGATTCTTCCTCTGGGGCCTTCCATCCACTGATAAGTTTGACAAAAATGTTGATAATTCGCCCCTTTTGCAGGTTCGTCTTGAATTTACTCATACCGTGTATCACTTCCGGTACAAAGTCTCTCTTAGCATCAATTGACAATCTTTCAATGCCTTTCAAAGTGAATAAAAGCGAATATAAAATCACATTAGAACTGTCACTGTTTTCCGGCAAATTTGGACTTTTGGCTTGATTTAAAAGTCCCAACACAGGCAATTGAAGCTCTCGAGCCAGATTCACCCTTGTCATGACATTTTGAAGCATTTTAAACACTGTTTGTCGTACTTCTCCATGATCCAGACCCAACTTTAAGATCACTGGACAGAGGTACATTTTGAGGCTGCTTTCAAGCTGTTCGTCGGTTTCTGCTAAAGCGATCCGAAGATCAACTTTATTAAGAAGCAGAAGTTCTCTTTCAGCCATTTTTGTGGTTTTTGAAGTGCACAAAGATAAGATTTAGAGTGAGATTTAGTAGTGGCGAAATCGCGAAGAGGTTATATGTGTTTGATGTTCCTGTATATAAGCTATTTGAGATATATCTATTAGGTAAGAAATTATGTAATCATATCTTTCTCTTAAGTAATTTCTTACATAATCTCTGAATTCTTGTAGGCTCTTAAGATAACGGGAACTGAAGAAGGAGGCAAAGAACCTGCTTCTGTGATAACTTTCTTGATGTATTCTGGGGGTGTCAAGTCATACATGATGTTGAGAATATTCAAATTGGGGATATTTTGCCAATCTTTCAACACCGAACCAGTATTTTCGACGACCTCAGTTTTCGGCTTTGGTTTCTGCTTTTGTTGAGTCTTTTCTTCTTCAAATTGTTTCATAAATTGTTCTAAAGCAATAGCCTTCTTCTTAGGTGGTTCTTTGGAAGTAATGTTTTGGATTAAATCTTCAGAATCTGCCATTTCATTGTTAGCTACAGAGTCCAATTGCACTTTATCTGAAAACTTGACTGATTCACAACAGATCAATACAGGAATGTTTCTTGTGTGACACATCATGGCAATTAATCCGGTTCCCACACGAGAATAAAGTCTTCCATTGGAAAGCATAGCATGTGCCCCAAGGAATACACAGTCCACGTCTGCTAGTAGCGTAGAAGATAACGAGTTGATAAACACGTAATGCACTTTGATATGATCTTTGGTGATAGGAGTAGATCTGGTCGCTTGATGGCGAATAGAACTGGTTTCTGATGCAAGATCTGACACCGATACAGAAGCTGAAACTGGTGCTGATTCTTCCACTTGTGGATTGCAATCGGTATCAACCAAATTCTTGAGTAATTTCTTACCTTCGAAAAGTGGTCTAGAGTCCACAATCACCAAATTAAAGGTTTTATTCTGCTCTAAAGCACAGTATTTGAACAAATCTTCTAACACTTGGGAATGGCCAAATGTTAAAATAGTAGACCCATTAGTAATATGTTCAGCCGCATGTTCAATGATGACTTTACCTGGGAGATCTATCTTTTCTCTAATAAGCGTATCAATGAACTCGCACAACATCTCCTTAGCTTCTGACTCTTTGAGATCAATGGATATATTGGAAATCTTCTGTTTTAACCAACGAATAGCATTTCCCATAGATACAGACAACGGTCTAGCACTTTTAAGGTATTCGATCTGGTGCGACAAGTGACCTGTCAAATGCCTTTGTAATGTGTTATTAGCAGGAGTTTTGTAATCTTGGATAACCGTTTTGAACACTTCCAACATGCTCTTCAATCTAGGAGTAGACCCCACAATTTTATAACTGGAGATCTTCAATGACAATGACAAGATGGCTGGATGAACTATATGTGATATAGAAGGCGATTGGGCGTTTCTTTGTTCCCTTGTCTCTAAATGACTGAATATAGCCGGTATTTTCTTATGGTTATCCTTAATCAAACTCTGGTCCAACTGCTTTCTTAAGTTTGTATTTGTGGCTGTTTGCTTGGATTCTTTCTTCTTCTGAGCCAATACTTGCTGCTGTTCAGGACTGATCCCATTGGCTTCTTTCTGGGCGGCTCTTTTGGCAGCTTTCTCTTTCTTTTTAAGCTCTTTCAATTCCTTATTTGAAAGGCCTGGTTTTTCACCTTCTGTGGCGGGTTTTGTATCTTTAGACTCTTTGGTGTTTGTGGCAGCAGGTTTCTCTGCTTTTGTGTCTGTTTTGACTTCAGACTTGTCCATTTCGGCGTTGTTTCGTGGACTCTTTGGAGAGTTAGTTGATTCACTCATAAAATTTTTTTTGCGACTTTTTACATAGATGGATAAGAGATGTGAAGCGAAGTGTCATTCAAGGAAGTGATACATCGAATTTGGTACATCGAAAGTGGTACATCGAAAGTGGTACATCGAAAGTGGTACATCGAAAGTGATGTATCGTTTTTGAGAGTGATACATCATTTGCGATACATCATTTTTGATACCTTTTGTGATACATCATTTTTCATACATTTTTGTGATACATCACATTTGTGTTCATTTTGCAACTATCATATGTCTATACACTTCCCTCCTGAAGCTCACCAAATTGGCCTCTCTTCTTTGTAGTATCATACAATCTGATGATCTTCTCTTGATTCTGGTCATCGACTTGTGAGAAAGCAAATCCTCTTTGTTTCTTAATTCTTTGGACCTGTCTAACCTTCCTTATAGCTTTTTGGAACTGTTCCATCCTTGGACGTGAATCTTGAATATTGTACTTTTGCATCTCTTGTACGAAATGGTAAGATTCTGGGTTGGCTCTTCTCTTATAGAACTTCCATGAAAAGTCTCTAAGTAAGCACAACACTGCTACAGCAAAAACTGTCGCCCAGAAAGTAATTGAAGGGTATGTGACTCTTAATACTCCACGATACTCTTGAGAAACATTGATCAAAGGGGCAACTGATGAATATATGGGGAAGAAAACGATCCAAATGATGAAGGATCCTGGAATGGCCAATACTGTGAATTTGGTCCACATTGTTACTACAAGTGCTGCCTTTCCTAAGGCTGTAAGTGTACAAGTAGTGAAAACAGCAGTTCCCCAACCCCAATTGTTGATGATTTGTCCACCAGCAAGGGAGTCGCCATGGTGATAAATCAGATAAAGACAAACAAAGATCACTGCTGAATGGAAGAAACCATTAATTATCCATCCCCAGAAAACTGTTACGTTGAAGAATCTTCTGCTTTGTCCTAACTGATATAATTGTGGATACCTATCAAGTAACCTGGCATTAACAAACTGATCGAAAACACCAAGTACAAAAGGTGGTAACACTGTGAAGAAAACGTTATAAAAGGTTAACGTCCATGATTCGACAATGGATTGACCTGAGAAAGCATTCGTGAAAACGTACCAGAATTGTGTCATATAAAGGCACATGTTCTTATAAAAGGAATATAAGATAGCATTGGAAGTACGCTGGTAACACCAAGAACCATGAACCAACAACAACTTCTTCAAGTATTTGAATTGACCAATGGATACATCTGCACTTCTTGCTGCTTGCATACCTTCCATTCCACTTATACCAACACCAACATGAGCAGCTTGAATCATCGAAACATCATTAGCACCGTCTCCGATAGCCAATAATAAAGAACCTTTCTTCTTTCTTTTCACCATTTTAACCACAAGAGCTTTTTGTAATGGTGAAACTCTACAACAAACAACAGCTTTGCATCTGCTAGCCAACTCAATGAATAAATCATCGATATCTTCTTCCAATGCAAATTTCAAGGAGTGTCCGTCGATAATAAGAGCCAAAGAAGAATCCAAGACATTTTCACTGCCCTCGACATTATGTTGCATAATAGCATCTAGCTTTTCCTGTAAATTCATTCTTGTCTCTTGTTTTGTCTCTTCATTGATAATCAACAAGTTCATATCTTCACTCAATAGCTTACACGACATACCAATATTTATGGCTGTTTCCTGTCTATCACCAGTTAATACCCATATTTTGATTCCTGCTGTTTGTAAGGTTTGAATTGTATCAGGGACTCCGTCTTGTAACTTATCCTCGATAGCAGTTGCTCCCAATAAGAACAACTCTGTTTCTATCAACTCAGCAACCTCATCTAACTTTTCTGCTCTATTATCCATTGAAGTGGAAGCTTCATAGTACTGATGAGACCATGAAGTATACTCTTCCTCTGAAACGATCCTCGAAGCAATACATAAGGTTCTTAAACCTTCAGCTGCAAACTCTTCACAGTGGCGCAAGGTAGCAGTAACAAATGGTTGTTCTTCTATGTTTGATAATCTTTCAAGAATAACGGTATCAGCACCTTTACAGAACAATCTTATAACACCATCTGGACACCTGAATATAGCAGACATTCTCTTTCTGGTAGAGTTGAATTCACAAATGTTCAACAATTCATATTCAGAAGACATGCCAGTAAGAGTGTTTTCGATGGTTATACTCTTGGGTTTTCTGATAACGAACTTGTATCCCAAATCAGCAGCTCCTTGCACCAAAGCACCTTCATCAGGAGAAGCAGCTTGGTACTTGATTTCACCGGTTACTTCATTAATCTCTGGGATAACTGTATGACAAGCACTAAGCAAAGTCAAAAATTCGTTGATAACGGCAGATTGTTGACTGTGTGTGTCACTCAAATGAGTTCTCATTTCTTCAAACGTATGGAAACCGATTTCGATCCCGTCAATCACTTGAACCTGTCCGTCTTCAGGAATATCTTCGATATAACATTTACCACCAACAGAACAAGTTTTGAACTCCATAATATTTCTCGTCAAAGTACCAGTTTTATCACTGAAAATGTAATCAATTTGACCCAATTCTTCAACCAAAGAAGATGTTCTGACGTTAGCAGGAGTATCTGATTCTTCATAATACATGTCCAAGTCACTGTTGATCATGTAAGCCTGGTAATATTTGATGATTTCAACCGTCACAAACAATGAAATTGGCACCAAATTGGAGAACAAAATCCAATATGTTAAAAGGTCTTTAAAGAAAAGTCCTGCAATGTTAGTTCCTTCAATGTATAAATATCCTAAAGCGTCACGATTAACTTGAGTTTTGACGATGTTACCAATAGAAGAGATCAATGCCAAAACTATCAAAAGACAGAAAAGAACAATGATTTGGATGTTAATAATTCTTTCAACATCTGTTCTTTTGATAGGAGTGGCAGTAGCATTTCTCATTAACTTCGTTTCATGACCAGTGAATATCACAACCCCATGGATCCATTGTGTGTTCCTTAATGTTGCACCTCTCAATAACAACTGTTCTGGTGACATTGGAATATTACCGGTGGATCCAAAGTTCTTCAAATTTCCTTCATAAGTGTATAAAGAAGAATTTGGTTGTTCGGACATGATTTCAGCTTTACCCAAGTCACTCACAAGAAACCTCGGATTAACTAAATAAGATGTCTCTTGTGTGGCTTGTTTGATCTTTAAATTGGTCTCTCCATCCAAATTGGCAGTTTCAATATAACATAAACCCTCAGGTTCAGAAGAACTCAAAATCAACAAATCTGCTGGGAAAGATTCTTCATTTAGCACCTTAACAATGTCTCCCACTTGCACTTTAATCCATTTTCTACTGACAAAGTCACCAGTGGCAGGATCTAGTACTAATACTTTAGTATTATTCATTTCATTATCAGCTCTATTTCTCTTGATATCTTCACTGATTTCTTTTATAGCAGAAACCAATAGCACCACCAATAACGTTCCAATGGTGGTGTACCTATTGGTTGGTGATACATTGGGTACCTGTTGGATTATAGATGTGAACAAGAAAAACAAGTTGGCATACTTGCTGAACTGTTCAAACAAAAACTTTGGTAAAAACGTAGCAAAGTTGTATTTGGTGGTGGAAATGTAATTCCCATAGTACCGAAACCCAGCATTAGCCAGATGGTTCATAATATGGATCTGTCTAGGACCTTTATGTTGGACATTTTCGTCTATGTTCTTATAAGATTTGAAAGTCAAGGTATTTTTCACCCGTTTAAAGATCCGACGAATATCAAAATCACGACCTTCCGGTTCCGCCACTTGGTTATTGTCATCGAATGGATTCTGCATTCCCACATATCCATTATTATTATTGAAACGGCCGCGAGGTTCTTGGATCAACGGCCTGGCCCTTCCTGAATTAGCCGCCGGTTCACTGAAACTGGATTCTTCGTCTGATATCACAAACTGGTCCTGGAACGGATCATAAGCTTGGTTCGTCGGTATTGAATCGTATGGGTTGGCATTAGCTCGATTCGATGTTTCATGCGACGTATCATTATTCCCAGTATTATTACCACTCACAGGATCCAAATCAATGAGATTACTGTTGTCAAATGGGTTGTTGGACGGGTTCGTGTGTCCGTTTCCATTGGAAGAATACATCTAGCGCCAAATAGATGTTTAGGTGTTTTTATGAATCAGGTGAAAAACTAGTCCCGATGGTATTTTGGAATGCAAAAAAAAAACCAACGCGCTTATTCAAGTCGAACTTATACGTTCTAGCGCTGTCAATGGTTTCACACAGTTCAATTGTGTGCACAAACTCTTGGTGAAACTTCAATTCTAAGTTTGTTTCAAGATTTTTGGATCACTCCCACCAGAGGAATGCGCCTACGACGCACTGGTCGTGTCTATGCCAATATTATATATTCATACGTAAAGAAATTTTTCAGTCACAACTTAAAAAATGGCAGAAACTATTGCTTTTGAAGCCAGTAAAGCTTTCTCTGTTCTTAAAACCTTGAGTAATGAAGAAAGGTCAGGAGCTTTGACCAAAATATACGAGGGTTTAACCAAGAACAAAGAAGAGATTCTCAAATATAATCAAATTGATGTTGATAATGCTACCAAGAACAACTTATCATCCAGTTTGATCAAAAGACTCGACTTGAGCACAAAAGGAAAGTTCGACAGTATGTTGCAAGGAATCTTAGACGTTGCAGGTTTGCCAGATCCAATTGGAAAATGCACCTTAGCCAAGAAGCTTGACGAAGACTTGAATTTGTATAGAGTCACATCTCCTATTGGAGTGTTATTGATTATTTTTGAATCCAGACCAGAAGTCATTGCCAACATCACCGCTTTGGCTATCAAATCAGGAAACTGTGCTATTTTGAAAGGTGGAAAGGAATCTTTTCAAACATTTAAAATCATGAGTGATATTGTTAATAAGGTATTGAATGATGAGACCAAAGTTCCAAAAGATGCCATCAAATTGATTGAAAGTAGGGAAGAAGTTGGTGATTTGTTGTCTCAGGATAAGTACATTGACTTGGTGATCCCTAGAGGATCCAATCAATTGGTTCGTAGCATCAAAGAAAACACAAAGATTCCAGTATTGGGCCATGCTGATGGGATCTGTTCGATTTATGTGGATGAGTATGCTGATATGGCTAAGACTTTGAAGGTGGTGGTTGATTCGAAGACAAATTACCCTGCAGGATGCAATGCTGTAGAACAATTATTGGTACATGAATCTATAGCCAGTGATAAGACTAAGCTTTCGCAGATAATTGATGTGCTAAGAACTGCTGGTGTGACAATGCATGTGACACCAGAGATCAAAGAATATGTGGACGACTTGACTAATGTTGTAGATGCAGATTCCAACTGTTTCGATACAGAATACTTGTCTTTAGACATAACAGTAGCTTCTGTGAAGTCTTTAGAAGCTGCAATTACTCACATCAACCAACACTCTTCCAAACACACAGATTGTATCATGACAGAATCTAAGGAAAATGCTGAAACGTTCTTAAAAGGAATCGACTCTGCAGGAGTGTACTGGAACTGTTCTACCAGGTTTGCAGATGGATTCAGGTACGGATTTGGAACTGAAGTTGGAATCAGTACGAATAAAATCCATGCAAGAGGACCAGTTGGTTTGGAAGGTTTGATGAGTTACCAGTACCAATTGAGAGGTAATGGACAAATTGCTGCTGAATATAAAGGAGCTGGTGGTGATAAGGTGTTTGTGCATGAGGATTTGAGCACAAATATCACTTTATAGATGTAAATACACATTGAGCACAAATGAACAAGCACTGGCGAAACAGGTACTGGCGAAGCAAGGACTGCCTCTATTCAAGTACAAGCTTTCGTTCTACATCTTTTCCCAAGTCCAACACTTCCTTAAACTGGCCAAGATCTTTGGGTGGAAAATCAGGATAATAGTCCACAATTTTCTTCACATTTTGCTCATTGATATCAAATTCTCCCCATTGCTTTATAGAATGGAAGTCTGTCAATGTCTTAATCCATGTCATTCTCGATTCAATGGTGTTTACATCATCTTCTTTCAATATAGTATCTCTTAATGTAAACCGCACAAGGTTCAAATTCTCTATAGCCTGATTGATATCTCCATCCAAACTCTTCAAAATACTATCCTTGATCATTTTCAGTAATCTAGGCGATTTTCCATTGGTGGAAACCATTATCTGAAGATTATCTTTATTAATCATTCCTCCAAAGTAGAAATCACAAAGCTTCGGTTTATCAGCAATATTAGCATTGATCCCAAGGACTTTACACTGATAATATATCTTTGTGGATAATACGTGATCATCTATGCAACAACATACAACCTCGAACTTATTTTGGTGAATATACTGGTCGATCTTGGTATAATCATCTTCTGTTAACAAGTCCAAATTCTCGTTCCAGTCGACGCTTTTTTGATACATTGACAAGTCTGCCGTCTCAAAGTCCCTTTTTACAAGTCTGTGAATGAGCCCTTTTTCGTTCAATTGCAAGATTTCATCGTGAATTTTGGCACTTCCCGCAATAACTGTGATGTTAGCTTTCGCGATGATTAGATGATGGATTCGACTCAAAGCAACTTCTCCCGCCCCAATAACCAAACAGTGTTTATCTGCAACCTGCCATGCTAGGAGAAGCGACCGTTTCTGTTGTTTAGGATCACTTTGACTCATTTGTGATGTATCGTTTGAGGTTCTTCAAAAGCTTTAAACCAATTTCTCAACCAGTTTTTTAGTTCGCGATAAAGGCAATTAAATATAACTCACATGTCCAATTTAAATCGAGTTGAAAGAAGGCAATCGGTGGCGGAACGAAGTCCCAGCGTGTCTTATCAACCAGATGTGATACCTCATTTGGCAGGTCTCGAAAAACCCCAGGCTCATACGTTACATATGGATGAATGCGACGTCTTGATAATGGGAACCGGATTAATCGAAAGTATGTTGGCGGCTAGTTTATCGTGGCAGGGAGTGGATGTGTTACACATCGACAACAAGACGTGTTACGGAGACCTGAATTCGACCTTGACAATTGAGCAAATCAAACTGTGGTGTCAGGAAGTGAATGGGGGCCGAATCCAACATTTTGAGGATGCTCAAGTTTATGTCACGGGCGAATTGAGTCATCCGAATAGCAAATACAAGAGTAAGGATTATGGAATTGATTTGACTCCTAAAATCATGTTTGCACAGTCGGATTTGTTGAGCTTGTTGATCAAGTCTCGAGTTTATAAGTACTTGGAGTTTCAGAGTTTGAGTAATTTCCACATGTTTGAGAATGATAACTTTCAAGCGCAATTTGCAAATCCAACTTCCAAGGAAGAGATCTTCACAGATCAATCTTTGTCTTTGGTTACAAAACGGTATCTTATGAAGTTTTTGAAGTTTGTGTTACAGGATAACAATGATGAAGATAAAAGAAAGATTCTCACTGATAATGCAAAGGTGCCTATTGGAGAATTTCTTATTCAAAAGTTTAATTTACAAACTTCCCAGACAAATGAACTTATCTATTCAATTGGTCTTAATGTGAAAGAAAATACAAAAACTCCTGAAGCTTTGGCAAGGATAAAGAGATATCTTGTATCTTTCAATGTTTATGGGAACTTTCCGGTTTTGGTCCTGAAATATGGAGGACCTGGTGAGATATCTCAAGGCTTCTGTCGTAGTGCTGCTGTGGGAGGTGCTACTTATAAGTTGAATACGTCTTTGACGGATTATGATCCTCAGCAAAAGGTTGCAAAATTCAGTGATAAGAGCACTGTTAGAATTAATGAGAAGCTCATAATATCCCCTACTCAAGTCCCTAAATTCTTGCAATCTTCGTACAATGAGATCACTGAAAGCCTTCCATTGAAGTCGATCAGCAGATTGGTTGTGGTGGTGAAAAAAGATTGTAAAGAATGGATGTCTAATCAAGAAAGCAGTGCAGTGGTGGTATTTCCACCTCATTCATTGACTACTGATAATTCCACTAGTATCCAAGCTTTGATTCAAAATGGTGATAGCGGAGTGTGCCCTGTAGGTCAATCTATTTGGTACTTGACTACTTTGGAAGAAGATACCACCAAAGCTAAACAAGATTTACAATGTGCTTTTGAAAAGATGGAAGCTGCCATTTTACGAGAATCCGATGATCTTGATAATGTGTTGGATGAAAGGGATATCAATTTCGATGAAGCTGGTACCCCTTATGTTGTGAATTCTGTAAAATTGGGCAAGTCCTTGCAAAACTTTGTACCAAAAGAGAAGCTTGAAATCATTTGTAAGTTTGGATACGTTCAAAAGACTTTTGTGTCTGAGGATCTTTCCAATATCATCAACCCCACCAAGGAGAACAACATCACCTTGAGAAAGACTTCTGATTGTGGAGAGATGATCTTCACCAATATGCCTTCTTCTGAAATAAGTTATGATGGTATTGTCAGTGAATGTAAAACTATCTATGCCAGTGTCACGGGATCTGATGATGATTTCTTCGATGTGGATTTCGAAGATGATGATGATGCCTACAACGCCATCGGTTTCCACCAACAAGCGTCTCCTACTGATAAGCGTGGTCTCGACACCGATAACGAACATGCTATTGCCTCGAGCGACGACGACCATAACGAGCCATTTGGAGCTGACGAAATGGAATTATAGAGTTAATACAAATGGGAGACGAATGGCACAATGTGTAGATGGTACTGCAGAAGGTGGTGGCGGTGGTAGGAGAGGTAAGTTAGGGCTTTAGACCTTATCACGTGACTTTTGGTGTCACCTCGCATTCGGTGCGCGAAGTGATGGTTTAAGAATTTTTCATTCTAAATTTTTCAATAAGTACTGAGCAGTAAGTCTGTCGAAGAAGTCTATATATTAAAAATGTCTGATATTGAAGAACAACCAGTTGTCGAAGAAGTCGCCGTTGAACAAAGCGAAGAAATCACCGTTGAAGATGCCTTAAAGGTTGTCTTGAGAAACTCCTTGATCTACGATGGTTTAGCCAGAGGTTTGAGAGAAGCTTCCAAGGCTTTGTCCAGAGGTGAAGCCCAATTATGTGTCTTATGTGAATCTGTCACTGAAGAATCTATTGTTAAGTTGGTCGAAGCTTTGTGTAACGAACCAGAACAAAAGATTCCTTTGATCAAGGTTTCTGATGCTAAGCAATTAGGTGAATGGGCCGGTTTGTGTCAATTAGACAGAGAAGGTAACGCCAGAAAGGTTGTTGGTGCTTCTTGTGTTGTTGTCACCGCTTGGGGTGCTGACTCTGAAGAAAGAAACATGTTGTTGCAACAATTTGCTCAATAGATGTAATATACTTCACCATCCAAATGATATCTCTCAAAGGATCGATCTCTGAAGTCTCTGATTCTGTTTAACTCTTTGAACACTCTTGTTCCAGTTCGATAACAACTCGTCTTTTTCATCTTTTATCTCTCATCTCACGTCTCTCTCTATTATCTCTTCTTCGCGTTATTATGGATGAGAGACACGAGAAGATAGAGTACCGTAAAAGAGGTGCAAAGTATGTATAAAACCCATGAAATGTCGTTCATTCTAACAATTGTAGCTTACGTAATGTTCTGGTGGCTCCATTGACGATCCAAAGTGGTGAAACTCCAAAACCAAAGATGCTTCAATCTGTGATGGTTAAGGAAGAAGATATGAATTTGCCTCGACTACGGACTCGAACCAGTGATGTTCTGTCTCAAATGAAGATAGAGAACTTCATAGATGATGGAGACGATAGTGAAGAGGTCGAAGAAGGAGAAAATTACCAAAATGATCAAATAGTTGATGATGTACTGTTTCCCCAAGAGGCGCAAACTTTTGAACAAGACGTGTTCGACCAGTCACAAGAACTACATGAAGTGGTGAGACGCAAAAGGGGCAGGCCCCGGAAAGAAAAGCCGCCGCCAGTAGAACCAGGACCTAAAAGGAAAAGAGGAAGACCCAAAAAAGGACATGAGCAGGTCAAATTGGTAGAACCACTGATGGTTGATCTTAGAGAGGGAAGTATAGCCGAAAGGAAACGGCAAAGAGCAGCTTCAAGGACCCCGAATCCTGAAGAACGAATGGGTGAAGCAAGAGTACTGGTTTCTCTTACCACAAAACGAGGAGTGCAGAGACCACTAGTGATTGACATTGAACGATTGGTGACTGACAGCAACAGAGACAAGAGATACAAGTTGAACACCATCGATGTATTAAAAGACCTTGTGCAACGATTTGAAATAGAAGAAATGGACTTTGAATCGATTAATACCGAACGGGTGCAGAATGACTTCAAAACCCACATGCTTGACTATCTAAATCATTTATCCGACATCCATGGAACCATCTACGACTTGAATTACGAGATCACCAAGGCCAGAAAAGCTAAAGATGATATGCGTGCAAAGATCTTTGAGATACGTAAAGATTACAAACAAGTTAGTGATGAATTGAACGGGTTAAGATCAGATTACCATGAAAGTCAAGAGAAATACGACAAAGTAATGACTCTTACAGCAGCACTTCAAAATATCAAAGGTGAATTGAATACAGGAACCACTAAAAGCAATGTGGTGGACAAGATCAATAAGAATCTTTCAACAGTGCATAATTTATTCAATCCAGTCAATGGGTTGAATAAAACCATTGTGGAGACAAATAAGAAATTGGCAAGAATAGACGATGAAATCAGATGAATGAACGAATTAGTATAGATACAAATATATAAAATGACTATAGTCGAAGTGAAGATGACAAAGTCAGGAGGGTTTGCTAGAACAAGCTAGAGACCATAAAAATGACCATTTACCCAGGTGTTGAGGGTTCAGATATCTTATAAGAGAATGGGTCCTGCAATCTAGAAGATCAGAAGATCACATCCTCTACAAATCATCAGAAACTAAGGCCATGATCATTCTGTACAAGTAAAAGAAGAACATCAATAAGTGGAAACCCAATTTGATGAAAGATTCTTTCTTGTGTTTGGACAAAGTTCTAAAGATTTCAGTAGCATCCAACAAATGGTTCTTGTTGACAAACTTGTTGACATTATAAGCCAATAAAGGAGCATTGAGTAAGAATGGGAACCAGTAACCATTGATCAAGAATAACACAGTCAAAAACCCATGTAATCCCGCCTCCGGAATGAAGTA
Organism: Yamadazyma dushanensis; assembly: GCA_030571835.1. Taxonomy (NCBI): domain Eukaryota; kingdom Fungi; phylum Ascomycota; class Pichiomycetes; order Serinales; family Debaryomycetaceae; genus Yamadazyma; species Yamadazyma dushanensis. The sequence continues at coordinate 299,610 of JAJLYZ010000014.1, forward strand.
TGGATTCAATTTGTTACACAATTCAATAGGATTGATATAATCACACTCTAAATCAGAGTACATGATTGTGAAGAACACTTGACCGAATAAGTTAACGGCATTGATGATAACCGCGAGGATAAATAAGCTAGAAACGTTAGTAAACCGGGGGGGAAGTGACACAAACACTGACATTCACAAACTTCTGTGGGTTTGGGGTTCAGTGACTTTGTGGTTTGTGTTTTTTCATTTAGGTTTTGTACATACTAGCTTTCTCCAGTCATGTCTAAGGAGGAAAATTTCCAGTTTCTTTGACTTTGACATTTGCTCAACATGTGTCGTGCGTGAACCTATCTGGTGTAAGGGTGTGAAATTGCCCTATAGAGATAGAGATAACGACATGCCAGAAGTCACAAATATCCCATAAAAGACGCTGTATTGAACAGGGTTTGGGGTCTATTTGTGGTTATTGGTCCAATTCTCAAGATGGCCTATCTTTCAATACTTAGGTCTTGTGACAATGTTCATTTCAATTCATTCTCAGCATATTAAATACTATACTTCCTTTCATTACTTTTCTATACATGACCATACCAAACCGTCGCACACTACAGTATCGCCTTGTGCTCCGTTGAAGTCCACAGGAAAGTCGAAGGATCCGTATTTGATTAAATAATCCCATTTTTCACCATCATAGTATCCTCTCACTACATTCAAAGGCACAATCTTGTTTAGTTTATCAAACAAAAGACCCTGACACCAATTACCACTTCTGATGAATTGACCTTGAAACAGGTCCAGTTCGACTCTTAACACGTACAAATGGTCAATTTCTTCACCTTCTTGTTCTCTCACATCTTCCGAAGGAGTATGTTTCATACTACTAACAGTTCTCCAGATTTCAATATAATCCAGGTTTTTACCAGTTGCAGGGTTGACCATATTGCCTGTTTCTTTTCTATCTTCACTGCCAGGGATCTTCCAGAAAGTCCCAACGTCTGGATCATTAGCACATTCATCTAAAGGCTTTCCTTCAGTAATTGATTTGAGAATAGCTAAAGAATCGATTTCATGGGTGAATTGTGTGCGGTAGGTGTCGGGAATGATAGGTTCTTCCGGGATCTCGTCTCCAGTCATGGTCCATTCAAACACTTCGGAGAAGTTTTCAAGAGACGTTGGATTTGGTTCTTGAACTGGGTAATGGTGGGCGAAAACTCGGATATCGACGAAATGACCAGCTTTGGAGTAGATCACCATGGTGGATGTGTTCTCTCCGGCATCTTCAGGTGGCCATTGGATAGATATACGCTTGGATAACATGTTGAACAAGATAGTTTAAGATAGAAGTTTATGAAGCGGAATACGAGCGGAATTGATAATGAGAAGTTATATGCAGGTATTTGCAACGATAAACACTTTGGGTATACTCGACGAAATAGAGAGAAAGGGAAGGAGATGGAGTTGATGTTTGAGTTTTGAAGTGTTGTGGAATTGTGAGTTTGAAGTGTTGACTTTTCTGATGTGTCTCCAAGTGTTTTGAAGTGTAATTACTTGTATCTGTGAACTCTATTCATGTCTTATCTTCTTCCCTGAAAGGTGTTGCAATACATGCAATACACCTAATACTTGGATTTCAGTGGGATTTGTATCGAAGAAGTCATGGTCGTGTCTTCACTTATCATGTATAAGAAGTGTTCGACTCTTGTTTCTGAACCATTTAAATGGCTGCGAAAAGTGAAAACCACAATTTACACTATAATAGTTACAGGTAAAAGGTTATAGAAAAGCTCAAAAAAACACGTTAAATTCATATAGTGTATAAAAATGTGACTGTTGTTCTTTGAGACTAATCGGAGACAGAGATTCAGGACCCTTCGGTAATTAGCGATGTTAATCAGAGATCTTACTTGATTTTTTCTTAATGATCTTTTCTTAGCATGATTTTTTCTATTCATTTGATCTTAAAAAACCCTTCCCATCAAGTCACTCCTTCCTCTTAATCACAACATGATCTATCCTGTTCAATTAAATCCACCCTGAACAGCTTGTAAATCTTTGAGACATCAATCTCTAATCTCATCACGTGACAACCTCCCTCTTTCATCTCACAACTTTAACCAGCCATTTTCGCGACTTGAAAATTCACAAAACCTTATAGACGTGTTTTATCATCGCCAACTTATCATCTTTCTATTTGAACATCTAAAACATCGTCTAATCGTTTCCGTTGCTATAATGTCCGACTCGTTAGCTCCATCAACGCCTCCGCGCTGGAACAAGTCTAAGGTGAGATCTCCAGTGCTTCTCACCACCCCTCAATCATCCACTAAAAAGACTCAGAATTTCTTCAGCAAAATGAACTCTGGTACTGATCTTGCACCTAAAGGATCTACAAACTTGGCTCCTGTGACTCCAGACTTCACTCCACAAAAATCTCCAAGGTTAACCCGTAAAAGGAATATTGAGAACATTTTCAAACTTCAAACTCCTAGTGGGTCTATTGCTTCCCATAAAAGAACTGCTTCCAACGACAATTTCGGGATCTTTTTGCCCACTCCTTCAACTGTTGGAGCAGGAAGGAAATGCGTTCCAAGTCTGTCAAGTAAAGTGAAACCTGTTACTTTGAAGTTTGATACTTTGTTGCAATTGAACGATGGGTTAAAATTTGAAAGTGATGAAGAAGAAGCTCAAGAGAACTTCTTCCTCAAACCTGCTTCTCTGACCAATAAATTCATGTCGAATTTGACCATGTTGAAGTCTCCTACTAAGATAAAGAACAATCCATTTGAAGTGTTTGAAGAACCTTCATCTCCAACTCCAGCACCTAAGAATGACTTTACAGTCCCACAAACACCTAGGAAACAAGTGATAAACGACCAGAAAGTGTTTGAATGGCACGACAAGCCCAGTAAGTATTTCGACGACGAAGAGGACGATATAACTAAAGGAACGCCGTTGGTTAATCCTTTCCTTTCCAGTAATGCCAGTCCAGTCCCCCAATCAACCAAACCACTTGCGCACATTAATTACGATACTCATCTTGAATTGGTGCACAACAGAACTGGAGAAAGAAAAGTAGTGAAGCTTTCAGAACGTCAAGCCAATATCAAACCCAAGAAGTTGAATTTCTCGATATAGAGCTGGCCTTTATAATAATGTAGTGAATGTATGCAACGAAGAGTAATTCACATCGTAAACCACTGAAGTATCAACAGTACCACCCATTCGTCTTCAACTAAACCAGAGCGGAGTCCGCCTCCGCCTGGGTATCTCTTCATTGATGTTTCTCAAAACCTCAAAAAAACCATCTTTAACAATGGAACTTATTCCTGGATTTGACAGAACAGAGGACGTAGAATCACATACTGTGAGCTCTATTGAGATTAAAGAGGGCCAGGAATGGCGTATCGAGGTGCCGTTCAAATTGATTATGACCATCAAAGTCCTAGAGGGAATTGGAGAAGTTTTTGGTACAGAATTGCCTGTAAACACAGAAGTACAAGTTACTGGCGTTAAATATTGCGTGTATGCTCCTTTACCGCAAGGATGCAAGCTAGAGTACACATTGAAGATCAACAAGGAACAGAGTAATATATCGAATGAAGAGATCGGAATTTCAGAGTATATAAGTGGAGATAATAGCATGGATCAAGTGATAAATTTGCATTTCTATTTGGAGAAGAAAAGACAACAAATATCGGACTATAACTTGTTGAATAGTGGGTCTTCTAAAACAGGGCCAAAAGTGTTGGTTGTTGGGGGTGCTTTCACGGGAAAGTCGAGTGTTTGTAAGGTGTTGTGCTCATATGCTTTTAAGATGGACAGAAGCCCTATTTTAGTGAACGTGAACCCTCGAGACGGAGTGTTTGGACTTCCAGGTTCCTTGACTGCCACACCTATAAGTGATAATTTTGATTTGGAAGCTATTAATGGGTACGGAGGAACTACCACCAGCGGAACAACTCACCATAATCCTAAACAACCATTAGTGAAGAACTATGGGTTTGAAAAGCACGACACAAACTCCGATTTGTACAGTTACCAGATATCGAAGCTTGGAGTGGCCACGATTTCAAGGCTAGAAACTGACTCGTCGTTGAGAGCTAGTGGAACTATTATTGATACACCTCCATTGACGATAAAAGATATAAAATTGATAGAGAATATTGTATCGGACTTCGAAGTGGACCATATTGTGGTAATTGGTAACGAGAAGCTCATGATCGATTTAAAAAAGAAGTTCACCCACAAAATCAACAATAACCAGTTGACGGTGATGAAGATAGCGAGAAATGAGGGTGTAGTGGAAGTGGATGATGCTTATATAAGAAAGTGTCAAGAAGAGACCATCAAACAGTATTTCAATGGACACTCAGAGACTCCCTTATCTCCTTTCAAGACAGAAATTAATACCAGTGACTTTGTGTTCTATAAAATGGTGGACACTTCCGAATTGAACTCCAGTTTGTTGTTTCAACCTTCTGGTGACTCATTTGCTCCAGACGGAGAAGAGCAACAAGAAGCGACAGATGTGTTTGAGAAGATGTACACAAAAATTGACGACTTCACTACTTCCAATTTAGAGAATTTGATTCTTGCAGTGACACAACTCCCAAGTGCCAACCATACACCAAAAGAGGTACTAGACACCAGCATTTTAGGTTATGTACACGTCTCAAAGTACGAAGAGCTGAAAGGCAAGTTGAAAGTGTTGTTACCTGTTCCTGGAGCATTTCCTAGAAACGTCTTGATAGCTACGAGAATAGGCTACACCGAATAAGCACACAAAATTTTGCAGCCACTTGCTAATCTATGAGAGATATGGTACCAGATAAACCATCATTTTCAGACAAACTAGAATCCCATAGATAGTGCATTGACAATATATCATATAGTTAATCAAAAGGAATCCTTTTTTCGAGTCGTAACAGCTCAGAAGCTGCTATAGCACTTGGAATCTTGATTCCACAACAGTCTCCCCAAGTACTATGTAATTCGTGATTATGATGTTCTTCTTCTTCCTCTGGCTCCTCTGTATACTCACTGACCCCTTCTGGGCACTCAATTATTGTCCCAAACATGAAATGCTGGATTATAGGCAACTTCCCCAACACTTCAGCTTTGTACATCTTAATCATTCCCTCCTTGATCTTATCCCAAGATTTGGCCGACAGGATATCGTCCAACATGGGTGAATGCCATCTTATACTCAACTTCTCCTGGTTATTAGGTACAGTTTTGATAGTGTTGATGAAATGGATGCACTCAAAGTACATATACTGACGATAGTAATTCTCCACCAACTCTTCATTGTGGATCAGTTTGGGTTTCATATACTTATGAGTAGCCAATTGAGCAGCTCCAAACAAGAATGGTAAGAAATGGTAATCATCGAGTCCCCAAACTCCATGAGATCCTGCAGGTTCAAGCCAATAATGCTTTTGAAGTGTTCTCATAATAGAAATGTACTTGGTGAACACCTTTAAAATAACCGCTGCAAAATCTTCTTGCTGCAAAACACCTGTCTCATGCAAACACAATAAGAAGCAAATGAAATTCAACTCGTGTCCGGACCCATAGTCTATTCTTGTTCTGTTTCCCCAAGATTCTATTAAATAAGTCTGTAATTCGTCAGCAACGTCTTTATTGTCGGTTAAAGTCAGCACCAAAACACCAGCTTCAGAGCTCACCTGATCATAGAAGTCCCTGAACTCGGATTTTCCAAACCGGGAGATGTTCTTCTCCTTAATCACGGGGTTTTCTTCGTATATCTCATTCACTCTTTCGAGCATAGCTGCAAGTTTATTTGCGATATCTGACGGCTGCAAATGTGCATCGTTTGTCAATCCCAAAACGGAATTTTGCAACAGTTCCACAAACAGAAGGACTTTGTTGTACGTTGGACTACCTATCCATTTGTCCAAGTCCGCTGAAGTTGTAATTCTTTTCTGGGGTATCATAGTGTTAACAATCAAAAATGCGAATTGGGAAGTTTTCAGTTTCTTTGTTCTTGAAAAGCTGCTATATTTATGTCTGGTACAAGGTTCTGGACGGTTCCTGCTACGAAAAAGCAACTACAGCATGAAGCACAGCATAGCCAGGTGTTACGTGCAGTTTTTGGCCCTGCTTCTAGTCCTTCTGTGGCAATAAATGCCAACTCCACTTTACCGCAGCCAATCAAGTCCAAACTGCAAACTAACGAAGAAGTGGCTCTTGAAAACCCTGGAAAGCAAGGCATAGCTCTTAAGTTCAAGCAAACAACAACTTATGGGAAACAGGTGTTACTGTTCTATAAAACAGGCGTTGTTAATGTGTGGAAGAATAATCAACGGTATAGAAGTTTAAAAAGCCAAATGCTCATCGATAACCAAGTGTCTTACAAAGGAGCCACAATTGGCCATAAGATATCCAATTTCACCAAATTGACTCATGAGATGAGCCAAGTCATATATATGAGCCGAGTGGAGAACAAGTCGTTCAATGATAATCAAAAAACAGATGTGGTAAATCATCAAAAGGTTGCAAATTCTATCGACGAAAATTTGTTCAATTTGACAAGAGAACAGTATCAATTGATCAAGAGAACACCCAAGGATTTCCGGAAACTCCCATCTTTCGCCATTATTTTTGGTATATGTTTGGAAATGACACCTCTTTTGTGTTATGTGTTTCCTCAAATCACTCCACTGACATGTGTTTTACCATCACTCATGTCTCGAGTTTGGCATCCCAAAAGCTCAGAAACACTTAAGAACCTCACACAAGCTAAATTACAGGACACCTCCAAAGAGGCTTTGGCTTCTTCGACTGCTTACAATTTAGACATAGAGCTTGTACGTCAATTGACCGTCACCTTGAATTTGGTGTCAAGATACATTCCAATAAAGTGGTACCCTGAGCTGTTGTTGAGGGATAGACTTCAGAATCACTATAATTACCTCATGGTGGACAATTATTATCTTCTGGGGTTGAATGGAAACGGAAATGTTTGGGACCTTTCACCCCAAGAACTTGTAATTGCATGTTTAGAAAGAAATCTTGTATCTGAGAAATTGGATGAAGTATGGACTCCAGAAGCACAGGAGACATTGAAAACAGAGCTTTCGCGGTTTATAGTGGACTTTGAGACGTTCAATATTGGATATGTTTGTCTTGGAAGGTAGGAGAGAGGGGGACAGAACACATGTAAATAGGTGCCCTTTAAGTACATTTGATGTATCATTTTTGATGGTCATTTGATGTAAACTTTCGAAGTGCATTTGATGTATCATTTTCGATGTATCATTTTCGATGTATCATTTTCGATGTATCATTTTCGATGTATCATTTTCGATGTATCACTTTCAAAGTACATTTGGTAGATAAAAGTAAAGTGATACATCATTTTGCAACCAACGCCTCACGTGACTATAATCTCAAATTCGCTCCTCGAATAAAAATCTCTAAACATGACTAGTGAAAAGTCTTCTCCCAACGCTTCAACGCCGTTAGGTATCAAACTGGACGATGTCAGCGACGACGCCAAATTCTCCGTCGAGGATATTATACCCGGGTGCAAAGTTCATGTGGAAAAAGATGGACAACCGAGGATAGCAGAGATCTTACAACAACATCAAAAAAAAGGACGCACTGTTTACTATGTGCATTACCAAGAATACAACAAGCGGTTGGATGAATGGATCGAAGTGAGCCGAATTGACTTCTCCAAGGCCATGATAGCTCCAGAGGTGAAAGTGGAGGAGAAAAAAGACCTGAAAACGAAGAGTAAGAAACCCAAACTGAAGAATAGTAAGAGTAAACAGTCTGCCACAGCTACTCCACAACCAGAGTCTTCAGAGTCCACTCCTATACCCAAGAACGAAGATGAGTTGGATTTGGGAGATTTGAATGTTCAGGGGATCAGAAGACCTGGTGAAGAGCTTAGTAGAGAAGATGAGATTAAGAAACTTAGAACGTCTGGATCTATGACCCAGAACCATTCAGAGGTTTCAAGAGTCAGAAATTTGCTGTCTATTATATTGGGAGAACACATCATTGAACCATGGTACTTTTCGCCATACCCTATAGAGCTTACAGAAGAAGACGAGATCTACGTTTGTGATTTCACATTATCGTATTTCGGGTCTAAGAAACAGTTTGAAAGATTCAGGAAAAAGTGTTCTATGAAACATCCACCGGGAAACGAGATATATCGAGATTCTAAAGTAAGTTTCTGGGAGATTGACGGGAGAAAACAAAGGACTTGGTGTAGAAATTTGTGTTTGCTTTGTAAATTGTTTCTAGACCACAAAACACTTTACTATGACGTGGACCCGTTTTTGTTTTATGTTATGACCATTAAATCGGCCGAAGGCCACCATCTTGTGGGATTTTTCTCAAAAGAAAAGGAAAGTGCTGATAATTATAATGTGGCATGTATTTTAACACTTCCATGCTACCAGAAGATGGGATTTGGTAAGCTTTTAATCCAATTTTCTTACATGTTATCATACGTGGAAAATAAGGTGGGCAGTCCTGAAAAGCCTTTATCGGATTTGGGTTTATTGTCTTATAGAGCATTTTGGACCGACACTTTAGTCAAGCTTTTAGTGGAAAGAAATAACCCCGGATTAGCTAGAAAGAATAACCCACCAAGAGACGAAGATGAAGAAGAAGTCCCAAGACTGAGTTCTAGCGAGATCACAATCGAAGAAATCTCCGCTATAACTTGTATGACAACCACGGATATCCTTCATACATTAACTACCCTACAGATACTTCGATACTACAAAGGTCAACACATTATTGTGATCACTGACCAGATAATGACACTTTACGAAAAACTTGTGAAGAAGGTTAAAGAGAAGAAGAAACACGAATTGGATCCCCGGAAATTGAATTGGACTCCTCCTTCATTCACTGCTAACCAATTGAGATTCGGTTGGTAAACTTTATACTCAATATTATTCACCCCATATTTTGATAGAATGATCACTCTCTCCTGTAATCAACCTTAAACCCAGCATATCGAAACATGAACTATAGATAGCCGATTCACTGGATCCTGGACATGGGATTGTCTTTCCTGTTTGAGTTCTCTCTCCTGTAACATAATCAAATACTTCAAAGTTACCATTATCGTACCCTGTGAAGAGTGTGTTGTCCAGATTGACAGAAATCGTGTTGATTATCCCGCTGTCGGCTTTCCATTCGTTCAAAAGATCTCCTTGAGGGAAAACCCACTGTTTAATGTTCCCCAGAGTATCTGCTGAACAGAAAGTTGCTTCTTTGGGGTGATCGACCATCAGTCTGATACTTTTCGAATGGTGAGTTATAGTCAATTCGGTCTTCTGGTTCCTTATATCCCAAAGTCGAATTGTTCCATCTGTCGAACTGGTAATGGCTTGTGGATCTATCGAATTGGTGATAATTGAAGTAATATCTCCTTTATGTCCCGTTAAAGTCATTACTTCTGTTCTTGATCGGACATCCCACACCCTAACTGCTTGATCTCGTCCACCTGTGAACAAAACATCGAGTTCTGGATGTAAACTCAAGGCATATATACCCCCTAAATGGCCATGATAGTTTCGTATTTCACATCCCAGGGAAGAGTTAGTTCTTTCCAAATCAAAACATTTGACTTCTTTATCTTCAGATCCTGAATATAAGTACGGATGTCGCTTGGACACTGTAAGTGCTCTCACCGCCATAATGTGACCTGTAATCACTGCTTTGAGTGCCAGACTCGCAAGATCCCATACTTTGATTGTGGCATCGCTTGAACCAGTGACAAACCATTTATTCGTCACGCTATCTATGGCTATCGACCTCACCCATCCATTATGGGCTCCTGCTATCACTTTGTGTAATTTCCAGTTACTTCGGTGCCGTATTTGTGGGGGATTTTGTGCACTTTCTTGTGAAGGCTTTTGTTGAGGTTGGGAAAGTGTACCTTCATTCATCTCATCTTGTGGTGATTGTTTCGTGTTCACGTGACTTAGCATATAATCTAGCTTGGTGCTTGCATATACCGCTTCACTCTGTGGGTCTGGTGGAGGGACAACCGACTCATCGAAACTGATTAAATCGGAGTACTTCAACATTGAGCGATGAGATTATTTCGCAATTTTGGAGATGCAGTTGTTCCAAGAGGTGGTTGATGTTGTCGCAGGAAAACGTCTCGAGGTTCGAACCGACGATGTCAAATGTGTGGACCAACCTGTTGCAGGCGACAGGGTTGTACAGATGGTTGCAATGGACCATTCCCCTCCGTTTATTGTTCACAAGGATGACATTGTGGATGTGGGCATCTCCAAGAAAAATTACTATTATATCTTCAAAACTGCACATGATTGGTGGATTAAACACAGACAATTGTGTAGAGGAGTTGAAGACGTCTCGAATGATACGGTTTTTGTGATATATAACATGACTGTGTGTTATTTGCTAACGACTAATGATCATCATCTGATAATGAGACTACATGAGCGAGCGTTGATTGAGTTATATCGTCGAGGAGAAGATATTCTACCGCTAGAATTTGAGGTTATTAGTACCTTGGTTAGTAGCAAGATGCTGAAGATCAACAAGAACTCTCTACTTTGGTTGATGTTGAGGAAATTGACGGTGATTTTAATAGTTGATCGTGGTGACTACGGTACCACATACACAACTCTTTTGAGAAGAGTGTTCAGGTCGTGCGAGTTTCACTACAGTAACTACTATGGCAATTATTTCATTGGTTGGTTGGCAGGAGTGGTGGACGAATGCGCAAGAGACCAATTGGTACAAATGTTGGTGGAACAATGCAAAAGGTGTCTTCAAGACAGCTCGTTGTGGAATAATCTTCGAAGGGTCTTACATGTAGACTTGAAGTATGGTGTAGATGACTATAATATTCTTGTTGGAGAGATCAATGGGAAATTTGCAACCAATATGAGAAATTTGCAGCCATTCATAAAATGGGATCAAGAGCCACTTGAAACCATACGTCAAAACCAATTCGATTGGCTTGTGAAAGTACAATGTCCTTATGTGTCTCCATATCTCGCAGTTTGTTCAGATCAGTCTCAAATTGATCAGATTAGAGAAGCAATAAACATGAGACTGTGAGCAATTGAAGGTGAACAAAACGGGTTTAAATAGGTTACTTAGGGTAAAAAGAATACAAACGATGACATTGCAACGTTTTGAAGTATATAGAAACATGTGTGACTTCAATGTACGTCTCTAAAGGATGCACAAAAAAAAGTTCCGATACCGGGAATCGAACCCGGGTCTGCTGCGTGAAAGGCAGCTATGATAACCCCTACACTATATCGGATTATACTGGAACTGCTAGTGATAGTAGTTCCCGCCGTCTGATGACTTCTAGTGCTTGACCACTGAGCCATATAACTTTTCTTGAGGTGCAAAATGAGTGCGCACAATAAGGGTGTCAAGGTTTTGACGAGCACTAATCAAGAATTCAACATCGTTTAGTTCCAGAAAACAGTTCATGAGTTATATTAGGTGACATGGTACATGATGGTTTTGAACATGATATCCTCGGTCGTTTGATCACAAAATGCCCTGTTCTTTTTGGAAGCTTTCTTGTTCTTTCTTAAAAGAAGATATTTTCCCCAGCAACACAGAGAAGATGCCGAAATTATTTATAGAGATGTCGTCCGTGCTAGATGTGGCGGTAGGGCACAGCTGATCAATGATGCAAAGTGGAGGTACGACTTAGATGTGGCAAATGTGTGCCTTTCCCTTGGTACAATTGATTTCAAAATGGCTGCAAGTTGAAAAAGTTGGTTGAGGGGGTAGGAGGTGGGTGGACAGCCTCTGTCATTGAGCTCAACATTGTGTGTCACTGTGTTTCATCGTGCTTCACCATGTTTCACCTTGTTTCACTGTATTTGAAATTGACCAATTAATGTGATTCGTATCCCCCTGACAACAATCTTGCATAATCTGAAACAAAAGTCTTGTATCAGGTACATTATTTTTTAGATTATTTTTTGCATGTCGCATTCTGCCGGTGTGGGTGTCTGGGTTGATGTGGGAAGACCACAAACAGTCAGCTGAATTCTACACCTTCTGGCACCACAACTGAATGAACACAGCTGAATGAACAAGCCAGTCGACACTGTGTGAAACGCTCAATTGTTAAACGCTCAATTGTTAAACGCTCAATTTTCCAACGCTCAACTGTTAAAAGTTTGATATTTTAAAGGGATATTTTCAAGTTTCAAAGGCTCGCATAAACTTAAAATAATGTCGTTCTGCTATGCATAACTTCACAGTATAAATACAGGTAGTTTTCCCTTGTAATTCCTCGATTTGATAGTATGAGCAAGTCTAGTCAACGCAAAGGCAAAGGCAAAGTTGGAGGTAAAGGGAAAGGCAAGCGCCAAGGGGGAATGAGTAACACCAACCCCACAAGTTCCTCAAGTAACCAACCACTTGGACTGGAACCTCCAGTTCCACCCCTGACTAATGAAGGCGTTTTGGCCATCCCACTGGCACCAGAGAGTGCAATAGTGAATACGGGAAGTCTGTCCCTAAACTGCTTGACAATGGAACAATTCTCCGAAGTCAAAGAAGCGTTGAAGAAAACCTGGAACGATAAGGCTTTAACACTCGATCCAGAATTCGTCAAAAAACTACTAACCAATTTGCCTCGTCCTTACGAAAGGCAGCTTTTGATTCAAGAACTCTTAGAGGACAATGAACTAAGGGAGTATAGCCATATTCTTATGTTTTCTTTTCCACATACGAATCCGTATCTCAAAGGTTCGATGAAGGAGAAGCCACCTAAAGGT